>CM048826.1:36312219-36660700 GCA_026586065.1 Dioscorea zingiberensis
AGTTGAACCACCAAAGGGTTTGGAATCAGAGGTGTTGACAACCAGGGTCATAGAAGAATTTGTGATAACTTGTTAGCATGCATGGTTTGCATTTAGTGAAGTAATAGCTTAGGAAAGTATGAAAGGTTGAACTACCAAAGGGTTTGGAGATGATGACAATCATGGCCATAGAAGAATGTGTGAGAACTCATTAGGATTGCATAAATTCTATGGGTTTGGTAACCAAAGAAAATAAACCTAAGTGCCCATAACATTTGTTCGACAATAACTTACCAACTTCAAAGGTACACATGGTTATTTGAGAATATTGCAAAATACATGATAACTGGTGAGTTGCTTCCAGATGATACATTGGGAAAAGTAACTCACAGTCAAATGTTTTGGGACAGCTAACCTGAATGTTGTGTACATTAGGTTTTAATTAATTTCAACCCTAAATTTTGTTTTGTTACCTCTAGAACAAGTTTCCTTAATTTTTACATGCAAAATATCTGGGATGAATCATAATATATTGAAATCAACCTGTTCCTGCTATTTATTGGCCTCTAATTGTTTTTGAGATGAATGTGGCTCTTTGTTAATAGGCATTCAGCTTGATGTATATTCCTCTCCTTTGGTTCATTCATTGTTTGCATCATCTGTTGGTAGTGCATATAAGCTCTTTTTTTTTAGGGGTTGATATATAACACTGCTTTCAGTTTGACCAATATAACAAACACTGCTTTAAATGCATTTGTGTGTGTCATATATTGTACTATTGTTCTTCCTCTGTTTTCCCCACAGCTTGAAACTTCTTATTGGCATTGTTATGGTGTTTCAATGATGTTGATTGACTTTTCTTTTCTTAAAAAAACTTTTTCATTTAATCTGTTCTGAATTTTAGTTGAAGGCAGCCCAGGCACAGCAGACTTCTGCCCAACAATCACAGGAACAGCTGCAACAGCAACAACAATTGCAGGTTGTGTTTGTAATTGAATTTTTCATCTACCTTGGAAGAAACTTGCTTTTCCCTTACAGTTGATTTTCTTTTGTTTCCTGGCCATTTCTGTCAGCTTGCTGTCGATGGTAATGTCAAACTAACTACTTGTTCTATTTATTTAATGATGGTGTCCAGAATAATAGAAAAAGGAAGCAAACTAATTCTTCGGGACCAGCTAACAGTACCGGTACAGGGAACACTATTGGTCCTTCCAACTCACCTCCATCAACACCGTCTACTCGTACACCTGGTGATGGGGTGGCAATGTCTGGGAATTTGCAACATGTCAACAGTATGCCAAAAGGTTTAATGATGTATGGTACTGATGGGACTGGGCTTGCTTCATCTTCAAATCAGATGGTATCCCTAACAGATTACTGAATTTACTGTTTATCTGAATCCTGAATACCAAGCATTTATAATCATGTACTCTAAAACTAAAAATATATTCCAATGCCAGGATGATTTGGAGCATTTTGGGGATGTTGCTTCTTTGGAAGATAATGTGGAGTCTTTTCTGTCGCATGATGATGGCGATGCCAGAGATATATTTGCTGCATTGAAAAGAAGTCCTGCAGAGCACAACACAGACACTTCAAAAGGTACAGCTAAACTTTAGCAACTATTAAGTTGAGAATCTTTGCAAAAGTACCATGAGGTGATTGGATTATCTGTTCAGGTTTTACTTTTAACGAGGCTAGTTGCCTTCGTACCAGTAATAGCAAAGTTGTCTGCTGTCACTTCTCTTCTGATGGGAAGCTGTTGGCCAGTGCTGGGCATGAGAAGAAGGTAATGCATCTTTTGTATCTGACACATTTATTTAGCTGAACATCCAGCAGGTATATGGCGTAATACACTGAAATATTGTGTCATTTTTATAGCAAATTTTGTCAGCTTAAGGAACACTAATTTCCTATTGATAGGCTGTACTCTGGAACATGGATACAATGCAAACAGAGAGCACTCCTGAAGATCACACACTTATCATTACTGATATTCGCTTTAGGCCAAACTCAACTCATCTCGCAACATCTTCTTTTGACAGAACTGTGCGATTATGGAATGCAGCTGATGTAAGGATCTCTTCTTGACAGCCTCTTTCATAATTTGTGGGGCATATGCTAAATAATTTGCTTTTTTCTGAGCTGCTAATTATGTCTGTGTGGTCTATAGCCAAGCTATTGTTTGCACACTTTTGTGGGCCATGGCTCCCAAGTGACATCACTAGATTTTCATCCAAAAAAGACGGATCTTTTGTGCTCTTGTGATGGGAATGGTGAAATTCGGTTCTGGAATGTCAACCAGCACTCCTATTATCGTGCTTCTAAGGTTCCTTTATATGCTTCTTCAGTATGTACCATTTCTGTATTAGGTTTATATTCTTGATTTATAACTGCACTACCGCCTTGACAGGGTGGTGCAGTGCAAGTGAGATTTCAGCCTCGAGTCGGACAGCTCCTAGCAGCTGCTACAGAAAGCGTTGTGTCCATATTTGATGTTGAGACTGACAGAAAGACACTCTCATTACAGGTTTTCTAAAGAAACCTCATTCCTGTGAATTTCATTCTTAGCTTCATTTTTAGCCTAAACTTCCTTTTTTCCAGGAACACACCAAGGAGGTTCACTCTGTCTGCTGGGACTCAAATGGGGAATACCTGGCATCTGTCAGTCAGGATTCAGTAAAAGTGTGGTCAATAACCACAGGAGAGTGCATTCATCGGCTTAGCTCCAACGGCAACAAGTTCCATTCATGTGTTTTTCATCCTAGCTATAACAGTCTTTTGATCATTGGAGGCTATCAGGTATAGACACCTATTCGGATTTCAGTTGCTTCATGGGGAAGTCTTAAATTTTTCTCAACCATCATATCTAATTTGAATCGGATGTTCTCCCCTTGTTGCAGTCTTTGGAGCTGTGGAATATGGCAGAGAACCAGACGATGACCGTCCAAGCTCACGAAGGTTTGATCGCAGCATTGGCGCAGTCACCGGTCACCGGAATGGTTGCTTCTGCTAGCCATGACAAAACTGTGAAACTTTGGAAATAGGATTCCGAAAACTTTTTGGTGATTGGTCTCTTGTGTGATCTTAGAACTGGTTATAAATTTACAAGGAATTGACAGTATGCTGTTCTGTTTAGTTACTTATTTGTTGCCTAAAAACAATAAAGATTATTAGGTGTGTATTGTATAAGGGACTGAAACTTCACTGTATGTGCTTTCAGAATTTCTAAATGAAAAGCCAGGTGTTGAAAACGTTTCCCAGTGCTTTCATGCTCTTCAGTTGTTTCTCTTAAAACCATTTAATTATTCTACTTTGCTATCTCTTGTGTTTTTGGTGATTTATTTATTTGATCAAATTCTTTACAGGTTTGTTTATATTCTGTAACTAATCTCAGTCGTTCATTCATTTATATCTCAAATGCAATACTTACTAAAAATATGAATTATAGGTTTGGTTGATTTTTTCCAAATTTATTATTCTTATTCTTGTTTGAGTGGTCACAGTCACACACAATGGCCCATAAAATAAGGATGCAAAGATCTTCAAGCTTTCCCAATTGGCAAACACGCCATCTTGTCTTCCATCTTCTCTCCCAAAACCTAACCAAGCCCACCAGAATATCTTTTGAAGGTCAGTACTTGGAGTAATCTTAATGAGTTCTTATGTTTTCATTTGTTTGAAGACTTTCAATTCATGGAATATTGGAAAATGATTGGCACTGGATTTGTTGTGATTAGAGATACAGAAACTGAGACACAAGTTCTAAGAAAGTAAGGAATAGATGCAAAAAATCATATTTTCATTGCTGCTTGCACATCATATTCATGCTTGATTTGCATTTAGTGAAGCAATAGATTAGGAATATATATAGCAAAGGTTGATCTACCAAAGGGTTTGGAGATGATGACAATCATTGCCATGACAGAATGTATGATAACTCGTTACTAGGATTATTAAGTTCTATATATGGACCCGGGAACTGTAGAAATTTAAAGCTAGTAATTGCATTGATTGATATATAACACTGTATTTTATATTGGTAATGCACATAGCCTTTTTCTATTATTATTATTATTATTATTATTATTATTATTTTACATTGATTGATATATAACACTGTATTTTATATGCTTTTAATCATTTGTTGTATATAACTTACTATTGTTCTTCCTCCTTTTTCCCCACAGCTTGAAACTTCTTATTGACATTGTTATGTTGCTTCAATGGTGTGGATTGATTTTTCGTTTCTTAAAAAAATTCTTCCATTTAATCTGTTGTAAAATTTAGTTGCAATCTCAGAAACAGCTGGAACAGCAACAGCGGTTGCAGGTCATATTGTAATTGAATTTTGCAGCTACCATGGAAGAAACTTGCTATTGCCTGGTAGTTGATTTTGTTGGAATTTATTATGCAATACATTTAATATGCATAAACAGGATCTTGTTCTTATGAATTGTAAATCATAAAAATATAATTTACTTACTTGGTGTTAGGTATGTTGTATCATTAGATGTAGTCTAATGAACACAAATAATTTGTAACATACCGCAACATTACCTAGTCGAGATTGGCTCACCCCCCTTAATCAGGACAAAGAACCGATGGATGCTCACCTGGCTGCTGTAGATCCATAATGAGAGTCTGCCTCTGGAGATTGTGGAGAGAGAGGGACCAGAGCTTAGGACAAGGGTTTCTATCCATAAGATTCTCAATCCAAATCCAATTCAAACACTGTTGCTTCATCATAAGTAACTGGAACTGGTTCACTTTAATAGATTGGATTCAATCTTTATATCTGAGTCCAACTTTATATAAAAGCAAATAGGACACTTTACCCAAAAAGTGATTAATTAAGGTATTCTAACAGATTTTCCCATGTTTTCTTCCCATTTCTGTCAGGTTGCTGTAGATGCTATTGTCAAACTAACTATTTGTTCTATTTGATGATGGTGCTCAGAATAATAGAGAAAGGAAGCAAACTACTTCTCAAACAACTAACAGTACTGGTTCAGCTGGTGATGAGGTGACAATGTCTGAGAATTTGCAACATATAAGCAGTATGTTGAAAGTTACTGATGAGACTGGATTTCTTCGCCTTCAAATCAGATGGTTTCCCTAACAGATTACTGCATTTTCTGTTTATTATTTGAATCCTGGATAGCAAGACATTACAATCAAGTGCTCTAAACATAAGATATATTAAAATGCCGGGAAGATAATGTGGGGTCATTGCTTGCCCCATGAATGAGGTGAGATGATCTTTGGCAACTATTAAGTTGAGAATATTTGTAAAATAGGAATGAGGTGATTGGATTATCATGTGTTCTAACCAGTAATACCGATGTGTATCTGCAGCGCTGCAGCAAATTCAAGCTCGAACTCAACGGGCAACTGCAGGATTCTCTGTTCAAATTTATTTCTTCTTGTGGATATCTGGTTACTATTTAAAACCTGATGTTTCTCTTTCCAGCATCTTGATGTTTTACTGTGCCATTGTTACAGGATATCAAAAGTGAGGATAACTTTGGTAAGTTTAATATGTTGGAAATTGGTTGATGGAGGAAGTGCTATGAACAGGGTGAGTGAGGCGTGCAGGTGCACTCGTCTCCTCTGAATGTTTAACTCGGTGCAGCAGGATGATAGCGGCATGCGCATAAGAGAGCATGTCCACTAACCAAACTTACAAGCTATTAGAGTGAAACATATAAAACGAGAATGAAAGGTTTATCAATAGCCGATGTGGGACTAAAAATATTTCATTGTATATGAATGTTTTGAAACTCATAAGAAGGCCCAAACTACATGGGCTTCTAACATAATACACATTATAATGTCTCGTATCTTGATGCATTTTACTTCAGCAATGTTTTTCATTATACAGGGAATTGGCCAATTACACCTAGGCTTAGCCCCTCAGGAATATAAGTCATTTTTTTTTTTAATGTGGATTTACCACATTCATTGATAATTTAAGAAAAATACAAATTTAGGAAAATACAATAAGACATCCAATCTAGGATAAAAGTTCGGCATCGACCCTGATACATATATGGTAGCATACTCAGATATGCTGCCTTCCAGTACTTGGTCACCTGGAGATTGTAGTGTTTCCTCTTGGATAAAGGCCAAGCTTCTTTTGACAAGGGATTTGATTGCCATCAAATTGGGCTGTTTGGTCAAATGAGCTACATCCACCAAGAGAGTGCTTTTTTGTTAGCACAAAATCAGTTTCAACTTTTGCACCCTCAGCAGCAAAATCAAATCTTAGCATATATAAACCCATGCACAAGGAAGCCTCAGTAGCTCATCTAATCAAGGAGCTGTGGAATATGGTAGAGAACCAGACGACGACAGTCCAGGCTCACGAAGGTCAGCATTTGCGCAATCACCGGTCACCGGAATGGTTGCCTCTGCTAAGCATGCCAAAACTGTGAAACTTTGAAAGTAGGATTTCGGAAACTTTTTGTTGATTGATCTTGTATGTATGATCTTAGAACTAGCTTTTAAGTTACAAGGAATTGGCAGTATGTTGTTCCTTTAGCTGTCTATTTGCTGCCTCAAAACAATAAAATTACTTGGTGTGTATTGTGAATCACTCACTGCAGATACTTTCAGAATTGCTAAATGAAAAGCCAGGTGTTGAAAACTGTTCAAATGTTCTGCTAGTTCTGAATTCTTTCTTTTAAAAGCATTAAATTATTATCTTGTGTTAACTAATCACAGTCTTTATTTCATCTTAGCTCAAATATCCAACTCTTACTCAAAATATGAATTTTTGAATTAGTTTAAACTCCTTTTAGTTCATACTTCTTTTGCTTGTATGTGTTGTGTGTCTCTTGTGATGTCCTTTGGATCCTCAACATTAACAATTCTTCTATGTCCTCATGGATCATGTATTTGACCATGTGGCACTTGATCTTCAGAATAAGATAAAATAATTTGGTTATTATTTGAATGGATTATTATTAATAGCTTGAGTTTTAAGTATCAAATGGAATTATTTATTCTTGTAAGTTTTATTTTGTATTGTCACAAGGGTTATTAATTGGTGGAAAAAGTGGTTAATAAATGATACTTTTGTAAAGGAGAATTATTAAATTCCATGAGGGGATTGACCAGCATGTTTCATGACCTAGTCTAACCATTAAATTCTCCCCACCAACCTCTCAATGGAAGTCCAAAATGTTGAAAAATCTAAATGTTTTTTTTTTCTCCAACCATACCTCCAAATCTTTCAGTATTTACAGATAATTTTTTTAGAAAAACTTTTTAATGATTTCATGTAATTGCCTGCAAAAAATTTAGAGAGACAAGAAATAAACAAAAAGGGCAGCTGGTGCTATAAAGCTCTCGCATTGTGCGGGGTCTTGGGAAGGGTCGGACCACTTAGGTCTATTGTACGCAACTTCACCCTGCTTTTTATAACAAGAGGTTGTTTCCACTACTCAAACCCGTGACCTTCAGGTCACAAAACAACAACTTTACCGTTACGCCAAGGCTCATTAATATATAATTCCAACTAGGGTTTCCATTTATACCCAAACATTTGAACAATCTAACCCATTTGAAACTTGGTTTATGAAATAAACCATAAAAGAAAAAAAAATATTATTAAATATTTTCATCTTTTAAAGTTTGGGTTGTTGAAGATGAGAACTCCTTTTTAATTCATTAAAGCCTTTAGTAGCAAACTTGGATAGTTGATAATGAGATCTCTTGTTTGATTTCTCAAGACCTTTAATTTTTAAACTATGTTTTGGGTTTTTTTAGGATCAAAACTTTATTTCTTATTTAGAAGAGTCAGGGGTAAAGTTGGTTTTCATGTTAACCGATTAAATCTAATAGGGTTAGAATGAGTTTGATTGTTAACTAATAGCAAATAGACATCAAGCACAATGAAAATTTCACATAATTGTATGCACTTAATGAAAAAAAAATCAAAGAATTATGTGCAAATACACTTGATTTGATTTCATGTTAGATAAACATGCTTATAACTTTTTCCAATGTACATCAATACTGCCATTAAATTGAGAGGTTATATATCTCCTGCAAACATTATTCTAAAAGCCTTTGTCATGCATGACCCATGGTTGTTTGAACTGCCTATTAAAGTAAAGCCTACCTTCTTTAATATCAACTATGATTGTAATGAAATGCAGGTATCTCAATATGTTCCCACAGAAAGTAGTAGAGCTCATCCAATCCAAACATATCCCTCAATTGTTATAGCCAGAGGAGTGGAGAGGGAACCTTGGCACTGAGAGCATATGATACATACATGCAACAAATACAAGAGGCCTAATGGGATGCCTGGAGGAAACTGTGGAAATTAACAATCATCCCTAGGGTGAAGAATTTTCTATGGAGGGTATTTCATACCAAGTTGCCTACAAAGAAGCTACTATATGAAAGGGGCATAGGTCCAAATGATCCCAGCCCACTTTGTAAGCTCATTCAGAAGAGTGTTAATCACATACTCTCTCACTATAAGTGGACCTAACAGGTTTGGGAGAATGTTAAAGCTAAAGGTTTTTTAAATAACCATGGAGATAGTATTGCTATATGCAGGTTGGTAACTGGCTATAGAAAGACAGTAGAGGAGTAAGAGGATTGATCAGTACCTATCAGGAGATCATTGCATAGTGACAAATCTGGAAAACTAGATGTAACATGATTTCCAGAGCAAGCAACTTCAGGCCGATTGTCATTGCTTCAATAGCAATTATATGCCTAGTATTAGAGCCGTAAACCTGGAAGCAAGACTTGGAAGAGCTCAAGTCCAGAGGGCAAAGATAGGAGAAACATATTTATAAACAGGTATTGCTCACAGATGGTTCCTGAAAATTAGGAACCCATGAAGGAGGAACATGATATATAATATTGACTAACATTGACCAACTCTGCTTGGCATGTAGCAACATATGCATGGCAAGATCGGCCTTCGAAGCTGAAGCTGAAGCTGTGAAACAAGGACTAGAAGTTGCACTCTCACTAGAGCTAAAGATATATGGTTGGGCACTTACAACATTGGTGTGGTGAATACACTACAAACATGAGAATGGCTGGATTGGAGAACAAATAAAACCTTTGATTACTGCAAGGAAATCCTCCAAAGACTTAAAAACTAGAATATTGGTCATGTCCGAAGGGAAACTAATACTCTAGTGGATCGACTAACGAAGGAAGTTGTAGTGAGGGAAGCTGAGAAGAAAATTATAAAGTTGAAGCCTCTCCCATAGGGTCTTTGTGATGATTTCTGCAAGTTAAGAGATTTTATAATAGCTAAATAATAAGAATTTTGTATGGAAAAAAAAAAGACTTTGCAATGTACATCTAGATTGGAAATAGAATTGTTAATAAGGCGATTATGACTTAAAATCAACTCATTTATTATTTTAAACAAACTTAAATAGGAATACATTAAAGCATGGCATCACACTACACAACATGACATACATTAGTAGCCAAAGACTTCTTCCGGGGTTGCCTCTTATTTTTCTCATATTTATAGAAACTAAAACAATTTACCACCGTAATAATCTAAAACGATTTTTTAATATTATTTATTCACTATAAATAAAGTTATAAAAATAGCCTTCAAATATTTCACACCAATTCAAAAATCATATTAAATAAATATAATAAACACCATTTAATTTAAAAGTTTAAAAAGAGAAAAATACTAATTATTTTTCTTAAAATTATCACCATGGGAATATTCTTATCTGAGAATATCCTTTGAACATTCAATAAATAAAAAAAAGGAAGTTATAAAGAAATTTATATATATGCCCTTACAAAAGTGGGTTATTAGAGATATCCCATAAAATTCATAAGTACATATGTACTTTTCTTTTTAAAAAAGGGTTTTACATGCAAATATAAAGATAAAAACATATTCCCAAAATTTGAGTTAATATTACCTTGAAAATATTATACAAATATTTATTGTTTTACATATATATTTAAAGGCAAGTTTAGTCTCTAAAATTGACGAAAAAAGGAACTGACATTTTTCAATCATGCAAGAAGAGGGACTCTCAAGGCTCAAATGATAATAGAAGGACTAAAATAATCGATTCGGTATAATAGATAGACTAATTTAGATATTACACCATATATATATATATATATATGGCATGATATATATAAACCACTATTATTAAAGGTCCAATAAATCACTATTATATATATATATATATATATATATATATATATATATATAATAATGATTTATTCGACCTTTAATAAAATAAGGAGTTATTCCTAAATAGATAAAAGGTTAGGGGCATCTGTGTTAAAATCCCCTCACTTTTTCCAGTGAATCGTTCAAAGTCTTGATGGATAAAACTCATAAACCTTCCACCTTCCGGTCTTCCCTTCCATCTCTCTCAAAAGCTCCACAAGAGAGAGAGAGAGAGAGAGAGAGAGAGAGAGAGAGAAGGAGAAGCATCATGTCAGAGATTGTATCAGAGGCATGGAGAAAATATCTTCTCCAATTGCAACTCCACCCTCTGAGAACCAAGGTTTGACTTCCTTGGATTTGTGATATTGACTTGTGAGTTACGGTTGCTCATGGTGTTTGACTTTGTAGGCCATCACTGCTGGGGTGTTGGCTGGATGTAGTGATACTATAGCGCAGAAGATCTCTGGCATCAAGAAGCTCCAACTCAGGAGGATGCTTCTGATCATGGTTTTATTCTTCTCTTCACTTGTTCCTGTTTGTCTGTGATTTTTGGTAGTTTGTTGGTTTTAAGGCAAGTTTGTGTGAAATTTGTGATCTTTCCGATCATAGTAGCGAAATCATTGATTTGAGGCTGTTTCATTGATCAAAGTTTGGTGATTGTTCATTCTAGGGCAAGAAAAAAGGAGGCTTTTTTTTTTGTTCTTGATGTCTGATTTAGCAGACAAAATATCAACTTTTTCAAAATTGTTCTTTATTTTATTATTTATTTTATTATTTATTATTTTTTTCGTCGGGGTTCTATGGTTTTGTATGGAAGAGATAGGGAAAAAGGCAGTTTCTTTTTAATCATGGTTCATGCCTGGTTTAACAAACAAAATATGAATTGGTTTCAAATTTGTTCTTTATTTTTGAAGCTTATTCTTGTTTGTAGCTCTATGGTTTTGCATATGGAGGACCATTTGGGCACTTTCTGCACAAGCTGATGGATGCTATTTTCAAGGGGAAGAAAGGGAAAACAACTGTTGCTAAAAAGGTTACCCTTTTTTTTTTCATGATCTGATCTTGTTATTCACTGATTCACCTTTTATCGTTCTTTTATTTGTGAAAATGAATATTGATATTGATCTTAGTATGTGATCAAGTGGGCTTTTCTTTTCGATTCAGGTGTTGTTGGAGCAGTTAACTACTTCACCATGGAACAACATAGTTTTCATGTTTTACTATGGGTTGGTAGTTGAAGGTATCTGAATACTATATTTTGAATTGTTGCCATGGTGTTTTCCTTGATTCAATTTCTATAAAAAAGAATTGCAAGTATGTTCCTATTTATCTTGGTTGTTGTCCTAAATTTAGTCTCCTACATGCTGTCACTTCTCACACAATTCTGCATATTAAGCTGCATTCAGTTTGTATAACGGTAATTCAGATCAATATCAGATGATTTACCTTTTTCAAAGTCTTTAACTTAAATTTGAAATCTGATATTTGCTACATCGCATTGGGTGTTATGTCGGACTACACAGGCCGGCCATGGAGCTTAGTCAAGAGCAAGGTCAGGAAGGATTACCCATCGGTTCAGCTAACTGCGTGGAAGGTATGAACTCAGATGACTTGTGTGTTTGATTTTAGTCCGAATAATATAGCTACATTAAATAATGCATCTGCATGATCTAACCTTTCTAAGCGTACTTTTATTTGCAGTTTTGGCCAATTGTCGGGTGGGTGAACTACCAGTATATGCCTCTGCAGTTCCGTGTTCTGTTTCATAGCTTCGTTGCTTCATGCTGGTGTGTGCTCCTCATTCTTCTCAAATGACTTTGTTTTGATTGTTGCAATTTGTGCATGACTCATCTATCCAAATCAGTCATTTTTGTGGCATACCTCCATGGATAGCTTCTTAGTGAGGATTAGGTGTGCTTAATGACATAATAAAAGCTCTCATGATGATTAAATTGACAGTTATTCAGGCATTAAGCGTGAAAATTCGGTATGCAATTCTATTCTTGTGTAAAGAGAGATATCTGACTTGCTTCGGTATCAGTAAATGCCTATATTATTATGGCCTTCTTTTTTATATACATCCTAGATGTCTGAACCATAATATGATGAATCATACAACAAACTGGGAATTTATGGAGTTTATGAGGGAGCGATGATGTTAGTGGCAAACTCAATGTTCTTTGGATTTCTGAGTAGAAGAAAGAAAGTTTTTCAAACGAGCAAGTGAAAAGGGATTTGTATGAGATGAGAAAATATCTCGAGTGATTTAGAAATATTTCATTCACATTCAGTATATTTTCACTTCATTTATGTACCTGATGACACTATTTTTCTTCAATTTCAGGGGGATATTTCTGAATCTGAAGGCACGATCTGTTGCTGTGAAGAATGCATAAGTACACCAATACCAGTGATTGATTCTGTGTAATTTATAAGCTACTACTAGTCTTGCTTGATGAACTCTATTTTTGTCTTTCAATGCTTATGAACATTATCAGTCAGTGGATGAGATTCTGCACCGTTAAATCCATTTGAAGTCATCGATAACATATTGTTTTTTTTTCCCCTTTTGTGTGTGCAAAGAAATTCGTGGAGAAACGAAAAAGTTGAGAATTTCTCTTTTACAAGTGTTAAGGTGGAAATGCAAGAAAATTTAGCTGACAAAGATGGTTGCTTTGAGTAATGGTGGTTGATGTGTCAACAAGACATGAAAGTAATTACTGTTTTGCATGCTTGATTTCTTAAAATTTTAGAATAGTTGGTTGGTATGTCCTGCAATTAAGTTGTTGCAAATTATGGCCAGCATTTATTTCAGTAGCTTCCTTCACCCACCCTTGGATTTTTAGTCTCCTCACTACACTACTATATACATTTTTATGCTGTCACAACGGCGAAAATACGAGGATTTTTTTAAGTAGATCAGTAAGTCATGTTTAATTCCAGAGTTATTGTCGTATATAGATAGGTAAATAGGTAGATAGATAGATATTGATATAATTTTGGAGTTAGTGAGAGGATCTTGGTGTTATTACATAAAACAAAAAGGAGTTATTGACTTACATATATACATGTATATAATGATAATTCATTGCATGCACAATATGAGTCCAAATACAATGCTTGGGAGGAGATTATTGTTTATATCTATCTCTCTCTCTATATATATTTAGATGATCAAAAGATAGAGATTAAGTTTATATCACAAAAGTATCATCTAAAAAGAAAGAAAAAAACAGTAGTTTCTGCAATGGATCATGATGTAATCCCAATTTGTTTAGTTATATATAGTACTGGATGAATAAACTATATCATCTATTTCCATTAAAACTTTTAAAAAAGAAAATTTTATGTATGATTTCAAAAGTGAGGCCACTCCACTCTTGTTTGAAGATAAGGAATTCTATTTTAACCAATCAATAAAAGAGTTGCTGCTGCATCATATGAATTGAGTGATCCAAGGATGATTATCAACTTGCAAACTTAATATTTCTAATTTTCAAATTTTTTTTCATATAAACAACATATAAATTTCAAGCTTGTAATAATCTTCTCCAATATTCAGACATCAACTATACATGCATCTTCTTCATAATTAGATGATATTTATCTAATAAATACATGTTATAAATCTCCAAAATCTTATCTTTTCCACCATGCAATATTAATAATCCAATAACAACGTACCACCAAATCAATGAACTCCCTCCCTTCCTTTTTTTTTGAGTAAGTGGATAAACCACATTTATTTATAAGGTAAATAGAAGTTCGTTACAGTACTTAAACATAGAGAAGTAAATACATCATTCTTGTTAGCATAATCTTCTGTTTAAGAAGAAGTAACCTCCTTCAATCCCGAGCCTTCTTGTGCCATCCTTAAGCCCTTCCCTGGGCTGGTGGCAATTCATCCCCGAACGCATCATCTCCCCCAACTGCCCGCCCTTGCAAGTCCGAGGTAGATTCGAGACCGCGCCTCACCAGACATCTCGCCGCCTCCAGCTTGAGCCGCTTAGCCGTTGGTGCAGCATCCAGCCAAGAGATAATGAGGAAGGAAATATCACGGATGGTTCGTGAGACAACGCGTTGTTTGTCCTGAAAACACCGCCTATTTCTCTCGCCCCAAATGCTCCAAGCGATTGCCATAACAACGAGATCCCAACCCTCTCTCAGGGTATAGTCTATCCCCTGGGTCATGGCCCTAGGTCCCCAAAGGTCTTGTCTGACCGTCCCCCCTATTTGGAGTCTGAACAAATTCCTAAAGTGATTCCAGATTTGAGTTGTGTAGGGACATGAGACGAGCAGGTGGTTTGCAGTTTCGTCCCCTATGTCGCATAAGTAGCATCTTGTGCGTTCCCCTCTCCAGTTCCTTTTATGCAAGTTGTCGAGGGTGAGAATACGGTTTTCTTTTGCCAACCATGCGAATAATTTGATCTTCAAAGGGCAAGGTTGCTTCCAAAAGCTACTCCTTAGATCACTCCGGCTTCCCCCATCGATTCTGAAGCGGTATAGTGAGTTAACTGTGAACACCTTGTTGGCAGTAAGTTTCCACTCTCTTGTATCTGTCTCGGCTGGGTTTGTTCTTTGGTTCATAATCGCCTGTTTAATTAGCTCCATACCACCTAGCTCCTTGTCAGTCAGCGGCCCCTGCTTGAGGATCGACTTGCCTCTTTGTATTTTGTCCCTAGCCTCTTTGATTGTAAGGTGGCTCTTGATTGAAAGCCCATGCAGCCCGGGGTAGGCGTTGCCAAGCGAGAGGCCATCCCACCAATTGTCCAACCAAAGGTTTGTGGTTTCACCGCCACCCGGTTTGACCCGAATGTTCACCATGGCTGATGGGGCCTCCTGGCAGATCCCTCTCCAAAACGGTGACGCACGTCCGGGGGCGGGCTTATGGGGATCGATGTATCCACTTCTGGAGTAAGCTGCATGGAAAATTTTCTGGCACATTCCCGCACTCCCCGTGAGGATCCTCCACCACCACTTGCCCAGGAGGGCACCATTGAAAGTTCTGAGATTTAGGATTCCCCAACCCCCATTCTCCTTTGGTCTGCATAGCCTGTCCCAATTTACCAGGTGGTAACTCCGTGTATCTTTGTCTACCCCTCTCCAAAGGAAATCCTTCCTGATCAAGTCAATCTTTTGGATGACCCATGCAGGAAGACGATAGGCTGTCATCCAGTGAATCGGAATAGTTGATATGACCGAGTTCAAAAGCGTGAGTCGTCCGCCCATGGATAACAGTTTCCCCTTCCATGATCCCAACTTTCCTCTGATTTTTTCTATCAAGATTTGCCAATCCTCCTTCCTAGGCCTGCCCCCAGATAACGACACCCCCAAGTACCTTATTGGGAGAGAGCCAATAGCACAATTGAGCACTTGTGCAAGATTTTGGGTATGATGCTCGGGGCTCATAACCGGGATGATGACACTCTTGCTATAGTTGATTTTGAGCCCCGATAGCCCCTCAAAGAGGTAGAAAATGAGCTTCAACAAACGGGCCTCAGCTAGTCCCCCAGTGCAAAAAACCAAGATGTCATCTGCGTATTGTAGTGTTGTGACTGTGTTTTCCCCACTGACTCCAAGTGGAATTCCCCTGTAGATGTTGGCTCTAACAGCTTCTGAGAACATCGTGGAGAGGACATCCATGGCCAACACAAAAAGCAACGGGGACAAAGGATCTCCCTGTCTTAATCCTCTTTTGCTCCTAATGTACCCCGCCGGCGTCCCGTTAATGAGGAATTGAGCTTTGGAGGAGAAAAGCAGGGACCTGACCCAGAGAAGCCATTTCGGTCCAAACCCTCTGGCATGAAGGACATCCATTAGGTACTCCCAATCAACAGTGTCAAATGCTTTCTCCAGATCAATCTTGATGATAGCCCCATTGTCATCACCCATCCGCATCTTATGGATTAATTCCTCTGCCGCAATAATGTTGTCGTGTATCATTCGGCCTTGTATGAAAGCAGTTTGGGACTCATCTACAAGCTCCCCTAGGACCCCCCTGAGTCTATTTGCGAGGACTTTGGAAATGATTTTTATTGAGCAGTTGATCAGGCTTATAGGTCTGTAATCATTGATGGCCTCCGGAGCGTCATTCTTCGGGATAAGGAGGATGTGGGCCCAATTTAGACGTTCCATGTTGGCCGTACCCTGGTAGAAGTCTTTAAAGAGTTTAAGCACGTCTTCCTTGATGATATTCCACCCTTGTTGGTAGAAGGTCATCGGGAACCCATCCGGCCCCGGTGCTTTTTCCGCCCCTAACTCTTTGACCGCCACCCTGATTTCCTCCTCCGTAAATGGTTGCTCCAGATGATTCAGACTTACTCTCCTTTTGTGTAAGAACAGTCGATCCCACGAGGTTTTGTACCCAAAACCAAACTTTTGAATCCTCCCAACTTTCACAAATATTAATTTTTCTCCTTAATTTCTTTATATCAAGAATCCAACACCATCAACACCAAGAACCAAGAAATCACAAACTCATAGAATTACCAACTCCTCCACCTTCAAACATTAAAAAATTTCTCCTTTCTTTATATCAAGAACCAAGAAATCAAAAACTCATAGAACTAACTCCATCTTCAAACTCTCTCCTTCACCGGGAATCAACACAAATGCAACCTTAATTACCATCCTCTCCATTCTAAACCAAAATCTTGAATCCTTATCAACCCCAAAAGATCACTCCTTTGATCATCATAAGCTTTATATATTATACGTAGTATAAGAAAAGGCAAACAAGATAGAGAAGCATGCATGCAGGCAAGCAGGATCGAATAATAGATCATGATCATCATCTACTACTACAACACCATTTGAAGTAAAAGTAATTCCAAAACATGGAGAAAAGATTCAAAAGGAACAAGAAAAGAAAACGATCTTTCTTTTTCTTTTCTCTGTTCTTTCTTTGGGAGTACCTCCGGAAAACGTTTCTCTGTTTCCACTCGCCACCTCGAACCATGCACGACGAGGTTTCGTCTCGGTTCCACTCGAGAAGAGAACTGATCACCAATGGTCCGTCGCCACGTGTGTCCTTGAGGTGGTGCGGTGCTCCGCGGGGCAGCGGATTCACATCTGCAACCACCGTGCCAGCTGGGTGGGGTTCACTACGCCAGGGACGTGGACCCCATCGGCCTTCAGGACGCGCGCCACGTCAGCGTATGCTTTCGGCTGCGGGGCCCGGTCCGGTTTCCGGTTGGGCTCGGCCGGGTCGAGCCGGTTCCCGAAGAGGGTGCCCTTTGAGAGGAACTCGTGGGCCAGGTAGCCGGCTAGGAGCCGGTTCCCAGCCGGCGGCTCGGGTTTCGGCGCGGCTGGCAGCGGCGGCGGCGGCGGCGGCGCTCGGATGGAGTCGGATGGATCACGCTCCTTCCGTTTCCGATGCGCGCCATGTGGCATCGATCCGTGACCTCCGTTGCTCGCCATCGCACTCCGATCGCCACGTCAGCGAGAGGATTGAAAATTGAAAACGACCCCAAAGAATAAAGAAAAAAAATTGAAAAATAAGGGAAGTTCGGAGGGTGTTTCGGTAAAAACGCAGGGGAAAAAAGGGCAGTGGGGCTTGGGCCGGTGGTGATGCGAGGAATCGAGGGCTGAGGAGAGGGGAATGGACGGAATCCGGCGATCTCGCCGGAAAATCGGTACGGATGGGCGGCGCCGCCGGTGACGGAGGAGATGGCGGACGTCTCGGCGGAGGAGTTTAGAGAGAGAGAGAGAGGGATTTTAGAGCGCTAGAGAGAGAGAGGGGGAGAGGATGAACGGAGAGGGGTTTGGGATTTTATGGAGAGGAAGCGGTATTTCAGAGATGTGCGTTTATTTATAGTGGTGTATATTGGAAGAGTGGGCATGATTTTCTAGTTAATTTCCGAAATGCCACCAGACGGAGGATGGAATGACGATAACACCCCTGGGTTGCCCTAGGTTTGGCTGTCTGCCTGTGACCACACTGTAGTACAGTTCGACCAATAGAGATATGACACGTCATAGTTTCCTTTTGTGCAACTTTGAAATTAAATTACACTGATTTTTTCTATGAGGATCAGGAGTTAAATGTTTATTTAAAAAAAGTAATTTCATTGAATTTGGATTATTGTTATGTGGATTGACTTTTGGTTTTTAGTTGGGTATAAGATAATTCGATAAATGACCGAATTAGATATGAAAAGTCAAAAGAGAAAATAAGTTGATGTTATAAATATCGATTCATATCATTTAATGAGTTGGATGCCGAATTTTCTTTCTATTAATATACGACAACTAAATAAAGTCTTTTCATAAAATATCAGCGAGAAGGACTTGACTTGATGACAAAATTTATATATATATAATGTGTTTTTAAAAAATCTTAATCAAGTAAAAAGTTGTTGATTTTTTCAGCTTGTTTGCTAATTTATTGTTTTTACAAATGTAATATATAAATCACTGAATAAACAAGTTATGCTTCAAATGACATAAAATTAGAGAACAATGATTCTTTAATCCACTCAAATGCAAATATAAAGTTCATGATATTCCACACTCATGGTCACATAATCAATCAAAGATCTCAATTCATTGCGTTGCCCCCAAGGTAACGTCCTGCCAAAAAACAAATAATAATAAAAAATAAATAAATAAAGGTTAAAAATTTAATATTTCCCAAATTCATTTTTAACGTGGATTTTGGGGAGGCAGAGGGGCAAAACAGTCTGAAAGGTTTGCTAGTAAACCTCGTCAGTGGAACCAGATATAGAGTCGAGCCCAATAAGCAAGGGGGTTATCCAAACCAAGAAACGAGGGCAGTGATGAAATACAGGAGAAGAACCAGGGGTAAAATGGTAAATAAAGAACCTCAATAGATGGAGACAAAGAAGATAAAGATAAAAAGCGAGCTCCCATCTTGGAAGCGGGTCGAGTGGCATAAGATGTAATTACACGGGGAAGTCAAGGGCAATTGGTTAACGAGTGGGAATCTTAAGAAACGATTATGGGCTCGGCGGATCGTGACGGGCCACGCTCAGATCGATGACTGAGAGCACGCCACGTGTTTGGTCATCCGAGAGGACTACAAGCCACGAGGCTCGCGTGGACTCGTAGAGAAATTATATAAACCACCTCCAATTAAGACTCAGTTTTTCGACTGATCCTACGTGGCCCTTTTCCCTGACGTGGCAACTTCCTATTTGACAGATGCCAGCGAGGTTAATTCAGTCGGTACAATGTTAGGTTCACAGTATATGGCCCACGGATCGTACGCATTCAACATGGGCCCGAGCAGCCCGATTAAGCTTGGATATCTGGATCTTATTGGGCCATTGATAGTGGGCTTCGTGGGTCCAACTGAAAAGGACCTTAAAATAATAGCTGGCTAAACTCAATCAAATCCAAGATGATGAGACACTGGTTCATTCATTATGAGGAAACGATTGCTATGTGATCTTGTTTAAAAAGATCTACCAACGGCATGAGGGGTCGAGTGGTATGGGATCCCTTGCATAAGAGGTGTTCAACCGAGAGGTCCTGTGTTCGAATTATACTCTATGCAAAGTGAGGGCACAGTGTGCGCATGAGCCTGTGGTGTTCTGCACGCTACACGTGAACTTTTGGGTGTTCCGTGTAGCTGGGTTCGTCCTTTGAGGGAGTCGCTTGTCGACTTTAATGTAAAAAAAAAAGATCTACAAAGTGACACTTCGGGGAAGTGAACTAAAAGTGTCAATTCTCTGAAGTGGCTAAAGTGACCGTAAAATTAGAACCATGTTCTTTTGAGTGCAAATGATGACTGTTAGAAGTGTTCATTTTTTCACTTTGGACGTTCTTTTTGGTTAAAATAGGGGCTAAAATGAGACTAAAGTGGGGTTGAAATGACTTTTTATATCAAGATCCGCCCACTTTAGTTCAAAATCAACTAAAGTGAGCCTAGTTAATTTTTGACAAAAGTCCCATTTCAAATAAAGTAGTCGAAGTGAAACTTTCACTTAAAAGAACACCTATAGTAGCGGAAGTGGGTCACTTCCTTACTTCCGCCACTCACTTACTCCTAAAAGAACACCCCATTGTTATAAATGATATCAGAGCTTGCCATGCGATACATTATATTTGAGTGGCTATTGTAAGACTGGGGTCATAAACTATTTGTCATCAAACTCTAAAAATAAGTGGCCTCTGATAACCTTGAGATGTGTACAGTGATGAGAGGAAAAATAAATGAAAAGCATATTTTTATTTCATTCTTATTCATGGAAATTGATCAAAGTAATAATCCTTTGTCAGGTAGAAGGATCAACAACAAATGAAGCAAAGGTTTCATAATATGGGTAGAAATTATTCTTCAAAGATGATCATAGAGTAGGACTAGTGCACCTCGGGGTGTGTGGATTTACTCTTCTCTATAGGTTTGTCTTCGGTTTAGCAGCTGCAGTGACCCTCCTTGTCAAAGAACGCATGGTCACAAACTCTTCAGCGGCTGAAGGGTGAATTCCCACCTAGAAAGTCAATTAACAAAACACCAATCTATCAAATTACCAGAATTCAACTTGTATGATGCTTCATTGTTTCATCTCAACATTCACACACACAACTCAAATGTTGAAAGGATAGAACTTACAGTGCTGTCAAACTGTGCTTTTGTGGCTCCACACTTCAGAGCAACAGCAATTCCCTGTGAACAATAATGAAGTGGTTAATCTGGTCGATTTGCGTTAAAAGAGGCATGATAGTGTAATTGAGGAAACCATTGCTTTCCTTAGGCAATCGGAAGATATAAATGATATAAAAAATATCAGAAAAGATGTGTTGGTCTCACAGGAAAGTACCTGCATAATCTCAGGTGCATCTGGACCACACATGGATGCGCCAATTACTTTATCAGTCTCAGCATCAACAACAAGCTTCATTATGGTCTTTTCTTGCCTTCTGAAACGGCAATCCAAAAGGATAGGTCAAAAACAACATGATATAACAGGTAAAAAGAGGTCATTTAGACAACTGAGTTAGACAAGCCAGAAAAACTTGATCTGATTTCAAAGCAGATGAAATAGAATCATGAATGGCTGTAAATATGCAAGGCTGAAGTTGCCATAATAATAAACAAGATAACCAGGAATTTTCATTCCACATGAAATATGAAACATTATGTTCAAAGGCGAGACCAGTTGACTAGTATTGAGAAGTGTTAAACTTACCCAGAGATTGTATTCTTCATAGGAGTAAATGTTGATGTGAAAACCAAAATATCACCCTTGGCTTGCTCAATAGCCTGCTGCTCACTGAGGCCTACTACAGACAGAGGTGGTATGCTACAAAACAAAGCAGAATCCTCCAAGTCAAAAACATATTATTATCAAGAGAAAGAAATCAGACAAAAACAACAATCACATCCTACAGAAAGCAACATGGTTTAAAGCAAAGTATCATGAAAATATAGAACCAATAGTGAGACTGATTACAACCACAGCAGAAGTGACTGTGTAAGTTGTGAAGCAGCCAAACCACAGTAGAAACCGAAGGCAATATCCTAATTGATCCCACCCGCTATTGCTTCCACTAATGATACTGTCTTGTCTTTCTATACTACATTATAGCCACAAGTAAAGGATTCAATTGAAAAGAGTAAATATATTTCTGAGTAATCACAAAATTAAATGGGATTTCCATAGTTATGGCCAATCCTCCCCTGTATCCACTAGATTTACACACATGACATACAAGCTATTAGCATTTTGCTCATCACAACATAACCATATCTTAATAGGAGCAAATTGAGTACCAGAACACAGCACAAGGGATGTAATTGTAGTCAGGCTTGCTAGGCTGCCCACCGAAAACAGTTTTCTGCAGAAAAGAGAGCACAGCATTAATAAACAAAAGGAAGGCAAGGATCATAATCATTAACTTATCCACATACCGAAAAGCAAGTTCCCTCCATCAATGCTACTGGAGTGAGATTCATTCGGTTTGTAACATCACCAACAGCCCATATGCTGGGAACAGTAGTGCGTGAGTACTCATCTACCTAAAGATATATAATGTAGTAGAAATTAGTCCAATTGGGAGCATGCTCTGATCATTAACTCAAACTGTTGACGGTCAATTCAGTACTACTTTTCATCAAAAAGAAAAGCTTAAGAAATTTATCATAATGTATCTCAGACTCTGGTCAAGTAAGACTGCCCTTTTTTTTATTGGTCTAGTTTATAGAGGATAACAACCTTAATGGCTCCTGTCCTATCAACTTCAACACCAACAGCTTCTAGGTTCAACCTGTTTGAGTTTGGAATTCTACCTGTTATCCAATACAAAAAGAAAAGAAAATAAATATGATAGTTGCAGATCAAATAGGAGGGAGGAAGCACAGAGGTTGACTTGTTATCTCCCACTTATGCTCCCCAGCATATATGTCTAATATTGATCACATTCTATTCCAAGAAAAGTTAAAAAGAAAAACAGGATAGAAAAAGTACCTGTGGCAAATAAGACAACATCTGCTACTATTTCATCACCATGATCAGTAAGAACCTTTATGCCATTCTGCACTTCATTCAACTGACACAAAACCATAATTATAACATGCTTCAAGTTCATATTATAAGATAACATGAAGAGGGTAGATATACCTCAGATAAATTTGTATTTGGATGCAATCTAATCCCCCTTCCTTCTAGGTTCTTTGCAACTATAGCTCTCATTTCATCATCAAAACCCCTGCAATTATTATATCATTAACTAACATGAGTAACTTGATCTAATAAACTTGATAACATGATGTTTTATTATGGAAAGCAATGACTGCCCACTTATTTTTAGTAAATGTTATCTTCAACAAATCAGACTGATGATATGGCATTCAAGTAGAAAATTCTCATGCTCAATCAATCAATCAATATATATATATATATATATATATATATATATATATATATATATATATATATATATATATATTCACCAACTCAAGCCAAGAACCAACCTCAAAGGGAGTTCTTTTCTGTAAAATAAATCAACTGTGGCACCCATCCCTCGCCATATCGAAGCAAATTCAACAGCAATATATCTGTATTAGGTGAGATTGCCAGAAAAGAATATGATATTGAGCAAAAGTTATTAGCAAAGATAAAGGATTAATGATAGCTTACCCTCCACCAAGAATCACAGCATGTTTGGGAAGCTCGGAAATGCTCAAAGCCTCATCTGAGGTAATAGCTAGATCCTGAGTGTCAAATTATGTATGAGAATGTAATATTGGGCATCTATAGATATAACAACCATGGAAGACAAAGCCAACAACAACTAAGCCTTAATCCCATACTAGATGGGGTCGGCTATATGAATTCTTTGTCTCCATGTAGCTCTGTCAAAGATAAGATCCAGATCAACATTTAATAAACATAGGTCCTTACACACTATCTCCATGGAAGACAAAGATGGCATGAAATTGCGCACGAGTCTATCAGTGCTCTGTAACTTGAACATAGTTGGTTCAACCCAAAAAAAGTTAAAACTGATTCAATTTTGATGAGGCTGTGCCAAATGCTTATGATCCAGGATGCACATATATACAAAGATAATCAGGGACGAATTTCCACAATAGTATGTTTGATGCAAGAAAATGAGCAGAAGGCTAACAAATGTAATTAAATGGCCTATAAAGATGCAAAAAGATTTTCACATCAACAATTATATATTGTTATTCAGGGGTGAGCTTTAGAAAAAAGTAGTTTGTCTATGGTATTGCCATCATATAATTTCTGGACAATAATGAGTTACATCATTGATAACAAATATGCTTAATAGTTAATACTTATATGACTCATGCCCGATCAACAACATAGTTAGCCTATTAAGAGAATGAAAACAGGTAAAACATGGCATTTGAAAAGTACATGCTAGCATGTGAAGGGCTAAAAATTGTCTACCATCTGCAAACATACAGATGCAAGTTCAGCTGGAGGAATCATACAACTTACATTTAAGATTTAATTATCTACTAGGTGATATGATCACAAACCTGCCCTGGAATCTTTACACGTTGAGCTCGACTGCCAGTTGCAATCAAAATATGTTTTGCTGTATACCGCTGCTTTGAACCATCCGGTGGCAATACCTCCACGTCATGAGCGCCAATTATCCTTCCCTCTCCTTCCATCATAATTACACCAGAACTGGATAATAATCTCTTGTAGACACCATTCAATCTAGTTATTTCCTGAGTCTGCAATATCAGCAGACATAGATTCAATATAAACTATCACCAGCCAGAAGTTGATAGCCATATGTATAGCATATGAAATAGTGATGAGGGTAATGAGTACAATTAGATTCAAAAAATAATGTCATTACGCCTTCACCAGCTAAAATCCTGCAATCTAAGGGTAAAATTAAATCCATTTTTTCAGGTATGTGAATCTCATTACACTTGCTCAATGCAGTTAAAGAAGACTGCAGAAAATGGAAGGCTAGTTCACATATATAACCAGGGATTCCACCATTCCAGCTCAAATAAATAAGACTTAAAAGAAGATTTTCAGCCAGGTCCCTAAGGTTCTGTTTGGTTTGGGGATAACCTAAGTTTCAAGCTTATTCCCTAATCTCCAACCAGACAAAAAAAAATGGGTTAGAGTTTTGTCTTTTAAAAATATTTTAATAAATCAAAACAATTGTTAATTAATATTTAAAAAAATATTACATAGGTAATAAATATCAATCATTAATTTTTATTTTTGAAATTAGCCGACACGCGACCCCACAAGGGATTCAAAGGATGGGCACAGCTGCACGGAGCAAGCTCAACGTGTTGCGCGCAGAGCAAGCTCAATGTGCGCATTGTGCCCTCACCCTACATAGAGGAGAATTCTACCACGGAGCAAGCTTAACATGCCGAACACCTCTAAATAGGAACCTATCATTACTTTGAGTGAGTGAAGGCTCGGACCCGAGACCACCCGTCTAACACAAGGTAGTGGTACCGCTAGGCCAAGAAGCCTTTGGTTATCAATCATTAATTTTAAAATATATAATTAGTTAAAACAAGTTATTTTAATTAATGATAATTAAGTCAAACTTTGGTCAACTTAACTTAATAGTTTCCCTCCAAAACAAATTCTAACACTCAAACCCAACTTAACCTCATTTATCACAATCCCAACCAAACACCAACTAGATTTAGTAAAATTCTTTTATCAATGGGAAAATGAATTTATTCTCCAAAGATACTAAAGTACAACATTAACTATAGTGTCTTGGATTGAGCCAACACAACATCTCAAACAAGTCTTATGCATAAAAATGACGAGTAATTAAATCATTGTAGAGTAATTTAAGGAAACTCATGGAGGCATGGATTTACAATAATTAATGCTACCCAACTCAAACATAACAGCTTATCACTTGATAATGATTGACAAATATATGAATAAAAAGAAAAAAAAGAAATGCTAATTATAAGCCAAACCACACATTACTCTTATATCAAGCAACACAATAATCTTTTGCCCCAAGAACTACCACCAAAAGTTAGTTAGTCACTTGCAACACAGATCTTTTTATGTCACTCCTTGGGATTAATGATATGTTAGTATAAATTTATTATACCAATGGCATTTTAGGAATGCAATAATTAGTTTAAAGGATGGATTTATAAATGAGAACTAAAAGAGGGGAAAGAGGGCTTTCTCTACAAGGGTTCTTTTTACATATATTTTTCTCAATTTTTTTTTCAGAAACGTTTAGGTGTTAAGGTTCTCCCATTGTCTTTGCAAAATGTGAAAGGTGTTGAGTGAAAGGTCTATCTTGTTGGATTTGGAATAGGATAGAAATGATTGCAAGTGAACACCACAGCTTGTAGAAAGGTAATGTTAATTTCTCTTATGGGAACAATCTCATTTTAATAGTGGAACCCTATTTGCCCGCTCACCTGTGGTTGTAGCCTTAAAGCTGGTGAACCATGTAAGTTATCGTGTCCTTTTATTACTTTATGGTTTGCCTTTTGTTTCCTTGTAGTATTATCACTCACTTTAGTAATTACTATTGTTAGTATTTGTTTTGCATAAATTGTGTTGCCACTAATAATTGTGGTGGAACAACCAAGGTATTTCCTCATTAGTGACAATTTAGGCTTTTAAGTTCAAGCATTTATATTCACGTGGGAAGTCAACTGTGGTGACCATACAAGCATGCATGATATATCTGTAGTATATAAGCCACAACAAATCCTAGAAAACATGTGCTAGAATTTTGATAGGGAAAAGCTGATATCCTTTAGTGAGAGAACATATACACATGAAAACATGTTTATCGTACAAACCTTCTTATGCAAAAGTTTTTTCCAGTTGAACTCAGTATTCTCTTCAAGCTCCCAACCAAAGTTTCTAGCATCCTGCAGCTCAAAAATTGTTAATTTTTTTAAACACAATTGCCATAATAACATGTGAAATAAAGTGAAAATAAAAGTCAAAGATAGAGATAGTCCGGTGCTACAAAGCTTCGGCTATGTGTGGGTTCGGGGAAGGGTCGGCACACTTAGGTCTATTGTTCATTTTTTTAAACACAATTGCCAAAATAACATGTGAAATTAAGTGAAAATAAAAATCAAAGATAGAGATGAACAGATATAAATAAAATCGGACAAAAGATAGTGATCAGAGGCCTCAAAACACTCAAAGAAATGCTATAACAAAAATTAGTTTGTTTCTATAATAGGATAAGAATCTGCTCTTTGTCCTGCCATTAAGATGTTCATGAAGTTTTACATCCACAGATCATTCCAAGCAAAATGGATTAAACTTCACCTATCAACAAAGAATATCTTACCTCCAATTCACCACGGAATGATGCTCCATATACCAATATCTTTTTAGGAACACAGCCACGTATGACACACCTGGGAAAAGATTTTGTAAAGGATACATCAAGAAATTTTTTATAGAAAAAATGTCACTAGCTAAAATGCCACAGGTAACAAAGAAAATAGGAATTTAAAACAGACATTTTATAAGAATGTGGAAAAATAGATGTTCATGTTCCTGTTTGGCTTTTCCGAAAAAGGGAGTTTAAAAATAAATAAAACATCATTCACGAAACTTACGTCCCACCAACTCCACCATTAGCTTCTGAACTGATTGGATGGAATGGAAGTTCACAGATTGCAACCTGCACAGCTTCATAAAAACTCAGTGAGGCATTACCATGATTCAGGCATCATCTAACCAATACTGGATTTTGAAGACAATGAAAAAGGAAACTAATTCTTGACTATAAAATGCATTCGAATTATAATTTTGTCTATCGAACAATCATCAAGAAACCAGAAACATTAAATATCCAGCAAATTATTCATCTATCGAACTGATTTGCACTACACATGCAAAGTGAAAAACAGACACTCCTTATCTCCATCTTGTACAGAGAACACAACCCTAACCTTAGCTCCAAAGCCGGCGGAGGTTCTGGCGGCCCTAACGCCGCCACTGCCGGCTCCGATGACAAAGAGGTCGAAATCAAACTGCTGCTCCGCTTCCACCGAACCGGAGGTCCTCAGCTCCCCATCGATCAACATCTTCCTCGCCATCACTATCCATCAATGATCGATACCACCACAACCACCATTAAAATAAGAAAAAAAAACCCTTACAAAATCCAAATCTATCAACAAAAACTACGAAATCTATACCAGTTTCGCTCCTCTCTCTGACGATGATTCGATCCAAGAAATCCAGAAAAACAAAAGAAGGAAATGAACAAGAGTTCAAAATGGATCGATCTTTCGATTAAATACGCGCCGGATGTTTGGAATTTGGAAAGTTGAATCCGACACCGAGAAAAGTATACTACTGGTATAATTACAATTTGGAACCTGTTTTGACGAATAATAACCAAATTGCCATCCCAAATATCTAAACCTTAGCGGATTCGGGCAAACGGGGTTTAGACCCGTTAGTGTGGACAAGAAAAAAACAATATAATTAAACGTTAATGTAACTTTCAGTTAATTTTTTTTCAAAATATGTTCATAATTAAATAATAATATATCAATAAAATATAAATTGCGCGTCCAACAATTATATCTCCTGAAACTAAACAAACAAATAATTAAATTAATTAAATGTGTTAGACAACAGCGTAAGATTTGATTTTATATTTTTTTGTCTCTTTGACTAACTTAATTCTAACAAGTAAGAATAAAATGTCAATATTTATAAAATATATTTTTTAAATTAAATTAAAAAGTGTGAAAACAGAGTTATGGGTTTCATAAAATACTAAAAAAATTAGGGTAAATTAAAAAAAAACTTGTGGTTTCATAGATTTACAAAATAGGGACATTATTTTTTTAGGAAAAAACTTTGTGGTTTAACAAAAAAGAAAAAAATCATAAGGTTATTAATAAAAAAATATATAGTTTCACGGATTTTAAAAAAAAGGATAACTTTTGTTAAAAAAATTGACTTATTTTCCCGTTTTTGTTAATTGGAGAAACCACAAGGTTTTTTCAAATATATATATATATATATATATATATATATATATATATATATATATATATATTATCCCTATTTTACAAATATGTGAAATCATATGGTTTTTTTTAATTTACCCAAAATTTTATTATATATAGTTTTATTTAAATTATGTTCAATATATGATTCATTGATACACCCAAACAAGCAAGACATTTTTGTGTGAGATTTTTTTTTTTAATTCTATTGATCTATAAATGCAAAACAAAGTTTCACTTTAGTTACAAGTTGGAAAGAAATATTTAATATTTAATTTTATTATTTAACAATCCACTTGATATATAATATTTAATTTTAATTTTTTAATTATTTAATTTCGATTTGTCTAATGGCGCCACTTGATGGCGTTACGGAACAGCACACGGTCAATTAAAGCGACCGCTCACCGCACGTCCTTTTTATAAATTACTCACCAACCAACGGAACACTAACTACCCTTCTCCGTTCTCGTCTTCTCTTCTCCTCTTCTCCCTTCTGGCTATGCCGGTCGCCGCAACGGAGAAGATGGCCCCCGGTAACGGAGGGTCGTACGGAGCCGTCGTGCTTGGTGGCACCTTCGACCGACTCCACGACGGCCACCGCCTCCTTCTCAAAGTTGTTGCTTTTTTTTTTTTTTTCTTTTTTTGAGTGTTTGTTCTGGTTTTAGTGATTGCTTCGTGATTTCATAGGCTTCGGCGGAGCTCGCAAGGGATCGCGTCGTAGTCGGGGTGTGCGCAGGGCCAATGCTGGCAAAGAAAGAGGTGGGGTTGTATCTTTGTTTGTTCTTCTTTCGTTGATTGTTGATGTTTTTGTGATGGTTGTTATGATTTTGAATGTGAAGGTAGCGCATCTCATTGAGCCTGTTGAGATGAGGATGAAGGTTGTTGAGGATTACATCAAGGTGAAATTTTGGTCCTTGTGGGTTGTTGATCTGCTTAGCATTATGTTTGTTAGGTTTGCTGTAAATTAGATAGCAAAGAATTCAGTAAAGAGACTGACATAATTGGAAAATTTAGAGATTATTGTTATTTCAATATGAAATTAAAGTTATTCTTTGAAGCCCTGCATCCATATTTGCTATGCCATTCCAATGCCATATGGATATGTTGAGATTGTGACCCGAATTTTATTTTATCTGACCCGAAAAGCTCACGGTGTGACATTTTGTGTTGAATAAAATTATGGGAAAATCTGGGGCTTTGTGGTGGTTACGTAGGGATTGGGCCGATTTTTTGTATGGTTGTGAGGTATGGTTGTTGTGTAGAGAAAACTCTTTCTCATTGTACTCATCTTTTTTGACATATGTGATTTTTTTTTCCCGTCAAAGGGTTTTTCCACCATTATGTGTTTAGAGAGTTCTATTATTAGTGTTGAAACTTTTTACATCTCATGGATTTCGAGGGTCATTAAAAGTCCTGATTTATTTGGTTGTTAAGAGTTGCTGAAATAGTCTAATGGTTATCTCATTTGTTCTTGGACAGTCTATTAAACCAGGATTGATAGTACAAGTCGAGCCCATCATGGATCCTTATGGCCCGTCCATTGTTGATGACAAGTTAGATGCTATAATTGTCAGGTTTGTTCTACACACATATTTCTTGTTGATTGCGATGTTTCTTCCTGTGCTATTTTATATTTTCTTAACTGCTGAATTGTTGTTGAAGAGTGATGAATGCCTAATGTAGTAAGGCATTCATTCATCTTTGGAATTTTTTTCATGGGTACCTCCCTTCTGAATGGATTTAAGAGTAGTGTATATCAGGGTTTGGTTTGCTGACACACATGAATATGCCTCAATCATCTGTTGGAAGTTGGAACCTTCAAATTGTCCTTTCAAACTCTGGCCCGTTCTTAATACCTATGATGAGTTATCCACATCTATGATGCCCAGAAATTCCTTTTTACGACTTGAAATGTGAATTAGCATGGATTTTTTAGGAATATGTTATGAATATTGAAGACATATTCATGTATCAAAAATCTTTTTTCTATGGTTTAGTTATTATAGATAAATTTTGTTAAAGAATATGACTGCATATAAGTTCCTGTCCCTGCTCTAAATAAAATCATAATCCATGAGACTTTGCTTGCTTTACTGTATTCATTTTCTGTTTGTATATAATATATGGGCATTATTTGCATCAACATATAGATTTCACCCTCACTGATCTTGTTATAAGGATAAATGTGCAGTGGAGAAAGTGAAATGGTTCTATTAAATAAAATGAAATGGGATAATCTGTTCCTATCATTTTGTTTCTTCTTTCATTCCTTACATTATTGTAGACTTACAAATTTATTTTCTTTGGAATCCATATATTTGACTTAGCATAACAAATAACATTACTCCATTCAATTCAAATTGGTTCTTTGAATGTAATCACACTATTGTGGTTTGTAAACTCTAGCGAAGAGACTTTTGCTGGTGGACTTTCAGTGAATAAGAGGAGAGTCGAGAAATGCCTCCCACAGCTGAAGGTGTGATTTCGGGTTATCCCTTCAATTTTGTCATAGTGCATCATCATCCTAAGTTCATGAACTTCCTCTCTTGGATAAGATGCATTTTACTTCATAGGTTCATATATATTTAGCACAAAGTATAGCAACTGCATCATTTAATATTGGACACATGAAATGCAACTATGTTTAATCTTCAGTTTCTTCATCTTTCCTCATTCACTCATTCACAAAGCTTGTGTTTGTGTTGTAACTACTAATCCATGGATTAAACTTCTTAGGTTGAGGTTGTAGATCTTTTATCCGGAGGAGCAAATGGGGAGAAGCTAAGCTCTTCTACTTTAAGGAGACTCGAGTTACAGAGATTAAGAAACTGGGAAGCACAGGAAGGAAGGCCAAACCATTGTCAAACAGGAGAAATGGCACCAGTTTCAGTTGTATGAATATTACCCCCACAAGCTTTCTACTTCTCACAATGCATCTTCGCACATCAATTCAGTCTTCCCTCTGCCCAGCAACTTCTTCAACTTCCATCAAATGATCAAAACATACATCTGCTCTAGCTTGAAATGTACGTATTAATGTTTCGTCATCTTTAAATTCTGTTAAAACAATGCCAAAATGAAACCATTCTTGGCTGTTGTTGCTATCAAAATGTAATGAAATAAATAGAGAAATTTAGAAGGTGCAGTGCAATGTGTGGGTGAAATGCTGCTTCTTTGAAGATGTCTTGTCTTTAATTGTATTTGTTCTGTTTACCTTAGACGGTGAAATTATCTCATGTTGCCCAATGGAATTGGAATGATTTATTTATTTATTTTTATAAAAATGGATGAACCACGTTCATTGAAAGAGGAAATAATTGTTGCAATTCCAACATGAGTTGAAAAAGATAGAAGAAATGCATCGTACATTGTTTTTGTTCAGAAGGAGAATACCTTGATAGCTACAGTAGCACAGCAGCACCACTTCACGAAAAGGGGCCGGCCAGTAATGTCTCATAAAGAGGTGGTAAAGGCCATAATATGTATATGTATCTCATAACACCGCCCCTCAAACTCAAGACGGATCAATAGTCTTGAGTTTGGATAACAGAAAGGAATGTTGATCACGGGTCTGAGCCTTGGTGAAGAAGTCGGCAACCTGGACCTCAGAGGGAAGATAGCGAAGAGAGACCGTCTTATCATGAACAGAACACCGAGTAAAGTGAGCATCCATGCCGATGTGCTTGGTCAGCTCATGCTTGACCAGATCAGCAGCAATCTGAAGAGCGCCAGTACAGTCACAGTGAAGAGGAGTAGAGGAGGTAATAGAAACACCAAGATCTCGAAGTAACCAACAAAGCCAAATAATCTTCTGAACAGTAGACGCCAAAGCACGTAGCTCGGCCTCAACACTGGAGCGAGCAACAGTTAATGTTTCTTGGTCTTCCAGACAATAAGGGAAGAACCAAGAAATAAGCAATAGCCAGTGACAGAGTGACAATCATCTGGATCACAAGCCCAAGTAGCATCGGAATAAGCCTCTAACTGAAGGGAAGACCGACAAGAGTAAAAGAGACTGCGAGAGACAATACCACGGAGATAGCGCAGGACTCGCAGGAGATGTGCATAGTGAACCGAGATAGGAGCACCCACGAACTGACTGAGAACATGTACAACATGAGAAATATCTGGACGAGTGACAGCAAGATAGACCAGGCTAACCACCAAATGACGATAGCGAGTAGGGTCTGGTAGAGGTGTCCCATCGGAGGCCCGAAGTTGTAGGTGAAGCTCCATCGGCGTGACTGCAGTGCGGGTGTCAATAATACCAGAGCGGGCAAGTAGATCCAAAAGGTAACGTTGCTGAGATAGACGATATCCATCAGGGTAAGAAGTAACCTCAATGACCAAGAAGTAGGGTAGTGGGCCAAGATCTGTCATCAGAAACGTCTCACACAACTTCTGCTTCACAAAGGCAATATGAGCAGAATCATCACCAGTAAGAATCATGTCGTCAACATAGATGAGCAGAACTGTCCAACCCCGAGTAGAAGAGTGAGTAAACAGGGTTGGATCATGAATGCTCGTTGTAAAACCCGCGACCTCAATAACAGTACTGAAACGCTCAAACCAGGCACGAGGTGCCTACTTGAGACCATAGAGAGCACGCCGAAGACGACAAACCATCCCTGGAGAAGTCAGAAGGCCAGGAGGAGGTGTCATGTAAACCTCTTCCTGTAAGTCACCGTGAAGAAAAGCATTCTTCACATCTAGCTGATTGAGAGCCCAACCACGAACAGCAGCCATGGCAATCAAGGTGCGATCTGTGTGCATATGAGCAAGGGAGCAAATGTCTCCTCATAGTCCCGTCCATACTCCTGCTGAAATCCACGAGCCACCAGACACGCTTTGTAGCGCTCAATAGACCCATCAGAGCGAGTCTTCACCTTGTAGATCCATCTATAAGTGATCGGAACAACATGCGCAGGAAGAGGAACAAGATCCCAAGTCTGTGTGCGGGCTAAAGCATCAAGCTCCTCTGTCATAGCAGTGCGCCACTCAGGTGACTGAGCTGCCTCCCTATAGGTACCTGGCTCATGAACTCCAGAGAAACTGGTACTAGCTGCAGCAAAGCGAGAAGGGGGAACTAAAACGGAACGATCACGAAGAGAGTAGGTATGAGAAGGTACCTCAGTGGCAGGATCATCAACAGGAGAAGAGATAGGAGAGACCGTACCAGGTGGGGTCGCAGCAGGAGCTTTGAGTCGTCAACTATAATGAATTCGAATAGAAGGACCAACATGAGGAAGAGGAGTAGACGCAACAGTCTCAGGAGAGACAGGAGAAACAACCGATGTAGGTGCAGAAGAAGACAACATAGGAGCAGACTCCTCAGAAGAAGAAGCAGGAAAAAGAAAAGATAAGGAGACAGAGGGAGAAGAAGACACAGTAAAGGAAGGAGAATCATAGAAAGGGGTGGACTCATCAAAGGTGACATCCTGAGAGATACGCACTCTACGAACAATAGGATCATAACAGCGATACCCCTTATGCTCTAAACTGTAACCAAGGAAGACACATGGGGCTGACTGGGCGGTCAACTTTGTCCTCTCCTGTGGAGGGAGCAAGACAAAGCAGCGACATCCAAAAACACGAAGATGATCGTAGCGAGGATGAGTACCGTGAAGACACTCACCCGGGCTAAGACCACTGAGGAGAGAAGAGGGCTGCAGATTAATAAGATAAATTGCAATACTGATGGTATCAACCCAAAAATGGGGAGGGACAGAGGCCCCTAAAAGAAGAGCACGAGCAGTCTCCAAGATATGACGATGCTTGCGCTCAGCAACCCCATTTTGAGCATGAGCCCCAGGGCATGATAGCTGAGGTAAGGTGCCCTCAGAGGAAAGAAACGAGCGAAAAGTATGAGAAGTGTCTTCCCCACCTGAATCAGACCGAAAGGTCTTGATAGAGGCAGAGAACTGTGTGTGAACCATAACAACAAAGATACGATAGAGGTGAACTAACTGACTGTGATGATGCATAAAATAAACCCAAGTAAAGCGAGTGCAGTCATCAACAAACAAAATATAATATCTATTGACACCTTTGGAAATAAAAGGAGCATGGCCCCATACATCAGAGTGAATAAGATCAAAGGGGGCAGATGACCGAGACTGACTAGATGGATAGGGTAGTTATAGCTGTTTGCCAAGCTTACAACCACAACATACAATATCAGACCTAGGAGAGATAGCTCCTAAAGAACCACTACTGACTAAGGAGGATAAACGAGAGGGACAAAGATGACCGAGGCGATGATGCCACTGATGAAAGTCCAAAACTGCAGCATGACAGTGCGAGAAAAACGGAGAAGGCGGAAGACGAAGAGACTCCAGAGCATATACCCCACTATGGCGTCGGCCAACTCCAATCACTGCTCCGCTGTGATCCTGCACACGACAAGAAGTACGATCAAATTCAACCTGACAGTCAAGATCAGTGAGCTGACTAACAGACATAAGGTTCATAGAAAGACGGGGAACGTGGGAAACAAAGGGGACAGAGAAAGAACTAGTGGTAAAATGACCAATGGAGGATACAGGTAGTGGGGTACCATCAGCAATACGAACTCGAGTGATATGTGGAGCAGGGCGACAATGGGTGAGATGAGTAGCATCGGAAGTCATATGAAGGGATGCACCATAATCCAGGAGCCATAGAGGACAGGGAGTACCTGAGGCAGAAAGATCAACCTGAGCCGAGCTAGCATGACCCATAGAAAAGGTGTCCATCAGCTGAAACTGCTGAAAGTGCCAAAATAAGGCAAAAGCCTGCTGATCCTCTGGAGTCAGCTGAGAAGACAAGGGAGAGGTGTGATGCACTGATTGTGCCTGATGTGCTGTAAAGCGTGAAGGTGTCTGAAGAAAAGGTGGTTGAGCTGTAGATGGGGAAGAAGTACCTGGCGTCGAAGCTCGAGGAAGGCCACGTTGCTTCTTCCGGCAATCACGCTCAATGTGACCCATAATGCCACAATGATAGCAGGTCACATTCTTCTTCGGCCGAGGAGGAGGCCGAGAAGACTCAGAGAGAGCTGGGAGACGTGATGGAAAAGGCGTCAGAGTGCTCGTAGGAGTAAAACGCTGGGCGGCAAGTGCTGTACCCGCACCAGAAGAGGAAGCTCAGAGGCGTGTCTCCTCAGCGAGGACGATGGCAAAGGCCTCATCTAGAGTGTAGCCGGTGGGAGAATGCAGCAACTGAGCACGAGACTGCTCAAACTCAGGACGGAGATGCATGATAAACTCGTACATCCACCGAGTCTCCTCATGACGACAGAGAAGGGTGCATGTATGTGTGCAAGCGAGTGAATGAGCAGCAACTACGGGACATGCAGTAGGAGTGAGTGCATCGATCTGACGCCAAACACCACAATAACGACTATAGAACTGATTGATAGTGTCATCTCCCTGCTGAAGGACGGCAAGAGTCTGGTAGAGAGTGTAAAGCTGGGCCTAACTAGAACCACAATAACGACGAGCTAGATAGTCCCACATATCCCGAGCAGTGGGTAACTCGGCGATCTGAGACCGAATCTCGAGGACAACAGTCTAACAGAGTACTACCTTCGCGTTGGAGTCATCAGTGTACCACTTCTCCAACTTCTTCTCATAGGCCTCAAGAATAGCAGAGGAGGCCGGAGGAGGATGATCCACATCAGATAGAGAAGAATCAGATGGAGCTGTGGGCATGGGGGCAATGTTATGAACATGACCAAGTACGCGAAGACCATCAAGAAGCCGCCGAATAGTGAGCTTCCAAGCAAGATAGTTTGTGCCATCAAGCACCACATCTGATTGATGTAGGTTGCGATGCCGAACTTCATCAAGCATACCACCAAGACCAAATAATGCCATAATATAAACGGAGCTGAAGCTAAAGAATCAACTTCAGAGAAACAAAAGTTCAGAGAAACAGAAGTGCAGACAATCAACTTCAGAGAAAAGAGGCTCAATCAGCTTAAGAGAAACAGAGGGCTCAATCAGCCACACAATCAGTCACACAGAGAAGGCCAAAGAAGCTGACGAGCAAAGAGGGCTAGGGCACAGCTGAAGCAGACAGCTGGCAGGCAGGTAGCTGAAAGCAGGCAGCAACTCCGGCAAGTTCACAGCTGAAGCAGATCACGTGCGCATGCAAGCAAAGAGGAAGAGATCACAGCTCAAGTAGGTAGATGAAACAGATAGCTGAAGCAGAGAGAAGGACGCGTGCACAGGCAAACAGAGAGGAGGACGCGTGTGCAGGCAAGCTAGAAAACAGAGGAAACAGAGAGAAGGAGGAGAAGAAGTTTGCAAGAGGATGAAGTGCCCAGAGGAGAAAGGAAGTCGCCGGAGGAGAAGGAGCACGTGCGAGCAAGCCCTAGATCAGTGGCTCTGATACCATGTTCAGAAGGAGAATACCTTGATAGCTACAGTAGCACAGCAACACCACTTCACGAAAAGGGGCTAGCCAGTAATGTCTCATAAAGAGGTGGTAAGGGCCATAATATGTATATATATCTCAAAACAGTTTTTTCCTTTCAAGCCAGATGTTTTACATGATGACGGGGGCGAAAAATCTTGCATTGATTGTGATATATTGTTGATCCTAGAGAGGTTGTAAAAGTGACTCCATATCCTATTTGTTCTTTTGGTTGGTAGAGGTGTCTTTAATTAACAAGTATATGTACACATGGGAGTCTTGGTTTGCACCCTTCAGAGGAAATCTCGACGAAAGAATTCAATTTTGTGTATAACCCGCCCGAAAAGTCAGTAAATGAACATCCAATAGTTAGAAATTGTTGAGACAACCGAATTAAGTAGGATGGTCCACCTTCTAAGAGTTCGAGGATTGGAATTTTTATATTCATGGCATTTCACCTTATAGCTTTTAGGTTCTCTTTGATGCATTAAAAAAAAAGTAAATGAAAATAAATAAATAAATACTAACATAATCACAACACTTTTGTTATGTTAAAATTATAAAATTTTATTTGCAAATTTTTGGTGATTGAAATTTAACCCCTTGTTTGGTTTGAAGTTTTTGTTGGGGTGAGGAGGGGTTGGGGTTTTTTTTTATGTTTGGTTGGGGGTGTGAGAGGGGGTGAGGAGGGGTGAGGAGGGATGACAAATCCCTCCAAACTCCTCATTTTCCACTCCCCCAAATCGGGGTTTTTTGGAGGGGTGGAAAAATTTCTATTTTTTAAATTCAAAAAATCACTTAAAAATATCATCTTGCCCTTCACTTATTTTCAAAATTCTATCTAAGTCCTAGCTTTTATACTAGCTTTAATATAATTGATATTAATTAGTTTAATTTTAACTTTTATACTAATATAATTAATAATATTAATTTTTTTTATTGTTTTAATAATTAATATTAATATTACTTAAATTAATATCTTTAATATAATTAATATTAATTAGTTTAATACTAACTTTTATACTGATATAATTAATAGTAATAATATTTATATTGATTTAATAATTAGTATTAATTATATTTAAATTAATATAATTAATATGTTTAATATAATTGATATTAATTAGTTTCATACTAAATGGAAAATTGGTCAAATGCACGTTACACTCTTTCTCACTCTTACTCACAACCGAAAAAAAAAAAGATTCCTCATTCTCACTCTCTCATTGAACCAAACATAAAAATTTTCAATACCCTCCAAATCTCTTCCCTCCAAACTCCCCCTCATCTCTCCCCTCCAAACTCCCCCCTTGAACCAAACAAGAGAATGTTTTGGAAGTGAGTTATATGCAATTTAAATTTTTAAATCATTTAATTTTAATCCATAGTTGTGTTAGATGTAAAATTTTAAACATATCAAATATCAATATCTCATATATATACATGTTTTTTAGATTTTTTTTTTTCACTTCATAGTAAACAAATAATATAAAGTAAAAAAAAAATTAAATCCTATTATTTTCCATATTTGGTAAATAGAACGGTCAGGATGCATTCAAAGGTTAAGATTAGCGGTGCTTGATACGCCTCCTTGGGCGAAGGCAAAGCAACGAGCTTTGGATTCTCAGAGACAATGAGAGCTGGGGTTTCAGCCTGTCAATGGTTTCCGATTCCCCCTCGCCATTGCCCATCCCCCTCTCTCTCTTCTTCATCTCAGCTCCCCGTCTCATCTTTCGCACCATTCTCTCTCACTTCCAATGCCCCTTCTTTTCCTCGGGGTCGGATACAGTGTAGCGCTGGCAGGTCGCCTGGGCCTGGCTCTGGTTTGCATCCCTCTCGCTCATCTCTTCACTTGAGTTTTTATATTTGGGATTTGAATTCTATTTCGGTCAATTTTCTTCTTAGTTTTCTGGGATTTAGAGCGTGTTTGGATTGAGTGGAATACAGTGGAAAAGTTGGAATTGTTTTCCCTCTTATTTCGTAGTTTGATGAGAACAAGATGAATGCAAGCTTTTTTTTTTTCTTTTTTTTCATTGCTTAGTCAATCCAAAATTCCAAACACGCTCAGAGGAAGAGGAAATTTGAGGGGAAAAAATTCTTTTTTTTATATAAAAAGAAAATTGTTCCAATAAAAATGGAATTTTGGAGCTGTGAAATCAAGACCTTGCCCTTTGTCAATTGGAATGATTTGGACCGAAGTGAGCATGTGGAGAGAATCTTGGAACATGGGTGTTGTCTTTGAAGCTTTGCAGATGAGTATAGTTTTTGCAGGTTTATCTGTAATAGCTTGAGAAACCCAAATAGATATTGTTCTTCTGAATTAAAGGAATCCAACTGTCTAGTAACTTTTTGTGTATTTTTCTGTGTGGTGGCGCTTGATATCTAATCCAAGCTTTTGTTTCATTGTTGTCATTTCACTCTCTATTCAAATGCTCCTTTATGGACTAGAAAAATTGTGAAAAATCTTTTCTTTACCGGGTGAAAACAAGTGGAGTTCAGGAACTGTGAAATCCGTCTTGACCTTCTCAATTGGAATAATGTGGTCCAAAATGTGCATATAGAGAGAATCCTGGAACATGGATGTTTTTAATGCTTTGCATATACCGTAGTTTTTGCTGATTTAGCTGTTAGCCTTAGAAATCTGACAGCCATTACTGTTCTGAATTAATGATTAACTATCTATTACCTGTTTGTCGATTTGTTTGTGTTGAAGTGTTTGATGTCTATAAACCAACTTAAGAGGAATGTTTAACTGTATTTTGATTGTTTATCTCATTTTAGAGAAAGTTAAATATCTACACATCTAGTATTTACCCATTCATGAAATAATTTGATAGGCCAAAAATCACATAGTAACTCATCTTAGTTTAAAGTTATGTGACCAGCTTATTCGTGGCAAATTATTCTCCTTCTTTATCTTAAAGAATATTCACTGCCATAAATAACTGATAATTTGATTGGCCAAACATCATAGGCTATTTTCTTGTTTTTCTTCACCTCTCTTTGCTGTACAGTTTTCCTTCAGCCCTGTTCTATTTGTTGCTTATATGTCTCTATAGACAAACCATACTAAAGAGTACTGTGAAACATTTTATGCACTTTGGTTGTATGTATAAAATTAACTTGTGACGTAAATTTCATGCTGTAGATAATACATTTGTAATATCTAACAAATTAGAATGTACCTTTTCAATCTTGGCAAAATGCAAATGCTCCTTGTTATATATCTGTCAATCATAATAATGTAAGATGGTTATGCAGGTGAAAATGAGAGCAAGGCTGTTCTTGATGCATTTTTCTTGGGCAAGGCCTTTGCAGAGGCACTGAATGAAAGGATTGGATCTACTGTGGGAGAGATCTTAAGTGTCATTGGTCAATTTCAAGCTGAGCAACAAAAGCAAGTACAAGATTTTCAGGTGACTGATTAATACAACTTTTTTCCCCGGTGTTCAGATAATTACTTCTATTTGTCAATGGCTCCAAATTCTCTGTTCAATAAGGTCTAATTTCATATCTTTCTACTTTATATACCAATACATCAATCTGGATTGCTGTATTTACTGTAAACATTACCTTGCAGGAGGAAGTAATGGAGAGGGCGAAAAAAGCAAAAGAGCGAGCTGCTCTTGAAGTTACAGAGCAGCAATCTAATGTTCCGAAGACCTTCTCAGCACCATCAGATAATGGTGTGGGTCCTGTTGTCTCACCGCCAACTCCGATGCGGCCCAGTCCAGCCAGCGACCCCTTCCAAGACATGTTCAAGGACTAATAAGGTCCTCATACTATCCTTTCTCTTAGTTTATGACCAAAGTTGAATAAATCTATCATATATCTTTACCGATAGAACTGTGATAACTGTTATATGTACTCTGCTAAGAGTCCAATTCCCATAACATTTAGCATTCCATCACCATTTTGCTTTTGCAATGAGTGTTTTAGAGCAATATTTGGCAATCTGACTTGGATATGATGAGTGGATAATTGTGACTGATAGTGGTAATTTTTGGTTTTACATGATTAATAAGATGAACATAAACTAAGGTTTGAGAGCGGAAATTTGGAATTTTCTATGACGAGTTTCCTTCGACATAATCTAATTGGTTAAGATGGATTTAAAAACAGTAAACAAACAATTAAACCCTCTCATCAATTTTATTTGGTTGTTTACACAAGGGAATAACAGTTGAGTTGTCTATTGTAGAGGAGCAGTGCTATTCGGTCCGATGAAATAGGCCGAGTAGATTGTCCGAAACCATTAATGGTGCCTCGGGTTCATCAAGACCACAATCCCGAGGCACCATTAATGGTTTCGGCCCATTTTGTCGGACTAAATAGTATTTTCCATTATAGAGATCCTCATAGTCAGTTACTTGAGTAAATATTGATGTGAATATATAACTTTGGATCTATTGTTCTATTAGTTTCATTTTATTTTATTTCATTTTTTTAAAGATTGGATCGAACCCGAATAACATGTGTTTGCTTTGCATCCAATAATCTAAACCAAACAAGACTTAACCAATGTGAATTTGGCTCTGTCCAGGCTCTTTTACAACACAATGACTCTTTCTCTCTTCTCTGATTTTATAAACCTCATCCCACATCCCAGCAGCTGCACAAACATTAGCAAGTGCAATATAAGTCTCTGAAGTTTGTTGCTTTCTCTCAAGCATCCTCTTGGCCACTCTGCTTCCAATGCTAACATTACCATGTAATTCACATCCTCCAAGCAATGCTCCCCAAACAGCACCATCTTCTTCTTCCTCTCCATTGATTCTTTTACCATGATTTTCCATTTCTTTCAACTCGGTTATCAATTTCCAAGCTTCTTCAAGCTTCCCGGCTCTCACAAGCATATCAATCACACAGCTATAGTGATCGCATGTAGGAGTGATGCCGTACTTGTTTCTCATTAAACTGAAGTAATATAGGCCCTCATCAAGCATACCACAGTGGCTACAAGCACTCAGGACTGCGATGAAAGTAACCTCATTTGGCCTGAAATCCATGCTCATCATTTTCTCTAATACTTCAATAGCTTGATGGCAAAGACCATGAGCGGAGTAGCCTGTGATCATCGATGTCCAGGAGATAACATTTTTATGCCCCATTCTGTCGAAAACTCTCTGCGCGTAGTCTAGATCACCGGACCTTGAATACATACCAACAAGAGCTGTTTGTATAACCACAGGATCAGTATTTCCATGCTCTGCTGCAGTCCTGAGTACTTGTGCATGGATTTGCTTGCCAGGGCACAATGCAGCCAGGCTACTGCATGCATTGAGAGCCGTTGCGAAAGTGAAGCAGTTGCCTTGAATCATCGACTTGCATTCATTGTACAACCTTGCGAATAACCTTAGCCCTTCTCTTGGCGATCCAGACTGCACGTACCCAGAAATCATCGCTGTCCATGAGATGACATTCTTTTCTGGCATTTCATCAAACAACTCATATGCCTCTTCTAGCAAACCATTATGGATGTAGCCTGTGATCATCGAGTTCCAATGTGAGGCGTGTCTTTCCGATAAGCTACTGAAAACAGCTCGAGCTTCTTCAGTGCTAGAGCACTTGCTGTACATGTTGATCAAGGGGCTCTCAAGAACGACATGATTCATACCATAGATGCCCATTGTGATAAGGAGGCCATGAATCTGTCTACCAAGATGAAGCAACCGGAGATTTGAGCAAGCAGTGAGGATGGAACCAACCACACTGGGATCAACAATGGACATTTCAACAAACAAATTGCCTGAATGAATTCTCCAAAGAACATCGGCAAATAACTCATTGAAGGCATACCCTTTGATCATCACAATCCTAGAAATCACACGATCTTCTTCTCCACTGTCCTCCATGGCTCTTTCTGCGCATTGGATATCCCCGCACCTAAAATACATGTTTGCCAATGAGTTCAGAACCACAGGATCGCAGCCCAAACCAGCAGCCACAAGAAAGCCATGAACTTGAACACCTGATCGTCGATCACCTAACCCCGCACATGCAGTCAGAGTGCTTGATATAGTGAACCCATCAACAGACACTTGAATCTCCACACACCTCATCCTATAAAACAGCTCCAACGCGAGAACACCCATTCCGGCATTGGCGTAACCCGAAAGCAATGAATTCCAAGTTACCACATTTCTTTCAGGCATTTCATCGAACACCTTGTGGGACGATTCCAAATCATCGCATTTGGAGTACATGTCGACGACGGAGGTGGCGACGACGACGTTGGAATGGAGGAGCCCACGAGAGAGGAACTGAGCATGGAGGGAGCAGGCGAGGAAGGGGTCGGAGTGGGCGGCGGCGGCGCGGGCGACGGACGCGGAGGCGAAAGGGTTGGGGCGGGGCATGAGGGAGAAGAGGCGGAAGGCGGGGAGTGGGTGGTGGGAGCGGGCGTAGGCGGAGATGATGGCGGTCCATAGAGGTGGGTCTCGTGCGGCGAAAGGAATGTCGTCGAAGAGGCGGCGTGCGGCGGCGAGGGAAGCGGCGCGCGCGTAGAACTGGAGCAGTTGCGTGGTGGTTATCGGGTCTCGGTCCAGGCCCAGTTTGAGAAGCCTGGCATGAGATGTCATTCAGAGCCCTTGCGCTGGAGAATGAGAAGAAGCCCACTTAAAACGCTATGGGGCCCATTTTAAGGATGGGCCCCTGCTTAGGCTTTTGTTTTTGAGGACATTCATGTTCTTGAGAGAAATAAAATTTGAGTAATGATAAAACATTCCGACAAAACTTTATGAAGAAATTTTCAGAAATCATCTCAGCCATCCATGTCATCTCGGGATAGTGTTGTTGATGATCCCGAGATGATATGAATGGCTGAGATGATTTCAGGAAACTTCTTCGTGAAGTTTTGTCGAGATGTATATCACTACTAATAAAATTTTCCGCCAGTGACATTCTAGGATGACTGTTGCGGACATTCTGTAACAGTCATAGAATAATCACCCCGAGGTCTGAAAAAGGGGCATCTTTATAATAGTTTTAGCTCTTTTATTAATTAATAAATAAATATGATTTATTTATTTTAATAAAAAAACAAATAAAAAATATATGTTTTAAAAACCTTGATAATTTTGAAATTTTGTATATAATTTCCATAAGAGAGTGTTTTTATTTATTATTGAAAAAATAGACAAATATATTTTCCATCTAATGCCAGTAAACTTCCTCGATCTCATATCTTAAAAAGGCCTGTTTGGATTAGCTTGAGAAGCCAATTTTTTTTGTATAAATAAAAAATTTATTATGTGGGTTTTATATATGTTTTTGAAGGAGAAGCTGTTAAAAAGGATTTTTTTTATTTTTTTTCGTAAACAGATGGTTGAAGCTTTTGAAAAAAAAACTCTTTTAAGAAAAAGTTTCGGGGTCTTTTAATTATGAAAATGTCTTATGGAAATTAAAGAATAATTTCCACTAGTGTTTTCTTCTTGTTATTATTATTATTTATTAAATATCTATTACTGAAAAAATCCATTTGAAAATAAATGTCTAAATAATTTTCCAATAATTTACTCTGAAAAATAATTATAAAAAATTTATTCTAACTCTTTTTCTATAAACCAATCCAAACGAAAACTAATTCCCATCTTATTTATTAATTTAAAAAAAATGAAAATTCTGAAAATTAATCATGCTCATAAAATACAGAATTTTTCCCTCCACAACTTTGGCTTTGGCATAATAGCTAGATTTGTTTATATTTAACCAGTGTTACATCTAAATGAACAATTGCCAATTGATATTTTACAGCAAACTTAGCCATTCCCTCAATAATGCAATGCAATCAATGATTTGTTGGTAATTTGGTAGAAGATGTGCTGTGTAATGATCTGCTGAGAAACTGAATTAGTTCACTGAAATCACAGTCAATCTCCAGGAATACCTTTTTATTTTACCTGCTTTAGAAGTCACAACACACATTTCTTAGAGCAGCTCCTCAGTGGATTCATATTAAGCTAGAATGACAATAACCACCTCAATGGAGTTCTAGATCTACATCTTGCTAATGGTCCTGAAATTTTAGCAGACGGAACCAACAACACACTTGCTGAGCCTAAAGTTGATACCATACCATTTTATGGTTCTAGCAGCGAAATTTACATCTTGACATACAGGCTCCAAACAAGACCCTTAAACTGAAACTCACCCAAAGTTCCTTGAACTTTAGAAAATAGAAATCAAAGTTGAACTCCCATAGATGGAAAAGACAAGTCACAGTTCAAGAGAAAGTCGATAATTTGCTACCAAACTATTCCTGATCACATGAATTGTTGGGCTATAGTTTTATTTTCACAACTAATTTGGAACATCAAACTTTCAGAAATAGGATGGACACCAAATTCTGTTGAAAATTTGTAGCACCAACCAATGCTTGAGTCGCGTAGTCGCTGCCCTAAAGGAATTTATTTTCCCCCAGGATAAAACAAGCCTTTCCTCAGGTAGGGAGAACAGTGAATCAACGAGAGAATTCAATAACCCGTTATAAAAAGAAAAGCAGTTAAGGTTTGAAGAATTCATTGTTCTTTTTGCAGCTTTTGGCTTCTCTGCTTTTTAGGCCAAGCCCACCTGACGCTGAGACGAGAGATGTTTTTTTTAGTAGTGGCAAAGAAAAATCGAGAAAATCTCGTATGGGGAGCTGCAACTAAATAGGCCGGTTGATAAGTTTTGAACCTGGGTAAACATGGCTTTAAATTAAGATTCTATTGGCTTTAAAAATAAATAATATAATATGGGATTTTGCAATATCCACAAAAAGATAAAGCCACATTATACAACAATCCCCCACATATTGCAAGTAAAAAGCCATACTAAAAGATTTATACGGGTTTTAACACATGAGTTGTAATGCATCGGGGCTTAGTGTCCTTTTGGGACTATGAACTAGATCTAGATTAATGAAACATAAATTATCGAAAGTAGTTGGTGAAACATATAGTTTCTATGAACCAAAAACTCTTTTCAGAAAATGTAGGTTTCACTAATCACATTACACTCAACAACTCTCCCTGCTCATCGCTTGGCGCTTAATAGGCCGCAAGGCTACCGAAATTCATGAGTGCTCTAGAGACTCTACTTAAAATCTCATAGAAGCGCCCCACTTCACACTCATATAGGTGATTCTATCAAGTGTATAATGCCTATAATACACCACCCTTAAGGGATATAGAATTAAGCTAAGAGTATATATACTCAACCTCACACTTGTTTTGGCAGCTCAAGCACCAATCACTCACCATAGGAGGGACTCTATAATTTTAGTGCTAGATCAACAACAACCTAATTTGTTATTACCCATATGAACCTACTTCATGGGATCTCCAATCACATAGGCTGGTTCCCCACAATTGTCGATAAACTCAAATTAGCCTTAGTCCCATTCCCTCGATGTTTCAAGGATTTGTTTCTTGCCAAAGGTTTAGTCGAGAATCGCCAAATTCACTTCGACTTCACATAATCAATGGAAATAATTCCATCTTTAAGCAATTGTTTTACCACATTATGTCTTAATCAATATGTCTATTTTTCCCATCAAGGTTTTGTTCTTTGCAAATGTACTATTGCCGACATTTACAATCGCGAATGCATCATTAATGTATAGGTGTAGGTTTAATCCCCAAAGGAATTTCTCGCTAAGAAGTTCTTCAACCATCTCAAATTTCACCGCCACCAATTCTAGTGGCAATGAATTCGACTCCATGGTCGACCGGGCATGATTGATTGCTTGGTCGATTTCCAAGCCACAACACCCCCACCTAATGCGTGAATACATAACCACTCAGCGGATTTGATCTCGTCTCAATCAAATCCAGCTAGCATCACTATACCCTCCAAGTACAAATGGAAATCCACTATATAGGATACCATAATTCATGGTACCTCTCAAATATTTCAAAATTCTCAAGGTAGCGCCCAATGATCATCATTCGATTTTGGGTATACCGCTTCAGCCTACCGACAAAGATAAGCTATATCGGTCTCGTGAATTCATTAAATGCAACAGACTCCCAATAACTGCAAGATACTGCATCAAATGTGTTCACCTCTATTTTTCTTTTAATTGAGCATTTGCATCATAAGGGTACCTACAAAGCCACATCATAACTATCAAACTTCTTAAGAAGTTTCTCCACATAATGATTTTGTGACAACAAAATACCATTATCATCCCTTATGATTTTAATATTACCCAATATCACATTAGCTTCACCTAAGTCTTTCATTTCAAACTTTGAAGCTAGAAAACTTTTAGTACAAAGTACTAATGTCAAGGCTAGCCAAAGATAAGCATGTCATCCACATAAAGACTAATAATAACACAATCATTATTGATAGCTTAGTATAAACACATTTATCCACACTCACAGATTTAAAACCCATTTTCTATCAAAACCGAATCAAATTCTCTCGTAACAATTGTTTAGGAGCTTGTTTCTGTGCCATACAAAAGATTTTTTAATTTGCAAACTTTATTCTCTTGACCCTGAACAACACATCCCTCAAAGTTGGAACCATATAAATCTCTTCTTCTAAATCACCATTCAAAAAGCAGCTTTAACATCCATTTGGGCTTAATAACAAGTTTATAAACCAAGCTAAAGCAAGCAAAACACCTAATTGAAGAAATTCTAGCAACAGAGCAAAAGTATCAAAATAATCAATATTTTGTTTTTGGGTAAAACCTTGTAAATAAGTCTCATTTTAAAAACAAAACTACCATCAGATTGATTTTCTTACAATAACCCATTTACAACCAATTGGTTCTTGCTCGAGGTAAATCAACTAATTCCCAAGTTTTATTTTGTAAAAGCGAAGTTCAATTCGCTTCTATAGCCTTTTTCCAAAAGGAGCATCAAAGCATCGTGATGAAAAAGCCTGAGCAGAAGTTAAGGACCCTTTTCAACAAGATAAGTGTAGAAATCATTTCCAAAAGAAAACTCTTCTTTGTCTTTTACTCCTCCTCAAAACTTTAAGAATCATCAAAACCATTTTCACTAATAAAAGTACATGAGAAATTTCGATAAGGATAAATGTGTTCAAAAACTCAAAGATTTTTTGTCTCAACAATAGTGTTGCCAAGGACATCACTTTTCAAAACAAGAAATCTATAAGCAACATAATTATGTTCAAAGATATCCAATAAACAAACAATCAAGTCTTAGACCCATTTTTCGCTTTTATTATCGTGAAGATAACCTTAGCTAAGCACCCCCACACTTTCAAATATTTAAGGTTAGAGGATAACCTTCCACAATTGCAAGGTGCTTTGCCCTCTTATGTGGTATTCTCTGCTTTTGTAAATGACAAGCGTATAAAATAGCCTTCTCCCCACAAATTTTTGGTGTACCGAGCTAACCAACATGGCATCTCATCATCTCTTTAAAGTTCTATTTTTTCGCTCACCACACCATTTGATCGGGGAGAGTAAGGAGCAGTAATCTCATGTATTATTCCCTTCCTTTTCACAAAAGTCATTATACAAAACATACTCACCAATTCTATCGGATCTAACTCTTTTTAATTTTTCTCCCAAGTTGATTTTCAACTTCGATTTATACAACAAAATTTAGCATATGCTTCATCTTTTATGCTTAAGTAAATAAACTCTAGTATATCTAGAACAATCATCAATAAAAGTAATATAATATTTATTACCACCTCTAGTCATAACTTGTTTTAAATCACCCAAATCAGTATGAATCAAGTCTAACAAATCAGATTCTCTACTAACAGATGCAAAATATTTTCTAGGTTGTTTTGTCTCAGCACAAATTTGACATTTACTTAAATTATTAGTATTAATCTTAGGTATTAAATTACAAGATTGCATTTGTTTTAAATAAGAAACAATCACATGTCCTAATCTAGCATGCCAAACATCACAAGATTCAACCAAGTAAGGTAAGAAGATGCATCATTATTATTAATCTCGCAGACATCAGTACAAATAAGCCCTTGTTACAATATCCCTTCCCCGACAAATACATTATTTTTGGTCATCACAATTTTGTCGGACTAAAAAGAAACTGTAACCCAAACTTTTCACAACCGTGCTACAGATCTCAAATTAGCTCTAATATTTGGAACATGTAATACATCATTTAATGCCAAAGTTTTTCCCGAGGTAAGTTTCGTGAAAACTTTCCCCTTTTCCTAATACTGAGCCATGGTGAGAATCTCCAAGGTGTAATTCACCTCATTATCATCCCTATTGGTGTATAGAGGCATAAGTATTTCTGAGACAGATGTGTCTAGTAGCCCCAGAGTCTACTATCCAATCTTGAAAGCTGCCACCAAATTCACTTCGCAAATCACAAATTTCCGCATAATATCATCATCCCCTTCAACCAAGTCAAGTCTTTGTTGTAGGGAGGTTTCTCACCTCCAGCTTGTGTTTCTCACTCTTTTCTCAAGATCAAGGAGCATGATGACCGTTTGCCACAAAACAAAGCAATTCCCACTCTTTCTTGAAGTTGGGGTTATTAGTTTTCAAGTTAACACCAGTGCTTATTTGAACTCCGATCGCACTCCTTTTGTCCCATTTTTATGTCGCACCAAGTTTGCTTTGGTCGCCAACTCCTTAGCTTTGCCTTTCTCTCTTTACGATTGGTATCCTCATCAAGATGTGCTTGATCAACTCCTCGAATGTCATCTTCTTCTCCTTGTGTTCGAGTGGATTGCTTAGTCATTCCAAGAGTCATAGTTCTCGACCAATGTACCACATGAATTCATCTGCAGTGTTGATGTTGTTCTTCAAGTCCTCCAACAATCGCTGGTACTCGTGAATTTGCACCACAATATCTTTTGTTGCCGGTCATCTCCCACCTATAATAGTTCCCTACACACCTAACTTTGTTCGACGAAGTCCTCGAGCAGTACTTCAATGTCATAGACTCCTACATCATATTTGCCTCCTTGTAGCTCACGCATACATCAAACAAACTGCTAGGATAAAGTGGAAAGAATAGTGTGCCTCAGACCTTGTTGGCGCATCTCCCAAGACCTCGGTCGATTCGGTTTCATTGCGGGCGGTAGCCCAAACGACGCCATGTCGATGTCCGTAAGAGAGTGAATCCCATCTTTCCATCTTTTGAAGTTCTCCCCGGCAAGACAAAGAATGTTGGAGACATCCGAAATGGTTTCATGCATATCGATAGGCCAAGAGGAGTGGCAAAGATCGTGGAGTAATCGCAACAGTAAACCGATGAACCTCCTCGAAAGCAAGAGCAAAGAATGATGGAAGCCGAGAAGCGCAAAGTAGTGGCAACGCCGTAAACTTGTTGATTGTCCATGCAAGTTGGTGTTAGGAAGCAATAAATTCCTTTAGATTGTTGAAAATTTGTAGCACCAACCAATGCTCGAGTCGCGTAGTCAGCCTCTAAAGGAATTTATTTTCCCCGTGATAAAACAAGCCTTCCTTGCAGTGAGAACAGACCAACAGAGAGAATTCAATAAACCCCAAAGTTAAAAAGAAGGCTCAAGAATGGTTGTTCTTTTTGCGCTTTTATTTCTTCTGCTTTTTTAGGCCAAGCCTCCACGGACGCTGGAGACGCAGAGATGTTTTTTTAGTAGTGGCAAAGAAAAATCGAGAAAAATCAAGGGGAGTTCAGTAACTAAATGTACCGGGATAAGTTTCTTAACCCAGAAACCATGGTTTTAAATTAAGATTCTATTGGCTTTAAAAATAAATAATATAATATGGGATTTTGCAATATCCACAAAAAGATAAAGCCACATTATACAACAAATTCTACCTAGTCACAATCATGGAAAGCAAACCAAAGTGCCTACTTAAGAAGCTTCCATTCATGACTTTGAAACAACATAAAGAACACCAAGATACTTCAAGTAATTGTTATCAAAACCAACTTTCACAAGCAAAGTTAACCTTAACCGCAACGAGGGAGATGCCAAAGGCGGTCAAATACCTAGCAACAAACTCCTATGTTCCTTTCATTATGGTATTTCTGAACAAGAACATATATGGATAGAACTTATAACAGGATCTCGAAAAACAAGTGAGTTTTGCTGGGTGCAGCAGTTGACTGGATATCTAGGGGTAAAGCACTGACATATTGGGACATATAGGCTTTGCACGGTTCTCTCCCCCGACATTCAATTGTACCATGTAATCCATTAAAAGGTGTTCTGGATTTTTGGCATTAAAAGATACTTGGACTGGTAATTATTCCAAAAAATACTAATAATTCGGCAACAAAACCACACATTCCCCGCAAATGATATCCACACTGTTCACAAATATTCATTTTTGACCTAAAAAATTGGCTACACACTCTCTTCACAAAGGAGAGATCAAGGGATCGAAACCCACCTGGGTGGGCATGCTTCTACCAAAATAAAAGGGGGCTTGTCCACATTTATCAAAATAAAAAAATGTTATCAAAACAAATCTATATACATCAGCCACATTGAGGGGCTTCATCAAATAATTCTCCAATCTAGTTAAGAATCAATCAGAACACCACAAGAAACACTCAATTCACCAACAAATGCAAGCATAGAACTTCAACAAACACGGTAGAATGCAATATAATTTTGCTCAAATATAGAATTCATATTCATATAACCGTTGCTATTTATATGCACATCAACCAACAGTAAAATCAATACTCACTCACCAACGAAGCAAAACACTAGCAATAGCAAACCTAGAGCAAAAACATATAACCAAAAAAATTAACAGAAGACAGGCAAAGAGAGGGGAAAAGAGAGACCTTGGGATCAGGAAACTTGTGATGGTTTGACGATCTTCCCTTCCGGATTGAAGGCCACGTTTGTGACTGTCTGATAAGTGGGCATTGCTCCAGTGTAGTACACGGCTCTCCCCGAGCTATCGTAAGCCATTTGCGCCGTGAAACCCGCATCAAGCCCTTGCGTCCTCACGACGCCGCCGTCCGGTGGCGGAGCGCTGACGGCGTAGACCTGTGGTGGCGCCTCGCGATAGACCTCGGATGCCTGCGAGGGTACCACCCTCTGCGGTGCCATGGCGTAGTACCCTTGCCCCATTTGAGCGTGAATCGGTGCTCCTGATTGCTGATACATTCCTGGCCCCGCCGGGATGAAGTATACCTGCCGGTCTCCGCCAGCCACTGAAGCATACCTCCCTCCGGGGGGCACGCCCAGCTGTTCCGGCCAGTAGGCTGTGGCTGGGATTTGATTAGTCACCGGCGGCGGCGCAGGTGGCGCTTTTTCTTGGGCTCTCGGCTGGAGGTAGTACTCCGTTGGGTAAGCCTTAGATAGTGTTTCATCGCTTGCCTTGCGCTGGAAGCCGGCTTGATCTTGGTTCTCAGCGATCTGAAGCCTCTGAAGCTCCTGGATCTGGCGCTGTACCTCCACAGATGGTTCCACCCCGACCGCGTGCTCTTCGTTCTTGGGGAGCTCCGATCTGGCAGGTAGGGGATGTTGATGCTCCACGGGAGGGGCTTCACGCGGCGCAAAATCTGGAGATGGGTCCTTGACCTTGATGGCCGGAGGCGGTACAAAGCCCTTGTCGAGACCAAAGAGGAAATCGGGGCTCTCCGCTGGTGCGTTCACGGCAGGGGCCTGTGCCGGTGGCTGGACAGCAACGGAGTTGAGGGCATCGACGAACCACTGCCGATCGGACTTGGTATCAGAAGCCGTCGACGAGGGTTGGGATGTAACAATGGGAAAAACAAAGAGGCGGAGACGGGGAGCGGCCTTGGAGCCGGGCGCGACGGCGCGACAGAGACGATCATACTCGAGCATCATGTGTTCGAGGTCCTCATCATTGGTGACGGAGACGAGAGCATCAAGATCCTCTCCAGGGAGCTGATACTTGAGGCAAAGATCCTCGGAGCCGGAGATGGAGGAGAGGCGGGAGAGGACAGCGGGGAATCGGACGGTGCGATCCACGGCGAGGATCTTAGTGTCACCGCCGACGTAGGAGAGCTGGTTGTCGTGGGGGCGGGGCTGGATGCGGCCGCCGAAGCTCACCATGAGCTTCACCCGCTGCGCGGCGGGCTGCGGCGCTGCGTCCTCCCAGGTTGCGGGGTTCTCGCATTCGATCTCGCGGGATCGCGGCGAGGAGTCGCCGGAGTCCGGGAACGAAGAGAAGGAGTAGTTCTTCTCCATGGACAGGGTTTAGGGTTAGGGTTCGAGGAGGCAAAAGAAGTCCATGGTGATCAGCTTTTATGGGGACGGTGGGGTCCACTATGGTGATGGGTAAGAATTAACATGAGCCGTTGGATGTACCAACTGGCGCACGTGGGTATAGGTGATGGGAGTGAGATTCCGTGGTGACGTGCTAAAAGGGAGATGCGGGTCAGGATGGTGGTGGGCCCGGTTTCGATATTTCTATTCTTGATTTTTTTATTCAAGGAATTGTTTGTTGGTGGGGAGTGGGGACCAGTGAGGTAGGGTGTGCCTTCGGTGCAGGTTTGACGAGAGTGTTGTGGGTTTTGATTGGATCGAGGGCGTGGGGGCATAATAGCTGGAGACTGGTAGTTGTGACGTTGTGCTCCGTGTCATTAGGATCCGGAGGAGTAGAAGAATCCAATGCGGAGAAAACAGCGGGACTGTGTGAGTGGGCAGGTGCCAGTCATTCTCCAAGCGCCGCTATTCCGAGAAATTGGTTTTAAGGAAAAGAAAAAAAGAAAAAAAAATTCGAAAATAAATATTTATAATTAAGAAATAGGAAAGTTTTTTTTTTTTTTTTTTGGTACATAAAGGAGCTGATGTTCAGCTAACTACTCTTGAGGGAATCTGTTAATTTCCAGATTTGGGCTCTGAGCTCATGAGGCAATCCATCACTACTTTGAAACCTCAAGGTTTTACCACATGTTCTGGCCATCTTAGCCAAGTAGTCAGTGGCTTGATTTTCCTCCCTTGGTATGTGTGTGATCTCCCAGCTTCTTAGCATGTTCAGCATTCTTCTGCAGTCTCCAATGGCCTCCTTCACCTCTCCATACATATCTTCTTTGTCGTGTTGTAATGCTCTAGCCAAGCAGGAATTGTCAGTGTGAATCATAGCATGTATGCTGCCCATAGTCATCAGATTTCTGAGTCCAGTCCGCATAGCTTTAACTTCTCCTTCGAAGCTTGAACCAGCAATCTCAATTTCAGCTCCTGCACAAAAGAGATGGCCTTCTTTAGAGAGTATTATATATCCCAGACCTGTTTCACTGACCTGGCTAGTCCATGAAGCATCAGAGAATAGAAGATAATCATGGTGGTCCCTGTTCCATCTCCTCTGTGTTCTAATGCTTAATTCTTCAATTGGCAATGCTCTTTGAGTGAATTCTTCTGCCGCCATGATGCCTCTTCTAGCTGCGAGATGTGGGCTTCTAAATTCTCCTTTGAAAATATGGTTACATCGCATCATCCAAATCTGCCATAAAACATAAGCCATAATTAGTATTTCCTTCTTTGTTACCTGGTGCCTCCCTAGGGGTTTTGAGGATAACCAGTCCCCCTGGAGGATATCACCAGATAATATATCCCAATCCTTCAAAAATCCTTGGTCCTTGACTTCGGCCCAAATTTGTCTCGTCCATCTGCAATACTGGAATAGATGTGAACTGGTTTCAGCTTCTCCAGAGCATTGAGGGCATGGATCATCTGGTCCTATGTGTCTCATGTAAAGTTTCCTCCTAGTTGGTAGGCTGTTGTGGAAGAATTTCCATAGGAAGACCTTGACTCTTGGGGCTATTTCCAGCTTCCAGAGAAGCCTCCAGCCTTCCCATGTAGTGTCCTTCCCTTTGTTGTCAATTGCCTCATAAATGGAGGCAGTTAGAGATCTCCCCCCCGTATGGTTCGGGCAAATCCATTCTCGCTCCTCATCTCTCCAAATAATCTGTTTCCTCAGGATATGCTCACACACACAGGGGGGGAATAAGTCATGGATAAGATCTTCATCCCATTTTTGATCCTTGGATAGGTGGTGTACCTGCAGTGAAGTTAGTTCATAGTCCATATTTATAAATGTTGGCATGTATCTCAGAGGGATATCATACAACCATGCATCATATAAAATTGAGTCAGCTGCTAGTGTTTGTGTAGATGTGATATGGTTTCTTAGTGTCAACATTGTCTTAGTCATGGTTCTGAATATGCTTGATGACTTAGCAGGTGTCCTAGGAGCCCAAATGTCCACTTTACCATATTTATGACGCATGAGTTTAATCCAAGGCCTATCTGCATTGTTTACTAATTCTAAGGTGTGTTTTGACATGAGAGCCAGGCTCATTTTCCTTAGATCTTTCACACCCAAGCCTCCCTCAGATTTTGGTTGAGTCACAGTATCCCAACCGATGAGGTGAGCACTTCTATTGTGTCTATCACTACCCCAAATGAAACTCCTAGACAGCCTAGAAATTTTATCCAGCACTGTTATGGGAAAAGCACATGTATTGAGTCCATATTGTGGCATAGACATAATGGTGGAGTTCACAAGAGTAATTCTGCCAGCCATAGAGAGGTTTTTCTGTCTCCAATAAGCCATTTTCCTTTCAATAGACTCAATTAAAGGATCAAATGTGCTCATTGGAATTTTCTTGGGGGAGATCCAAGAGCCCAAATATTTAAAGGGAAATGCACCCTGGGAGATACCAAGAATGTTCACGATTGCTTTTTTGACTCTAATATTGAGCCATGATGGGAAGTATATGTCTGATTTCTTCAGATTAGTCTTCTGTCCTGACAGTGAGGAGTAAACCTGCAGACAGTGATTGATACTTCTTGCATTTCTTCTAGTGGCTTTGCAACAAAGTAAAAGATCATCAGCATACAATACATGGTTGATGGTTATGTTTTCAGAAATTTTAATCCCTTTCAATAGATTAAGTTGTTGAGCTTTGTTGAGAAGATTGGTTAAAACTTGGGACACCAATATAAACAAGTAGGGAGAAATTGGATCTCCTTGCCGAATCCCTGATTCAGGTTTTACCCATCTTCCAACTTTACCATTAATGACAAATGCTACAGTAGATGACTCAATGCAAGCCTTGATCCAAGTTATCCATAGGCTTGGGAATTCCATTTTGGAGAGGACCGCCACAATGGAGTCCCACCTCAAGACATCATAAGCTTTCTCCATATCTATTTTTGTTATCATCATTGGGAGGTCTTGGGTATTGTGCTCTAGAGTGTGTGTGAGCTCTTGTGTAAGAAATATGTTGTCAAATATGCTCCTTCCCTTAATGAATGCTACTTGTTCCTGTCCTATAAGTTGTCCTAATATTGGCTTCAATCTATTGGCAAGAATCTTAGTAATAATCTTATAGTTAATATTGCAAAGTGAGATGGGCCTATAATCATGAACATGTTGTGGTGACTCCTTCTTGGGAATTAAGCAAATGTGGGTCTGATTCCAGCTTTTGGGAAGTGTGCCATGCATGAAAAAGAATTGAATAGCACTAAACACAGAATCACCAATTATATGCCAATGTGCTTTGAAAAACTCAGGGTTCAAGCCATTTGGGCCAGGTGACTTACCAGATTGCATAGAGTGCAAGGCTTTATGTACCTCATGTTTTGTGACAGGTTGGATGATTGTTGACTTCTGTTCTTCTGTCAACTTTGGCATGTCATCAGGGAGGGCCTGCAGGAGATCTTGAAATTCCCACTGTCCCCTGTTCTTCCACAGATTTGAGTAAAATTTTATAAATTGTTCCTCAATGTCTTCAGTTTCTGTTACCACCTCATTTGTTTCTGTTTTAATTAGATTGATTCTATTCCTTCTTCTATGTGATCGTGTGATTTGGTGAAAGTATTTGGAAAGTTGTCAAATGTGGCAAGACACTACAGCAGTGTGACAGCTGGTCATGTGACATTGGGAGGTGCGAACCTGGTAACAGTGAGGTTCGGGATTCAGCAAACAAAGCGAGGAGGAGGTTAGCTGGTAAAGCGGCGAGTTGAGCTGGTGTTGCTTGACGTCCGCTTCCTGAAGAGCGTGCAAAGTCAAGGGAGCTGGTTTTAATATTATTATAATGTTTTATTTTTATTTATTTCATTATTTTATTTGGTGGATTTTGTGACTTGTCATGGAGAGGACAAGTATAGTCTGGAGACTCTGGACTTCATTATCTTGAGTTAAGATGGAATGGATTAAAGTTTCAAGATCTGGAGCTTGAGTTGCTCGGGATGCTCAATTTTTAATCTAATAAATAATAATATTATACAATAACAATAACTAAGCCATAATGGCATACTAGATGCGATCACCTATATAAATTCTGTCCTTTGTAAAAATAGGTGTAATACTCAAATTAATTCTTCTATTATACCGAATCCTTAAATCCTCGGCTCTTTTAAGTCCTACTTTTATGATTGAAAAATATCAGCCCTGAAGTTATATTTAAAAGCTTATTTAACATGTAAAATTGATGAAAAAAAAATATTTTTTAATCATAAAAATAGAAGAACCTCTAAAACTCAAATTATAATAGAGGAGCTAATTTGAGTATTAAACCTAAAAAATAAGATCTATACCAACATCTAATAAATATAAATCCTAAAACACTATTTCTTTCTAAATAATCCTAGATTTATCTCTATTTTTTTTATCTTCTATTATTAAACTATTAAATTTTCAAAATGAGGTACGTAGAAATCTATGACGCAGCACACATGTCCAAATCATGTTAAATGAATAATAATATAATAATTTATTTAAAAAAATTAATATAGATAGATACTGATAAATTTTTAAGTAAATTCTACCAAAATAATAAATAAATAAATAAATAAATAAAACAGCTAATTTGTCCTTTCTAATACATATACATAACAAAAGATAACATAATGTGCACGTCCAGCACATTATGAGCCTCTGTGAACTCGTAGTTCTGCTCTTCTTTTGATATATGCCCTATTAACCCTTTGTGGCGGTATCCAACCAGCAACATGACCACTGTTTCATATGTCATGGCCATTCATAATTCAAAGAACATAGAAAGTTATGAGAAAACCTTGGCTTAAAATCAGAAGATTTAGGCAAGTACCTGAGGGCCAGCTTCTCAGTCTAGTGAAACAGAGATTTCTAAGGAAGTCTCAGTGGAGATGACCTCTTTCTGGGTATCTGAAGTAGGGTGGTCACCACAATTGAGTCTTATTCTGAGATGCAAAGGTCTCATAAAGACAATGTCCTGCAGATCCCCGCATGTTTCTGAAAGCAACTTGATGCATGCCTCCTCTTCTGGTTTTATACTATCACGGCTCTTCAAACCGAGGACTCTCATTGCATCCAAACTTTGTCCTTCAGTGTTGGGTGCTTCCTTTAGTTTCAAATATAGAACGGCAGAAACAACCACCTGTGAATCAAAATCATTGGAAGTTCTTATGGCCATGACAAATAACCAATCATGCACAATGACAAAAGTTCAGAAGAGAATTCAGGTAATGGAAAGAAGAGGTCCATGATTTTATATTATAGATGCGACGCTTCTTAAAACAATGCAAACGACTTTTAAGAATCCTAGCGTCTGCTTCATGTTCATGGTCTGGACATTATAGTATTCAATTACATGCATCTGGTTTGCATCATCAGGCACAAATTAATGATCAATAAATATTCCATTCCTTGATGGCTATGGTCAATCTTGCATGTTTTCTCGCATTAAACTAGGGGAAAAGGCTCAAATTAACAAAACAAATCAAGCATAGATTACTAAGCATATAGGAAGAAAAAAGCCAACAGAAAATACTCAGTGGCCAAAAGCCATAAATCGACTGCCCAAGAATCCAAGTTAAAAAGTGAGTAAGAATCATTTCCACACTGGTAAAGATAATAATCATTAGACACGCATATAGAGAAGCCACCTTCCGTTCTGATGTCAGAGTCAAAGATGTCTTTCCATACATATATAAAACAACAGTATCCCAGGCAGTCATTGAACTCCAAAGCAGCCAGCCTTCTCTGGGGAAGACCTTTTTTTTTTTTTTTGGATAAATATGGATAAACCATCATAATCGTGTGTCACATTATTCAAACCCGTCCTCTCCACATGAGAGGAACGAGCTAGCCAACTTTCCCCGTGAAAGTTGGTCACTGAAGGAGACATTAATTTCATTGGAGTTGAAAAATATTGGGAGATATGATTAAAAAGTCAAAAGGCATACCTCAGCCGTACCAGGACTGACATAGACAGTGCAATTGAAATGCACCTTATCACCATCTTGAGTGCATGTACTCAGATATTTCTTTTCATCTTTAAGATCTAAGTCAGACTCAGCCCTTGAGGAGGCAAGGTTATCCAATTCATCAAACCACTGTTGAGCAACACCAACCTTCAAGAACCCATGAGCAAAAATCAGATTTGTTCTATCAGCTGGAAGCTCAATAAGTCAAATTCAGAATTCAGATACCTTCTCAGAGCCAGCAGAAGGTCCATCTAGTCTAGATAGTTCAGTAGCAGATCCTCTAGCTTGCCGCCAGATACAATTTTCATCTAAAACTGCAGCAAATTCAGTTCCCATTGGGATACCAAGGTTCACCTTGATATCACACCTTCCTGCAAGGTGAAAACAACAAATGATGAAATTTTAAAATGTTTTAAAAATGGAAATGGCAAGGTACTTCCAGAATTGATGATAGGTATGTAGCATCATCTAATAATAGTTGTCTTCATACTAATTTATACCATCAGTGGCAGATAATATGTTAATGTTTTTTTTTTTTTTTGGCGTCAAAAGAAACTGTAAGAAAATTTGCAATCAAACAAAGCAATATAAAGGTTGAGTCGACGAAGATGCAAAATAGGATGAATAGGAACAATCCAAAAGGGTGAAGGAGAAAAATAGACCTATCATTTTTAGACCAAATGCTAATAAGTAATAAAAGAGAATACTGTTAGCAACCTGGGAGTAAATTGAATTGATGAAGATGCTCATTCCGCTGATAGCATGAACTTCCGCTGAAACATCATACAGATGTAATTTGACCAGAGTAAGATCTCTATTCCAGCTTGATAATATACAGGTTATATATTCCTAATATCCTTAAGAACATACTAGGCATGGTGATATGGAATGTAAAATATGAAATAAAGAATAGGAGCAATGATGGTAAGGTTTACCTTCTAAAGAATCTCTCTAGTGGGCAAACTAACCAATATGGTACACCAAGGATCCCCAAGTTTGAAAATTGAATGCATTCCACATATCCAGATTCTCTATGACATTTTAGTACCTTCTGACCAGCTTCATGAAACAAAATGGTAAATGCATGCCAGGATAAGAGCAATGACTGACAAAGAAGAAACCCTTAAAAAAATCAATAATCTATTACCTGCATCACAGAACACAAAATAGTTATTGAATTTTGCAATTGATGATATCATGCTTGCATATGGAATCCCCTCTAGTGAGAAATAACGAATAACCCTTTGTTGCAATGAATTCCAGCAAACATCCTTGAATGGGGCAACTCTCTCCAATATCATGTCTCCATACATCTCAGTAATGATTTTCATCCCTTCAATGAAGTATTATCATTCAGTACAAGCAAATATAGTACAAAATAAGAAAGACGGCAATATAGAACAAACCTCTTATAACCTTTTTGATTTCCCCAGTATTCATGCTCATGATCCATGACATTTCAAAACTGGAATTCAGTAAACAACACATAACACAATCATCTTAAAAAGAAAACAATCAGCTCATTATCAACTGAACAGAAATCTAATACACTACTTTGATGTGGTCTAGCCACACATTACCTTCGATTTATAATTAGAAAGTCCTCACCCCCTAACTTTATCAAATGCCAAGGTAAAGTAAGTCCATCCAAATCTACTACCTCAGATGTCAGAGTACTTTTTCTTTGAAGTCCAAGTTTGCCCATGATCCAGCTCCATACCCTACTTGCTTTTTGTACAGGAACAGGGTAAACTGTCTCCAACACCCTTCTTTCCATATCAGCTCTCCTTATTGCATGATTCTATCCAAAATAAATTAAAGATAACAAGTTAAGAAACATAATTATTTAATCTGACATCTAGACAGTAATTTACCTTTGTAGCAGCATTATTGCAAATTACAATAAATTGCAATTAACCTCTTGCGTGTCTAAATCAAACAAAAAGATTAAAAACTACATGAGTATGATTCCCATCCAAATTCTACTTTGACAATCATTAAATGGAAAATGATCCTACAACAAGTCTGATAACAATTATTTTACAAACTCCAAATGAAGATACCTCAGAGTCTACAATGTATAAGGAATTTTCAGCGCCATCAAAAAAAGACGCGGCAGGGCGCAACAATTTGGCAGATTCAAATTCACCATCCTCAAAACCAGGAGAAGAACCAATCTGTAGTCAGAAAATGGCCCCAAAAATGGCCCAAATTGCGTGAGAATACATAAGCAAATAACAGTTTTCCAAATTATATCTTTAAAGAAAGAAAATTAACATTTTTCTTGCTTGCATATACAAACTGTTCTGAAGTTCCAATATAAAAAAAAAAATTAAGACTCAAAGGAAAACATTAATTGAAATAGATGACAGATAAATACGCAGTCAATAATCTTCCCATCTGCATCAGTTATGATAACCCGATGATGATTGCAGTCAGAGATAAATAAGCGGCCATCATCCTCATCCACAGCGATACATCCTGGAACGGATAAAACCTGTAAGCACATTTATATAAACATGATATCATATTAGCAATTCCAGTCACAGCCAAGCAAGATGAAGATGATGTTTTCCCAACTAAAATGAAAATACCATGATACAACCTGTTTTCTCGTGCTAAATCGACGTGCACCATTAGCACTTTCAAAAAGCTTTGCAGACATGGGAAACAAAAGACCATATTCCCTGATAATATGATCCATCAATCTTAAGCTAAAGTTTTAAAAATTCAGATTGCTGTTCAAGTTATATGAGAAATTACACCTGTGCCAATCCTAACACCAATAGGAAAATGCTGACAACATTTCAATACTTCAAATTAATCAACATTCATATAGCCGACCCCATCTAGTATGGGATTAAGGCTTAGTTGTTGTTGTTGTTGTAAATCAATCAACATTCATGTTGCATTTTAGAACTTTTTCAACATCAAAAGGGACTTTTTAACAAGAGTGAAGAGTCCAAAAGTAACACTAAAGGGATCTATGACCTCAAGCCATAGGGCAGATCTTGAAACATTTGAGAGTACAAATATCATCACAGAATGCCAAAGGGTTTGCTAACAGTATAACCTTCATATTTCACCAAGACCAAAAAGGAGACATGATCTTTCATTAAAGCCAACTCCTTACTTATTCATTTTCCCCGCGTGCAATAAATCATGCACTATTTTTCAACTTCCAAAGGGCTTAAGAAAGTTTATCACTTGCATTAAGGCCTCATGTTATTGTTATTTGCTAATGACTCAATGTGATCAATTCCAAGCTGCAATATTTTACTTCCAAGATACAACTTGGGACAACTGGTAAGCATCAAGCAAACAAATATTAACCATCAAATTCTTTCAGGCAATATCAAAAGCAATTTTAAGGGGCATCTTCATGAAAATGGCATCAGCAAAAATAGAAGTAAAATGAATAATGATCAAATGACGAAACAAACCATACCTGGATAGCATAAGAGTAAATTTCTCATCACAGAATATATGCCTGGTTCCTTAACATTATCTTGCTGTGGTGTTCTACTAACATTTGAATTCTGAACTATGACAGAGCCATCCTTATTTGAGGCATATAATTCCTCAATCTCTGCAAGTAAATTATGATGTCATGTCAAAAATGAAATACAACACTCAAAAATCAGTCATTTAGAAATAAAGCTTACGCAAGTAATCCAACCAATGACTCTTTGCCTTTGGTAAATTCTTCAAAGCAATAAATGATTAGGCCCACAAGCATCAAGATTACACACCAACTCAAAAAGTAAATAATAGAGATATTGGTATGAACATTAATGAAAGTAAAGATTAGTAGATTAATAAACCAAATTATGCTCCCATTGTTTCCTACATTTACCTACATGTAAGTTTTTTAACATGTAATATTTTATCATTTTATGCTTTAAGCAAATCAGAAACCAGAAGTAACCATGGCTTTCACAAAAATGAAGAAGTACAGCACAACAACAAATATTACCTTTGACAATGATTCCAATCTCCACATCTAACTTATGGTGGAGGAAACGATTCCTAGAACCTTCAAACAACAAGTAGCACCCACCATTTAACATCTGAATACATTTTTAAGAAAATGATTACATGCACAGAATGTAGATCTCAGTAAATTATATAAATTGGTGACAGAAAAATAGAAAATCAAAAGATTTACTTCCAGAAGAGAAGATCATCTCAACAATGAAAATGTGATTAGTTTTACTGGTGGTTTACCAGCTACTTTGTGTGACAGCATTTGACCTGCTTTGTTTCTTTCAACCTCTAGAAATAATTATATTGCAAAAAATTGCACCTGTAGCTTTTGATTATTTGCTAAATAATACTGTTTACCTAGTCCAATCAGCAGTATTCTAATATTTATGTCATTTGGCAATTATTCCAACAACCTTTTTTTTTTATTTAGCTGCAAAGATGTGGATAATCTACTAGGTGAGCACTAGTGGAAAATATAAGCTACTATAACAATGGGAGGTTATCTGATGAATGCACATTATGGTTGTTCTATCATTCTATGGGATGTTGAAGAAGGTACAAATCATTACCAAAATAGCTGTATAAACATCCTTTGGTTTAAATGAATCATCTGTGTGATGGATGGCATTATAGAACAAAATATAGATATTAAGTAGTCAAGGACTATAATTATAAAAATTAAGCAGTCAAGGATTATAATTGACAGTTACTCCTGCTCACTACAAAAGTATGTCATCTTTGTAATAGCAATTAATCAGAAATTCTTATTTGAAGACTTTGCTGCATCTTGAACAAATCCCTTGACTCTTTTTTAGCCATGAACAAGGAAATTATTATAAAAAAAAACAAAGAACCTTGAATATTCCAATAGATATTATAAGTAGTGTGCAGAATTACTAATTAACTTCTTCAAGAGAGTAATACAACTTCCCCAAATTGTTGGCCTTCCAGTAAAACTTTCAGTTGTATAGTTTCTTTTTTTTTTTAAAAATAATAATAATCTCTCTCTTTGTTTCTTACCACTGGAAAATCCTTGTCAGATAACAAAATAGGAAACGTAACATAGTTCTCCATTATAGTTCGAATGATCTGAATTTGAACGGCAATGGAGTTGACTAAATCACCATGTAGCAAACCAAAAATACTAAGTTTTGGATACCTGCAATAGAAAATCAACTAAACTTTCACTATCCAGCATATCATGAAAGTTCTAGAAATAATGACTGTATACTACCTACCTCTGCTGTAGCAGTTTTACTCTTTCAAGTGTTGCAATAACTTCCCGGTCGTCACATAGTGTAGAGTTCAGCCCATAAGTGTTCAGAAGAACCACAAGAGTTACATCTTTACTAAAAGAGAATTTTTCACTCTGCATCTTATTCAACCAAAGATGATTGGTTCCTGTATTTGCAGATACAAATTGTCATAGGAAGTTATGTTAAAACCATTCGTGGAGGATGAATTTGAGCAATACAGCAATCCAAATGAAATGCAATGCCAAGAAGGGGCTCCACATAAAAATTCACCTTCAACCTCAGAAAATGTTGAGCTAATGAAGTTCAGAATTTCTGCCTGTGGAATCAGAGTATCCAGAGCTTCAGATAATCCTGAACACCTAAAAAGCAACTGTTACTAGTAAGTCAGAACCTTTTAAAAAACATCAAATTCTTATCATACAACCAACAAGAAACTACTCTAAACAATGAATCCATCAAATCTAATCATATGAACCAGACATAACAAAGACATCAAAAGCACCAAAAGGCAAGCAGTGTAGCTCACCAACGGACATGATCCTTAATTCCCATTCTCACATCCCTTGCTACTGACCATTTATGAAGCAAAGACGCCCCAACTGTACGAGAACACAACCTCCTTGGCAACGAATCTAACCGAGAACCAAGTGGTAATCCATTAATTCAAATAAAAACTTCACAAATAACCATAGAATCAATAGCTCCAGAGATCTCAAATTATCTTGTCCTATATCGAATATAGCATGCATTTAGATGGAATCAATAACATCGAATAAACATTAAAAAAATCCAATAATTAGCTCAAAATTTCGCAAAAAGAGAAGAGAACCACTAAAGACAATGACTATTACTAAGGTTTTCGAGTATACCTGAGACGAGATGACGAAGGAGAAACCTAGAAACAGCGACCGATCGACGAAGAGTGTGAGCCATTGAGCTAAAACAGTGAAATCGAATGAGAAGAGAGGAAATTAACCCTAAAAATTTGGGGGAGAAATGGCGGGCGATGAACTGGGGACGCGGTAAACCTAAGAGGGTTTATATTCATGTTTTGACTAAAATAACCTCAATAAATATAGCTAATTACCTAAGGACACCAAGTTGGCCCAACCCAACCCAATAGATGCTCTTTAGGCCCATAGGCCCAAAGCCCATGTATTCTACATACTAGATCATTTTAAGATTTTTTAAAGAGAAAATTATCGTACATATTTCTGATTTCCTGGACAGCCCCTCTAACTTTTTAATTTTTATTTTAGTCACTGCTTTTTGAAATTCTTCTCCACCAATCCCTGTTGTCAGTAGATTGTTACATTTTTTTTAATATGACAAATTTACCCCTGTCACTTTTGATTGTTTTTGAGGAAAATCTTCCGCCCAATCACATCCCCTCTCCATTCATTTGCTTAGCCAATAAGTTTTTTGAATTTCCATTGCATTTCCAGCAAGCTTAGAGAAAGATTTGCATTAATTCCATCGAAGTTTCTGCATTTCCATCCCGCAACCAGTGACATGACGCACACTATTGCTCCTCCCTAACTTTACGAATTAGTCTCCAGAAAAGCCTAAGTTACCGTCACTCTTCTCTCCATCTTCGCAATGTCATGTCATCGCCAACCACAAGAAAGACCTCTCTGAATCTTCCTACAATCATCTCCAAGGCGAGCCTTTCCCAAAGAAGGGCTCTTCGGTTTGGGGATAAAGGCTTAAGCGTGTTTTTTTTATTATTATTATTATTTTGCTTAAGCTTGTATTGGGGGTGGGGGGGGGGGGGGGGGGATTATGTTTATTTTTGGGGGGGTAAGCGTGTATTTTTACTTCCCAATGACTGCATGAGTATGCCTTTTTTCCATACGTCTAAGTTGCAAAATAAAGGAGAAAATATAGAGCAAAAAACTTGCACTTATTATCATTCTAATGAAATCAACTTATAACTTCTACAAAATTCACTCACAAACTAACTTTATAACTCTTAAAAGATTCAAAGTCTTGATTTGGTATGTTACCAATTTCTTTACCTATCTAATCTCTAGTGGTCACCATGGCGGTGGTCGATGATGGTGATGAGGTCGAAGCCGAAACATACAAGAGAGAGAACCATACCACCCGTGCCGACAAAGTAAAAGCCGGCGGCCCATTCGATGGAGCAAGAAGATGGCGACAAGGATGAAGAGGATTTTTAGGAGTTGGGAGAAGAATCACTATGTGGGCATTCTTGTAATTTTCAAGGATTTTTAACACCATCAGTTAACTTCTAAATTGATATGACATTTGGTCAAAAAGGAGGGTTTTTTTTTAGGATGTGAATATCAAGAGCTTTTGAGGAGTTGCAAAGTTCGTAAGGGTTTTATGGAACTTTCCTTTTTTTAATTAATATTATGAGAATAAATAAATGTGAGATTTCATGATTTGATTATTATTTCAAAAAAAATAATAATAATTTAATTATGATTAATAAAATTGATGCTATTAATATTAATAATAATAAATTACAATAATGCAAAACATGGCTATAAATGTAGGCTGTTTGTTTCATAAAGAGGGAGGGAGTTGACATATATTGTTTTATTTATTTTTATTTATGTTGATAGAAAATGAGATATTTTGAAAATAAAAAATAAAAAATTGCCATTCCCCACTTATTTTTTAAGGTTTTTGAATTGATTTAACCTAATACAAATTGACAAAATGGAAAAAAAGTCAACCCACTTCCTTACTTATTAGTATTCCCTAAAGTTGGAAATAAACAAGTTTTTATATTAAGTCATTTGGGAAATTTATTATGTTTTCCAAAAACATATTACTTATTAAACCTAACTTTATTTTTTAAAAATAAAATCAATTATAAGAGAGAAAATTAAATTAAATAAAGGGGAAATGGAAATGGAAAAACAAGACCAAACACATGAAGCAAATAACAAGAAATTAACAAGCAAATACAAAGAAAAACAATGCAAAAAAGAGAAAAAAAATGCCAATTCATTGGCCAAATTTTTTGGTTAAATCCAACTATTTGATTTCAAAAGTAAATATTTTTAACTTTGCATGTAATTACTCAGTGCTCAAAAAATTATGCAAAAAGATGAATGGTAACATCAATAGTTATCCATCTTGATTCCTATTCTCCTTATAAGATCCTTTGCATCAAAGAAGACAAGAGAAAACATCCAAGAGCTACTAAATAATTTTCAAACATAACAAAGATTTATGGTTCTCAAATCTGACAAACATTGAATAGATGTGCCCTTAGATTGGGCCCCCTATACATCCTCCATTGAATTCCAAGCAGATGGAGATAACTTTCAGAAAACTAGATCTCAACCATGAAAATGACTACATGTCTGCATTTCTGCATTTCATTCATGTTTCAGAAATGCACATGAGATCACAAGAAGAAAAGATTTTGATTACAAATTAAAAACTCATTTTTCTTCAATCCAAACAAAAGAATTAAACTTAATTTCACTGAATGAATTCACCATCCATCTTAATTTGTGTACAATGTGTGTGTTTTCTGTCTTTCAAAAAACAGAAAAAGTTCATCAAACAAAAGGGGGAAACATCTGTCTTTATATATACATTGATTCAAATATGCTCAAACATTTGTAATTTATAAACAAAGAATTAATGAAGCAAACACAACAAAACAACAACATAAGTTGTAGAAACATACATGAAATCACAAGAAGAAAAAGGATGATAACTAAAGCTTCTCAGTTCTTCAAACCCAAAATAATTAATGAATATGAATTGAAGTATGGAACTTATACATGTTTCCTTGAAAATAAAGAAACATCACTGTTTTTGTACATTGGTGAAAATAAAATCAAACATTTGTATATTTATAGACAAAATAATGAAGGAAACACAACAAGAACAACAACACAAGAAACCACATGATTAAAGCCTTTTTCCTGCCATGAAATTAAATTACTGCAGATCCTGCAATTTTCTCTAAGTTGCAGAAACACACATGAAATCACAACAACAAAAAAAATAAAGGTTGATAACTAAAGGATTGTGGTTATTCAAAGCATTCCTGCTATTTTTAAGCTATGGTACTTATATATATATGTTTCCTTGAAAATAAAGAAATTAAGATCATTGACTTTATACATTGATGCCAACATGATCAAAACATTTTGTATATTTCTAGACAAAGAAATTAAGAAGCAAACACAACAAGAACAACAACATAATAAGCCAAGATCAAAACCTTGTTCCAGCCATAATTAATACCAGAATTCAAAGAAAGTTTAGCTTGTTGGAGGCTGGATTAGGACCACTGGGAACTTCATGCTTGTTTTCTTCAAAGTTCTGGGCAGATGATGTGTGAGTTTGTGGATTTGTCTTCATGGTTGTTTGAGATGATGCAGTGGAGAAGAGAAGCCTCTTGTTTGAGAATGAATCCATGGAGAGCTTGAGTTGTTCTCTTGAGTGAGAAAGAAGGAGCAAAGAGAGGAAGAAGAGCAACCAAAAGAGGAAGCCATGATGAGCTCTTCTTGAGATCTCATCCTCTAATGCCATGAAGAAGGCTTTAATTCTTCACTCTTGAGATGGAGAACAACATCCATGAACCTATGAAAACAACCAAAGGATTTGAATGGAAGTAGTAGTAGTAGTGGCACTGTCCTCAAGTCATCAGATGAGGAAGAACATGAGGTTACCAAACTTGGAAAAATAATATCAATGCAGGGAGCCAAATGAGATTTCAAAGCCAAGGGTTTCTTTTGCATATTAACCCTTGCAAAGTTTTTAATCACATCTTATTAAAATATTATTTGTGATTATTTATTGGGAAATTTAAATTCACACATTTTAAAAAAAAATATATATAATTATATATACAACTCTATAACATAATATTTATGTTAAAAATCAACCATATACATAAAATTATAAAAATACTTAACCTACCAATGGCTACAAAGGACTATTGATATCAGGGTTCCTTGTTACGTGATGGGTAGTAAATATGTGGAAGACCCGGATTTGAACCCTCTCTCTTGTAAGGTCAGAGTTAGGTGAACGGATTTCTAGTGAGCCTTTATGCTCCTATATTGTTGAATCTGTATATATCCTTGACATCCCTCTCAAGGTGTTTGTCATCATAATAAATAATAATAATAATAATAAAGTAATAAAAAAATACCCCCACCTCTTTTCATTATCCATTCAGGTTTGATCAAACTCTACCTGTCCACCATGAAATGACTTGAGATGGAGAACAACATCCATGAACCTATGAAAACAACCAAAGGATTTGAATGGAAGTAGTAGTAGTAGTAGTGGCACTGTCCTCAAATCAGCAGATGAGGAAGAACATGAGGTTCAACCAAACTAGAAAAAAATAAATATCAACGCAGAGAGTCAAAATGAGATTTCAAAGCCAAGGGTTTCTTTTGCATATTAATCCTTGCAAAGTTTTTAATCACATCTTATTAAAATATTATTTGTGATTATTTATAGGGAAATTTAAATTCACACATTTTCTTTTAAAAAATGATATAATTATACATACAACTCTATAACATAATATTTATGTTAAAAATCAACCATATACATGAAATTATAAGAATACTTAACCTACCGGTGACTACGAAAATCTATTGGTATCAGGATTCCTTGTTAAGTAATGGGTAGTAAATATGTGAAAAACCTGGGTTTGAACCCCTTCCCTTGTAAGATGAGAGTCAGGTGAATAGATTTTTAGCGAGCTTTTATACTCCGAATTATTGAACCTGTATATATCCTTTACTTCAGTTTGAGGTGTTTGTCATCTTAGTAAAATAATAATAATAATAATAATAATAATAATAATAAAGTAATAAAAAAATTCCCCCACCTCTTTTCATTATCCATTCAGGTTTGATCAAACTCTACCTGTCCACCTTGAAATGACTTGAAATGTTTTAATAGTAAAATAATCAAAACTTAGATCTTCACTTTGTGCAGGATATCATCACAGCATCCGTTGATGAGATGTTTGATGGAGTATATATGTTTGTTTTTTTTAGTTTTTATTGTTTTTAAAATTTATGGTACATTTGGGAATAAAGTGCAAAGCTATTCTTATGTCAGAGCATCACAAGGAATTGTACCCTTTTAGCTAAAAAGAGGAAATTATGCACCTTATATATATTCTCTTGCAAGTATGCAATAAAATAAATATCATCTAAAAGGCAAAATTTGTAGAAATAGGATTAAGGGGATTTATAAAAAATATTTATAGAAATTAAATAAATTCTTGAATTAGATACTACGACATAATAAAAAAGTGAAGGCTACTTAGAAACTCTCACAAAAATAATCATATTTACTTCTTTCTTTTTTTGACAAAGACAACAAGCGCCCTCCGATGTGGAAGTCAAGGGGCGGACAATACAACTCTCTACACTCGTGCCCTCCTATTGTTGTTGTGGGGTTTCGATCCTGGATTCTTCCCAACTATTTACGCCCTACATAAAGCATTCCGTACCAATAGGCCAAAAAACCGTTTGTAAAATAACCATATTTATTTATATAACCCTTGAATCATTTTTATTTTTATTTGCTTATATACTCTTACTAGAAAAAACAAGACTTTTACAAGGAGTGTATAAGCAATTACTCATTTTGTGAGGGCATATATGCAAAGACCCTAGAAAAGAAAAGCTTGTGGTTTGCTTGCACCCAATGTATTTATTATAAGTTCAGTGAATGATTCACTGGTTCCATTGAATAAATTTGTTTGAGTGTCATTATAGAGCTCTGACATTTGAGATAAAGATTCAATACTTGTGCATGATGAAGTTTATTGACCTGGTCAATGGCTTAATCATCATTTCAATTTGACACAATCTATGTAAACATTAGAATTGTCATTTTGTCTATAAAATAAAATAAAAACAAAAACAGGATTTAACCATAAGAACACTTTGATTATTGATCCCTGTATCTTGAAAACAAACAAATTAAAACCAGAGGTTTGGATTGATTTCAATTTAGATTTTTCGTCAGTTCATCGGTGATAACATGAACTTAACCCGAATATCAAAATGCAAATTAGTCGAAAGGATTTGGACAACATTGAACAATTTAGTTCTTTCATCAGTCCACCAATGAGGAGTTGATAACTCTGATACTATGAACAATAATATTAGCAGGAGCTTAACCAATTTATCAAGTTTCACCATATCATCTCAAGGGGAGGGTAGTCTAATAAAATCAAGCTCAAAAAGATGAAAATAAGAGAGAACATTTTATCTCCAAAGAATTGGACAAATTTTGAAAATTTAGTTCTTTCTTCAGTTCAAATTCAATACATCATATCAAGAGGAGTAATCTAATAATTTCAAAACTCAAAAAATGAAAGAAAAAAGAGAAATCTAATCGCTGTATCTCCAAAACATGCAAATTAATTCCCAAGATTAGGACCAATATCAGCAATGAGATCTCAAGGGTAATAAAACCATGGTCAAAAGATGGGAAGAAAAGAGAGAAAATTATCCCCGTGGCTCAAAAACATGCAAATTAAAATGTGAGATTTAGACAAATTTTGACATTTTAGTTTTTTTATCAGTTTCACTAATATAAAAAAACAGGGTAAGGCTGCATACAATAAACCTAAATAGTCCGATCTTTCCCCAAACCCCACACATAACGGGAGCTTTATAACACAAGGCAGCCTTTTATCAGTTTCACCAATGTATATCTAACAACTCTTGTACCAACATGAACTTTACCCTTGTCTCAAGACTCAAGAGAAAGGTAATCTAATAAAGCCAAGCTCAAAAGATGAAAGGAAAAGAGAGAAAAAAGAAGCAGCTAAAGACATGGCTTTTGAAAAGACACAGAAAACCAGGCATCATGTTCCAAGTGCTGTTACCAATCTCATGCCTTTTAGAAGACTAGATGAGTGTCTCCAACATGGGGTGCGAATGAGTTGTTATATGATAGAAGACATGATAGGAAGTTCTCACTCAAGATAAAAAAAAGTCAGGTCAATTCTCTCAGACTAAAACTCTATGTGAAACTAAAATCAATGTTTGAATAGAAAGCATTGATTATTTAAGATAGTCAAAGAACTACTTCAGTGATTAACCAAGACAACCAAATAAAGTAACTGATAGGGTTCAGAATCACTTTTTATAGAACCTCTCCACACTGAAGTCAAATAGACTCAACAACCTGGAGCCAATCTAGTGCCCGGCCAAATCTTGTCAGTCAAACAGCAAGAATTGATGCTTTTCATGCTCATCACAAAAGATGCAGCTTTACATGTGTTTGTGTGTGTGTTCATGAAAATAAGCTGACATAAATCCTTAAAATAACTGGAGCACATTAAAAAGTTCTCAGAATAAAACATTTTCATTAACTAGAGCTGTAATTCCACCAAAGCAGAGGGAGGAAAAGACAAGTGTACAGAGCTCACTGGTAAAAACTTCATGCTCTACAAAGAAAGCATATAATGAAGCTAATAAGGAAATGCAGACAGATAAAGAACAAGGGTTACCAATGTTTTGACGCAATAACCTAAAGAGTAAGCATTCAATGCCTAAGCACCATAAAATACACAAATGCCCCAAACATTTAATAGCACAATAAAGCATAGAATGCTGCAAACCAACCAATCGGAATAGATTCACTTGGAATCCTCCACTACTATGCTTAGGATGAAAGTGAACAATTTCTGATGGTGGACATGGGCATATATTCTAGCAAAAGGAGATTGCCTCATCAACAGCGAATGGGAAAAGAGAAATATGATTGAAAAGCACAAGCACCTGAATGGACAAGCTTTGCAAAGACAGGTAGCATACATCTTATCCTTGTCTGGCTTGCCACAAGGTCACAAGCATGGGCACAAGCCAGGTAGGTCCTACGGAGATCAAAGGGTGCCTCTTCTAGATAGGTCCTACGGAGATCAAGGGGTGCCTCTTCTGTGACCACTCACAAAGTATATATTTATAATCCATAGTGAAACTTCTAAGGCATAGTTTCATGAAAGAGGCAAAGAAAAGTACACAAATCTGGAGTGGGTACTTGCTTCTTTGAAATGGTATATTAACTTCACGAGTGTCATCTATAAATGATAACTTTTACATATAACATAGTAGAGAGCACTTCAAAAGGGCAGTAACGGTTCCACAAGATAAGCCAGGGTACATAAACATCAAATTTACATCATTTGTCAGGAAGAAAACCGAAGCATCAGATTTATGGAAAAGCATATGACTAATATATTGATGGTTGGTGAATGGTGAAGTCCATAAAAAAAGCAGAAATAGCAAGAGAACATGAACAATTTATCATCTGTAATCCCCAAAGATGCTATTCATTAGGTCTTTATCTGTGAATATTCAGTCTAGGATCCAATTACAATGCAAAACAAACTCAGAACTATTGAGTATCATCCTTCCATAATTTTCAGGAAAGCTGATATGTAAAAATGGAGAAAAAAGAGCTAACTGAGAAACAATGTGTCACCTCAAGCCCAAGGCTTGCCTTATCCCGGTATATATCAGCCCCAAAGATCTCCCAATCAGAAATGTGAGGAAGAAAGATACAGCATCACTGACCTTCACAAAAACAGCTCTAACAAAAGGCATTGTAATATCAGAAAACTCTAGAAATAAGCTGAAGTAGTACCTCCTGCAGCCACAACAATCACCATTAAAATTTCATGGTAAATACTTGGAAAGTTGAGTTAGCAAATACATAACTTGTGGTAATCACTTTTCTTTCTAGCCATATTAGGATAAAATGTGTCATCTTATAATATAGCATCTTTACATTTAATTAAAAGTTAAAATAAGCATATGATAATGATAATCACATACCATCCAGTCAAGGCTCTCAATTCCTTGGTTCGTTTCACAGGCAAGGGAAAGGAACTCATGTGAACATGATGCAACTTTGAAGGTGTGGCCGCCTTCTTGAACAAAAGTTTTTTCCACCAAAAAAGATTCTCGTCTTGGCTCCCAACTGGGTGTTCTATTTGTTGTTTACAGAAAACAAACAAATCAAATCGATCCTCATACATAGAGACCACTGACTCAAAGTTCTGTTGAATCCACTTGTTCAGAGTCACCTACAGATCAACATCTCATTAAGAGGAAACCCAGGCTTTAAGAAAGAAACAACACATTTAACAAGAGAAATCAGAATTATGAAGGTTCCCTGCTGAGCTAATCCAAAAAATCTATGAGTCTACACAAGAACAGAACCTATATTTATGTTGCAGTAGCAGAGCCACAATCACAATGGGCACCAAATGGAGTCTAAAACATGAAAAAGCTAGAATAAATATAGATTCCAGAAGAGTGATTGTTGAAGAGAGAAAAAGTCATGAATGGAGAAAATCATATGCTCTATTTTCCAATCAAAATTAAGCACTGGAGCTAGGCAACAAACATAAATAGAGCACATATACAAGCAAAATGAATAAACTGATTGGCCACATTCTTATGTTTCAAAGTTTCACATGTCTCCTTCAAAGAGCAATCATGCAGACCACTACAATAGGGAACAAGTATATATGCAGAAGGATACTTCAAGGCAAGAGTCAGTTCATAGCTCTTTTCCCTTCCGAGCCTCCTGAATCTTTGATTAACTCAAAATACCAAACATTTTCCAAGCATAATTATCAATCTTCATTCATCAGAAGCAATAGTATTATAAAATTTTCTATGTTCTCTACAACCTAAGTTAATAGTTATCATTGCTTTTCATGCCTGAACCAAGCTCCCTACATAATTCAAATGAAAATAGAAGCTACACTTTTCAGGCAAGGGAAATGCACAACAAATGGGACCATCAGAAGCCCTTAGCTATTGTAATGTTATGAAAATTAAAAAAAAAAAAGAACTATTGTCTAGAATGCAGGATTTCCAAGAAAAATGTGGAAAAGAGATGTTAGCTTTAATGAGAATGATAAAAAAAACACTTCTTGACAGGAAAAAGTTTACTTATAGCAAGCAATATTACCTCATTCCGTAACCTTTGAAGTGCTCTAGTAGATAAAGAGCACAAGTTTGAACCAAAGCCATTCATTTCACTAGACATGCTACTGTCAACAGAGATAAGCTCAAGATAAATGTTTACTATCACATCTGCTAGCATAATTACCAGGTCTTCTAAAACATCCACAGCAAATTGGTTTAAAAATTTCTTATCATAGCAGCAACCAGCCCTGGCACAAAATAATATTTATTAATGAAGAGTTGAAGACAATGTTTCATAAGCATAAGAAATATGAATTGAGTACACTACTTCAATACATGAGGAGAATGTGATGCATATACATGAGTGCAGATATGCTGGATGGAAGATAAGATGCCTCTGATGAAAAAGGGGTTCACAGCCTGTCTGAAAAAGAAAAGGAGAGGACAGCAAATTACTGCAAAGATTAGATATATGACCTGAGAGACCCAAACTTAAGGAAAAACAGCATATCTGCATAAAGATCAGCCTTCCCAGATCTAACAATGTTCTGTAGCACTCTATTGCCTTCCTTCAATTTCACGGAAATTCTTCTCAGAAGATTCTGAAACAAATATCTAACAATGAGAAAATGCAGGAAATTTCAGAAAATCAGATATGAAAATCAGAACATTCCAAAATGGTGTAACACCACATCTGTTTCTTCATTCTCTAGGGGGAATTCCTCTTTAAGCCATTTTATGCAAACGGGCAGTATAGACTCCTTTATAACTTCTGATGCAGTTGTCAGCCAAACTTCTTGGACATCAGCTTCATACATTCCTGAGATATTATCAATCTGCCGATAGAAAATTAATTATGTAAATGTATAAGAAAAAAGTTAGGAAATTGGAAAAGAAAGACCATTGCTGCAAAAAGTATGTTGGGAGATGGTAATACAGGCTAAAGACTTAAACACTGAAAAAAAAAAAATCGTGTGAAGAATTTTTTTGTAAAAGATTGCCACTAAAATACTATCTTACCTAAGGAGATTGAAAGGATTCTAGAATTCGCTCTTACAGAAGTCATCTTAATATGGCCAATATCTTTGATCGTCTAATAATACATTTAGAATTGTTTACCAATTCCCAATAAATTTGAAAGACTTTTGTCATAAGGAAAGACATAATCAACATAATCATCATAAATAGGTATCAAAGACAATGCCTGCCTCTTTCTGAAGATGTTGCAGAGTAACCAAAAATAATCGCAACCTAGGACCTTCAGCAATGGCAAGTAGACTCAGAGGGTGCTTTTTGCTGTTGATTTTACAACTAATGTCTTGGTCATTCAATTCTTTGGCCACACCATTATACTGGATAGCGTTCAGAGCATCAACTAGTTTCGTTTCTACTACACTCCAAGAATCACCGGAATTAGCTGATCTCCCATTTTCAGCAGATCTGCCAAGGAAATAAGTGACTTTAAGATCAATAACAAAAATAAAATTCAATAACACCATTCTGTTTGTTTTTATAGCTAACAAGATCAATAAAATTGGCTCTAAAGGGTTTACTTTCAGATTTTAAGCTGCTTACTCTTACCTACCATAAGAGGTTGAGCTTGTAGCAATGGGTTTTTGGTTGTCACTATTGTCATTGTATCCTCCAAAGGTCCGTTCTTGTGGTACCACTCCAGCCATATGTGCAAATATTATACTTGTTATCAGAAGCACTTGATCAGCAAGAGGCACCCAACTCAGTGATCCTAAACTCTCAGGGTTTGACAAGGTTCCAAAGCAATGACACCTCACAGTACTCCTTTTCAGAAATAGGATCTCTTCGGCACTGGACAAAAAAGGGGCAATGCGGCCATGACCTTGAGGTGAAGGAAACTGTTCTGAGAGAATACTACACCGAGGGAGCCACTCCCTATATCCACAAGATAAACGTGAAATAAGAAGAATCCAATATATGGGCAGGAAATTGAATAAGGACCCCTCCACCTTATGCTCAATCAACATTGATCCATATTTAAAAATGTATCTACTTCTAAACTGTATTTCTAAGTAACTAACATAATGAATGTGCAACAAATAATTGTATAACTTGAAGAATACTTATTGGTCCATGCAATCAAGTCCACAACAAGGAAAATAATGAGAGGAATGGTGAACAAGGAAATAGTACACAGGAAGAGTGACATTACCTTTTAAGCATTCTACAAAATGCATGTCTAGGGATCAAAATATTTGTTCTGGGCCGAATTTGGCACAGCTTTAGATGCACACATGATGGTAGAGCAGCATAATCAGCCATTGAAAATCAAAATTTGCTTATTGACTAGTGCATGTGTTTGACACACACACAATCAAGCATTCCGATTAATAAACCTCATTTCGGTTAGTCCCTGCATAAATCATCAGAATTTGGTTGGTGATTAGACAAGGCACAATAAAAAAAGAACACCCATGGCTACATTATACACACTTAATCTAACTAGAAAAAAAAACCTACCTAAATTGCAAACAAATGTAGTAACCCTAGAATCACACAAATCCATGGCAAAATAGTCTCTGAAACACAAGCTCGACTTCAAAGAATCAAGCTAAAAATTCACAGAAAGCCATTAAAATCCACTAAAGCAACAAAAGCTATAAAATGGAATCAATGATCGAGGTAAAAATGCATTGAAAACATAAACCCTAGATAGAGAATAAGAGAACCAACAAAAGATCATAGCAATCTACTTGATTTCACGCTTGGAGCTAGGGTTTCACAAAAGACGCATTCTTTACCTGCGACTCTCCCGTCAAACGAGGACGATGGCTGCAGCCTTCGCTTTAAACTTTGGGCGAGTTTTGATGTTCCTCGAGATTCAATCGCAGCCGTTCATTTCCGCGGTCGAGGTCCGATTTTAGTGAACATTATCTAAACGTTTTTCTATTTTTTCTCCTTTCTCTTTTGGTTATTTACATTTGGCGCCCTAAACTTCACATAATAATAATAATCTAATCCCTGAATCTTGGATAATTAGTATATAAGTTTATGATACGGATAGATCCAAGCATACACATGTCCACACAACGCTTAGTTAAGTTTATAATATGGATAGATCCAAGCGTACGCTTGTCGATGCCCCAACACCCGGCCTTGTTTGGTTGGGACTTATCCCCAAGGGATAACCCCAACACAGTTTCAAATGAAAAAGTTTTTTCCGCCAAAATCTTTAATTATGATTTAAAAATATAACCCACTAATATATAGTCAACACATCACTATCTTATCATTAATACCTTTACTTTAAAATTTTCCTTCAAAAATTTCAAAATTTTTCAAAACTTATTCCTAATCCCAAGTGGGGATAACTCCCAACCAAACACAAAGGACAAATAGGGGTAGACCTTAGTAAAGATAGGGACGTGAATTCTTTCCACTGGATTTTCTTCTCATACATCCTAGTATTAACTTGGGCATCAGAGTTGCACCAAGGGAGCCCTCTTTTCTTATCTCTTTCCACTTTTTTTTCTTTCAAGGTAGAGGTTCTGTGGAGACACCTGTAATCCCCAACTAAACCTCAATCATCATTGGTTGTTATGTTAACCGCCAGTGCTCCTCATCAACATCAGAGGAGACCTATCTCATCCGTTGATCCTGATCGGTGTTGATCTCTAGAAGAGACCGGTCATTGTATCAACAATTTACAATAACTTAACCTAAATAATTAGTAATTAACTAATAATTAATAATTTAATATAATCCTCTAAAACTAAAAAAAATGACCATATTATTTTAACAAATGACTTAAGTAAAAATATATATTAAGTAATATCGTTAATTTTTTTGAGGGGGGTGGGGGTAATAAGAAAAAGTTCTCTGAGGGAATTAATCAGGCCCATTTCTGCGACAGCCCAAAAGCAGCCCATATAATCACTGTCGCATGGAAAAGATCCGTGACACGTGGAAATCGTTGACGCTGGTTATCGTTTTAAAGTTGTGTTCCGGCGGCACAGAAGAAACAAACTCCCAAAATTCACAAAATTATTCATTCGTGTCCTGGTCTCGTAACTCAACTCCGTCGATAAGGATCCATCGGAAGCCCTAGATCCTCAGAGAAGCCTCCGGCGATGGATCTTCGCGTTATCTTCAATTTAATCTTGCTGATCGTGGCTTCAATCATCTGTTTGGAAGCTAGGGTATGCTGATTCTCTCTTTCGCGAGTCTATATTTCTTGCTCCATCTTCGAAGTTAGAACTCTGATTCGTTTTTGGATCTGATGTTTTAATTGCTGAATTTTGATGTGTTTTGGTTGATCCAGGTTGCGAGCAGCCGATCAGTCGTCTTCTTGGATGCCTCTGAGCATGGATTCATCCGGAGCTATCCATCCGATGATGAACGGAAGGTGCGAACGATTTGTTGTTCATATTTTATTCATCGTTTCTTTATGTTTTCTGGGTATCAGATAATTAGATGAATTGTGGATTAATTTGGCGCATTTTCTGGAAAAACAGCTCGATTGGAGCTGCAGTTGATTGCATTTCCATCGTCTCCCTTATATCTAATTTTGATGAAAATCCTAAGAAAATCCATTTATTAAGAAAAATTCAACCGTAACACGGATCTTTATATTCTTAATGCAACTTAGGGCCTGAATGATTTTTTTTGTCTGCTTATGCTTCAATTAAATAGCACGTGAGTTGATGATTTCGCTTGTGTTATTACAGATGAGTTCAATTTCAGTGGAGGAAGTTGCTGCAACTGTATCAGTTTTACTTGGTTTTGCACCATCTCTCTCGCTTGACACTGAATCTTCATCAAAAGTGTGAACATTGCAAATTTTTTACTTTAAACATTCACATTGCTTGTAGAAATCTGAAAAGTAATGCCTTTTCTTGACAGTTAAACGAGGTACTACTTCCAAGTCCATTTGACAGGCCCCGTGCTGTTTTTGTGATGGAAGTTGGAGGAACTGAGGGTCTGTATCTGTGTAGTTGAGAACTCTATTGAGTTTTCTCTTATGTGAGAAGTTGTCTTTAATGCTTTATGCTTGCAGATAGCCTGTTGTCCATTGCCCACTTAAACTCACTAGCAGGCCATACTTTCAGTGCCAAGGTTCTTGGCTCAAGTAGAGCTGAAATAAACCTTCCAGGTGAGTGAAGCCTGTGCCGATCTTTGACAGTGGCTCAAATAAAAATAATGATGTGACAATTATATTCCTGTTTCAGGTGATGCTGAGGTTTCTGTTGTACCTTTAGACGAGTCTATAAGTGCTGACTGTGATGCTTTATGTGTTGGTAGAGAACTCCAAAGTCTTGTAAGTCAAGTGCTCTGCGTGTTCTATTTCTGTAGGGGTTTCTATTAATTCCTAGAAATACCTATTCTATTGAAGAATTAGCAGCTAAAATTTGTGTTATCTGTGCAGGCTCAGTGGTTGGGTGGATCACTTGTGGGTTCCATAGAGTCACTTGATGGAGAGCTGAAAGTTCCCTTGGCCAGTGGCACAACTTTGAATTTACAATTTGCAAAGGTCTACTTTTGGAACTAGTTGCATTGTATCACATTCTATCTTCTATGGCACTTTCTGTTTACTATGTTCTTACTACAAAATTAAGTTTTCTTTTATGTCATGCAGTGCTCTATAAAGCATAACTACAACCCCTTATCTACCAAGATTCTATATGAGTTACTCATGTGAAAATTCGGCCAAATGCATTTTCCTGTTACATTTCTAGTTCATCCTGTGATGAATCTGGGTTGTGATTTTTTCTATCTTCTTATAGATGGTTTTATTTAGTTCTCATTGCCTAGCAATGTTATGATTGGGATTTTTTTATATCTAGTTACTACATGTTATTTTATTTTATTTTTAATTCACATCAGTAAGAGTTATGCTCTTTCTGGTTCTTTTTATGTGAACTTGTGCATCCTTTGCAGAAAGCAGACCTGAAATTTGCATTAAGTGCTGTTTCCCTTGTTCGAAACATAAAAAATGCAGTGGAGATCCATGAAGATATTTCTCAAAGTAGCGTGAACCCTGCAGAGTTGTTGATTGGCCGTTTCATGGGCATCGAGGTGACTGCATTCTCTTCTCTGCAGTATTTTATTCATTTCCATGGCAATCTGTCAATATTTTTTATTTTATTGAGGAATGTTGTTTGACTGCACAATTCTAAGTCATATTGAAAACTTTATGTGACCTATTCAGCTTTATTAATTTGGCTGTTGTTTGTCCTTTTCACTTTTATTCTCATATATATATATACGGGAGTGATATTATAAGGCCGGCCGGATTACTGTGCAAGTAAGGCCGCCTCCCATTTGGCCACTTACACAATGTTTTAAGGATTTTCAACCGTATGGATGAAAAGAACATCGAAAAATAAGCTAGCATGTCAATTTTCATACAATTTGGGAACTTGTAGGGTCTTCATCTTAATGGGTGAAAATTTATAGACATCTTACCGATTCAAAATTTCACTCTTTAAGATGAAGACCTTACAAGTTCCCAAATTGTATGAAAATTGACATTCTAACTTATTTTTTGATGTTTTTTCCATCCATACGGTTGGATTTCCTCAAAATACTGTGCAAGTGGGCCAAAACGAGGCAACCGCACTTGTACAGTGATTAGGCCGGCCGCATAGTATCAGCCCCGTATATATATACCCATTGCATTCATTATTGGCAATCCACACCTGATAACTGTCATGATATAGGATTTTGGCAACTTTGATTATTTGGTATCATTTAGACTGACAGTTGTGTGGTTTTCCTCGATTATTTTATAAAATGTTCATGTGAAGCATGTTGTACTTATAGTTTGAAGGAAAGTTGCTTTTCTATTTCAAGATTATTATTGATATTTGATATGCCGATTTGGACATTTGACTGTTTGATACCTCGATATATGGCTAGAAAGTAGAAACACATTACATCAAATTTGGCCTCATAAACAAATCTTATCTTGAACTTCGGGATATATTTTGACTCCTTTAGCACTTGATTTTTGGGCAACATAGCTAGGCAGCTGTATCAGGTGCTTACCATTTAGAAGGCATCAAGTTGTATCTGAGCAATGTAGTTGGGAATATTTACTGTTTTATCAGTTCTCAGTTCTCAGTTATTGATGGTCATTTCTGTGAGTGATGGTCATATGTTGTACCCCACTTTTGGAGCTCTATGCAATGTTTAATGTTTTTATGATGTAAAATAGTTTAGCATTTTGCGAATTCCTTATTGTTTTCCTTTCCAGCTAATTTTATAAATATCTTTTCCAAAGGCATAAAATTGTCATATTGCTGGGTTGTGCTTATGTCTTAAGTAGATATAGTTCAACTCATATGCTGTAGTTTGATACTTTTGCTGTTATTGTATTGTGTATGCTGTTCAGATTTTATATGTTTTACGTGTTATTCCATATGGTAATTTGATAGCTCTGTACAGGCTTTGAAAGAGGAATACGGTCCAGGCAATGTGGTTGACCAAGGAGTAGAGCTATTCCAGACAATACTTGTCAAGTTGTTTGATTTATTACAAAGATCTCATGGAGGTTAGTTGTTACTGTAATTTGGTCAGATTGTATTGAAGTGTGCCTATGGCCCCACATAATGTTGTTTCGTACACTTGTAATGAATCTGGGTCACTTACTTGAAGGTGCTGGCACAACTTATCTAAGTGACTGAAACTTTGCATAGTCCTTTTTTTTTGCAGTTAATTGTTTCTTATTTTGACATAATCCAGCAGTTAATATTTCTATACCACTGAAATTTACCTGGACATGGATGTAGCTCATCTTGGACTTCGTCTCTCCATCATATGTTCTAGCGAGTGGTTGTTTTGTTACACATTTATTGAACGGATCTTGGAAATTTACCCGAGATTTTCATTTGACATTTACCTTGTAGTTGTGCGAAAAGTACGCAAAGTATATAAGTTCTATTCCTCCCAATAATAAGTTAAATTTCTTTCAAAACTAACCCGATCTTGGAATACTACACTAGATTTTCATTTGGCATTTACCTTGTAGCTGTGCAAAAAGTAGGCAAAGTAGATAAGTTCTATTCCGCCAGTTAATAAGTCAAATTTCTTTCAATACTAATCTGAATCAGATAAGTCTTGACTTTGGCTGTTTTTCCATTGTTGCAGGGAAAATTGTTGGGGTTATCGTATGTGACCGAGAAACTTATCCCGACTCAAAAGCAATGTTAGAGGTGTCACTCTCCCCTCGGACTTCACGATGGTTAGAGGAAGACATCGATGTTGATTCAATTAGAGAGATGCTACTAGTTAGGCGGAGTTTGGCTTGGATAACTGGGATCATTCTCCTTGTTTCAACTCTTATTGGGGTAAGGACCTTAATAATTCACTTGCATGGCTGCACGCACCATAAGATGGTGTTATAGCAATACTGTTATTAGTTTGTGAGAAAAATAACTGATATATTGATGCTGAAACTTAGTTGATTTTTATAGGGTGTCACAAGGGCTGGGTCAATCTTTTTGAAATTTCTGAGACACTCATCCCATTCCTTGGCTTTGCAGGTCTACCTTCTTGTCAATATGCCACTCACAAGAGATACCCTACTCTATTCCAATGTCAAGATCGATTGATTACCATGATACAATATCTCGATACAGGACTTTTATGCAGCGAAGCCATTAGCCTGGCTTCTTCGGATTATGCTATTGTTTCCTTGTTGTAGATCCTGCTCCTATCTGCCAATTTCTATTTGCACTACTGGCTTTAGGAGTTTAAATGTGCATCATTACCTACTGTGTGCATGGGCCAGTGCCTGCTATTTCTGTCAGTTTTTGAAAGAAAATAAGATACACTTGATGTAGAAATTATCTAAGCTGCAAGAAATTTTTGCGAACATGTCCACCTTGGAGGAAAACAGAAAATGATCTTATGTCATGGATTTAATGTGAATGATCATTCTGCATGCCTTCACAAGGGATTTCAAGAATCGGTCTGATATCTGCACATTATTACCAAATTGACTTTTGCTTGGCATTCACTCGTAACTCTTGTGATTTTCAAGCCAATTCATTACACTTGTTTGGCATTCACTCATAATAAACCTTGCACAAGTCTTCTATCCATGTGGGCTTTCATTCGTAACTCTTGTGATTTGAAGCCCCACTTCATTAGCTTTGCTTGGCATTCACTCATAAACCTTTCACAAGTCTTTTATCCGTGTGGTCTCTGTTAACAGGACAAGCTAGACTGCAGTCCGATTAGCAAAATTATTTTTTTTTTTCGGACATAAAAGCTGTCACCAGCGTACAAAAAAGGATAAAACTAAGAACTTATCATCTTCATCTAACAAGCTTGTGTAATATCAAAACTTTAGCCCTGCTGCAGTTGCTATCTCATCAAGCCACCTCGGTCGATCCAGTCCCTGATGATACAGAGTTAGCTCCGGGTTGTTGCCTGTGTGTCGAGCCAAAGCATTAGCTACCAAATTTAACTCTCGCGGACAGTAGTCTATTTCTGACAAAGTGTGATAGTTAAGTAGATCCTTTATAGCTTGAATATCAGTTTGCAGGCTCCATTAAATCTGGGCCTCTGCATTGGTTAGTATCTCCAAGGCTTGAATACAGTCAGTGCAAATACGGTCCAGGTTCAGATTCCTCTCTCTACAGAATTCCAGAGCAACTCCAATTGTTAGTATTTCAGCATGTAAGCTAGATTCTGCAGGTTTGGATTGACAGCCCGCCTGGATAATTGTGTCACTTCCCCTAATTACAACAAAACCTACACCAGAAAACACGTAATCAGGGCTCCAAGTAGCGTCACACATAACAGTGATAGAATTGGAATTAAAAGAGTTTATGAGATACTCCCTGCACTGATTTCTGGTTTTCCAAATGTGCTCCTTCACATAGTTAATAGCCTGTTGTACAATGAGATTTGCTTGAGGCCTAATTTTGTTGAAGATTAGATCACATCTAGCTTGCCATATTTTCCAGGCACAAGTAGCAGTAATAGCCTTGAGAAGAGGATTGATTCCTCTCCCAGTTCCACCTCTTTTTACTAACCACTCTCCTTCCATGAGGTTAGCCAACATATTGCGATCCATGCTTGTGTATTCTGCCACAAGATCCCAGCAATTCATTGCAAGATTACAATTAGCAAAATAATTTGGAAGGTACCCACTTCGGGTGGGATTATCTACGAGCTTGATGATGGCATTCGACATAGTAGACTAAGAGTTCCTTTTTGAATGGTTCAGTTGAATCAAGATACTTCTCCACTCCTTCAATATGAAGATTCATCAAGCATCAATGAGGATTTAGACAAGGTGACCCACTCTCAACTCTACTGTTTGTCTTTGTAGTAGATGTTTCTAGCATAATGCTAAAGCACGTGTCTAGAGTAAACATATTCAAGGGGTTCTACTTTAACACATATGGTATTCGATGATAGCCCATATCTCATCTCTCCAATACATAGATGATCTACTTGTATTCTACTTTGAAGATCTAACACACTTCAAGATCCTCAAGCTCGTCATCTACTTATTCAACCTCGCTTTCACATTAACCTTGCCTAGAGTAGTATTATTCTTGTCTGGATAGCATATCACTCGCCTCATAACTTATCCCGAGTATTGAATTTCCTTGTGGGGTCTCTCCCGATCATCTACCTCATCGCTGGAAGTAAGTTAAAAAATTAAAATTAAAAATAAAAAATAAGAAGAAGTTGGATGGGCCTCATCAAAAAAATCAAGAAGAGGTTTGGAACTTCGAAGACCCAGTACTTTTCCCTTGTTGGTTAAATCACCCTAGTCAACTCGATGCTATCCACCATCCCTAGTTACTGGATGTTCGTATACAAGCTCCCCACTTGGGTGGTGCTATGTATTGACTCCCATTGATATGATTTTCTCTTGAGGGGCACATCTCAGACGATGAGACCTAATAAGCTCGTTTGTTGGAAATGACTTTACCGGCTTAAAGAACAAGAGGAATGGGGTAACTTTGACCTAGTGGTTTTTAACTTAGTCTTCCTTGGGAAGTAGCGAAAAATCATCTTTAGAGAGGCCAACATTTGCCAAAAAAAATCTTCAAATGCCTATATTTTAATAGGTCCTTTTGTGAACACCTTTTGTCGGTGTCTGGCCAAAGGCTTTTTTTTTTTAGGGGGATTCATGCATGCCGCACTATGGTCCTAATAAACACCGCCTCAAAGTATGGAAATGGATCCAATCTTCGTGGAACCTCTGGCCCTCCCTATACATGTTTGTAGGCTGAACTCCCATTTTAATCGTGGATATTCTTCAAAAAATCTAGCAATGTTTCCCCATATTACTGCCAAGACCCCTTACTCTCGATTGCGACCTTGACCTATATAGAGAGAGCCTCATATCCTAGATAATCCGGCTATCACCTACGAATGAACCAAACACTAGGACATGGAAGCTAAGGCAAACCAACGGTTCTCTATGCAGTCCTTCCACCGATTCCTTATAGATAGGGGCACCAAATCCCCAAATCGGAGGGCCTTTTAGAGCAGCTCTTGCCTCTTGAAAATCAAGTTTTTCATATGATTAGTGTGGGATAACAAGATTCTCAATCTTAACAATCTCACAAAGCATGACGGATGTGGAGAGCGAAAGACTTGTTTCTTTTATGTGAATTGGTAGAAGACTTGCTTTTGCTATGGCTAATGACAAGAAGGTTATAGAATGACTTTCGCCAACTCTTTGGAACAACTACCAAACCTCTAGCGGTAAAAGATTTGTGGGGGCATGCATGGCTCCAGAGCGGTGGATAAATATGGACTCTATGGATAAAACATAATAGAAGATGTTTTGATAATAAACAATTTGTTTATTCAAAACATAGCTCATCAAATCAAAGCGAAGCCTCATTTTCAACCAGAAAATACACCCGACATCATGGAGGACAGAAGAGAACTAGGAGTTCTAAAACTAAACCAGTGATATTTGATGTGAGTCAATCTCATCCGTCCACTATATAATGAAGGAAAATTCAAAGATTTGCAAAATAGGGACATAATTTTTTTTTGTTAAAAACCTTGGTTTCAAAGGGAAAAAATATCAAGTTACCAGGGGTATTTTTGTCAAATCACATAAAGTAGATGCCAACGTGGCATAAAAGAATATATTTTTTTTTTAATGTTTAGCCACATCAAACAAGCTTTTTTTATATGATTTGACAAAAATGCTCCTGCCAACTAACTGATTAAGTATGAGTTAACGCCTTTGACCGTTTTTATCACTAGGTTTTTAATGAAAAAACAGAAGCTATGTCTCTATTTTGTAAATCTGTGAAACCGTATGATTTTATTTTTTCAAATTTTTTTGTTGTTGTAACACCGCTATCTTTATGAATGATTAATTAAATGTGATAAAAAAAAAAAAACAAAATCTTGGACACCGCAATGCATTCTACCCGTTTGTTATTACTTAAGGTGGTGGTAGCCAGGACTACGGGATACTTGTGCACCCTGACTTCTATTGCAGGTCACAGCCACCTTTACAGCTTTTAAAGCTGGGTTCCATGGGCCCCAATCACTCAACATTTGTTTAAATATATATATTTTTTCTATTTACATGCACCAATTTAATTCTTGGTGTACTCTTATTTTAGAAACCACTAAGAAACCATAAATCTTTTGCTGGATTTATGGTTTCTTGATCATAAACAATTTTCCTTTTCTTTATTTGAATTAACAAATGGTTCTTGGTGGCTGGCTCTCAGCATCATCAGCTTTCTTTTCTCTCTCTTCTCACCAAAACTTCTAACATAATAAAACAAAACAAAACATAACATATAATACTCCATCTATTTGTCTGTATCCTTGTCTTTCTAAAACATTTTTCTTGTTCTCTTGGAGTTTGTAACACTTGCATGTTAGCTCAGTTACATTTAAAGTTTTGAACTTCCCTTAAATCTAAAGAGTAACTGATCAAAACCACTCTTTGTTATCAGAATCTATCTCTGATTAATCAATTAACAACCCCACCACAACATAAACCACTCTTTTCAAAGTAATCTCAATCAACCTCAACCACTCATAATAATTCACTCTCTTATCATAACCTTCACTTTACTTCCCCATCACTTAATCTTCACAAGATCCTCTAGACAAACAAGAGAGAGAATTCAAATAAGAAACTTGTTCTTTGTTGGAAAAAAGGTCTAGAGTAGATGAAATGAAAACAAAGGATGCTGTGGTAGGTGTCAAGTGAAGAGGAGTGTTGGCTAGTTGTACTAATTATATGATGAGCTATGCTTGCTTGTTCATAGAGGAGCATATCCTCTTCCAAGGTGTTTCTTGGACCATCCTGTGGGGGACCCTTGGTAGCATTGCTTACTGTCATGCATTGCAATCAGTCTCCAGCCACCAGGCATGCATAACTAGTGTTGGTCTTCTGGTTTTCCTTGTACTTGTCACCTTCATGGCCCCTCCATGACCACAATCTTTATTTGTTTGCATTACAGATTCTCTCTTTTCCATCTCTCTCTCTTTTGTGCTTGTTCTTTTGCATGCAGAGCATGGATTCTCTTTGCTGTCTCAATGATCATGAACTTTGGTATTCTTCTTCTTGGGGAGTTTTAGTTTTTGTTTGTTGGTTTGGTTTACTTTGACATGGGTTGCAGTTTCAGTGGTTTTCTTGTAGATATTTTCTGATTCTACTCCTTTGGATTTGGTGAAAGTTTGGTATTGAATGAGTGTGATTATTTATTACAACTTTTGAGGTTTGGTTTTCATTTTGCCCAATTTGATGGTATGGATTGTGAAGGAAAGCGATTGTCTTGTGATTTTGCAGTTGGAGGCAGGGGGCTGTGGCTCATTAAAGAGGAATTTTCTTGCTGTTTTTTGAGTGAAATTGAAGAATTCCCAGAAATTACTGTGGTTCTTGAAGTTTGATTGAAATGTGGAGAATTGATTGAAAACAATTTGATTGGGGAAATTAGGGAAATGGATGCTGGGATGGAAACAGGAGCTTCTCAAAAGAATCTGGAGAGGGTTATCTCTCAGAAAGCCATGCAGATGGGCAACTCCTTTCCTTGCAAAATTTGTGTGATAGGTTTCTTTTGTGGTGTTTCCATTACCTATCTCTTTCTGGTTGTTTTATCTCCATTCAGAAGTGTGGAGTATGGATTAGACCTTCAATGTTCCTCCAGATTGAATTCCCAGAATTCAAGCTGGATGGATTCTTTCAAAGGTAAAACTTCCTATCCTATAGTTTGTGTTCTTTTTTTTCTCCTTGTATTGAGGTATTCCTTAGTTCTGATCAGTCTATTCTTTTTTTTTACTGTAATTTTATAATTGAAGATATAAAGGTTTCGGAGAATTTGCCTGAAACTGGAGGACTGAGTGATGATGAGAAAGTGAAATTGCTTTTTTCTGCTTGGAGTGTGCTTTTAGATGAGCCAACAAAAGATGTTCAGAGTGAGTTCTTGATTGGAGAATTGAAGAAATCCAGTGTGCCTCATGCTCCTCATTTAGAGGACTGCAGATTGAATGCAGAAATCAGTAGAAAATTCGATACCCGGGGAATGAATCGAAGTTTACCGCCTTGGACATTATGGGGAGGAATGCTAGGTTTAGAGTTGCTTTGGCCTAAATTATCCATGGGGGAAGAGCAAATTCAGTTTGAGTACCGAACGAAATACGAAGGTGCCTACCCTCCTTGGGTATGTATAGAAGCACATAATATATGTAGTTTTGGCAAAATTCTCTGTATCTATTTTTCTGAATTTCTTTTGTGTCTTATTATACTTTACAAACACATCATGTGTGTAATTTTAACAAGAAATGCTATGTTTGCATGTCTAATATTTGCAGATTGCAGGACCTGATTCGGAGAATTACCCGTTTACTAGGAGAGTGCAGCAAGATATATGGATCCATCAACACCCAGAAGATTGTGGTGATCCTAACTTGCGGTTTCTTGTCGCCGACTGGGAAAGGCTGCCGGGATTTGGAGTAGGTGCGCAACTAGCTGGAATGACAGGGCTTCTTGCTATTGCGATCAATGAGAAACGAATTCTCATTACAAATTACTATAACCGTGCTGATCACAGTGGCTGTGAAGGTTGGATTTCAATCTTTGTAAAGGATTAATATCAGTTCTTATGATTAACTTCTGCTGAAATCCTTGCCTTCTGTTTCTGATAAAAACTTCATGTTTATATGCATGCTTTATACTGCATTTACACTGACTGTTAAGCTTGAATTTTCAATCTTTATAAAGATTCATATTGGTTCTTATGACTAACTTCTTCTGCCTTGAATTCTCAATAAAAACTATGCTCAGGCTTCCAATTGCATTTACAGTGGCTTGAAGGTTGAATTTCAGTCTTTCTAGAGGATTTGTGTCATTTTTATTATTAACTTCTGTTTAAGTACTTGCCTTTTATTCTCGATAAGAACTTGCAATTTATGTCCATGCTTCCTACTGCATCTACAATGGCTCTGAAAGTTGAATTTAAATCTTTGTAGAACATATAGGTCGGTTCTTATAATTAACTTATGCTCAAAAACTTACCTTTTATTCTCAATAAACAGTTCTTATGTCTCTGGTTCCTACTGCATTTAGGTGCCTATGTAGGTCAAATTTCAAATATTTGCAAGGGAATTATATCAGTTCTTATAATCAACTTCCTATTGCATTTACAGGTTCTTTGCGGTCTCATTGGTCCTGCTACTTCTTCCCTGAGACATCTCAAGAATGTCGTGACCGTGCATTCGATCTGATGAGGAGTCCGGAAGCTTGGAACAATGGCATCATAACTGTCAAGGAGAACTACACTTCAAAGGAAATATGGGCCGGTCGATTGCCTAAGTACATTACTTCACATATTATGCTCTACTTTTGCAAAGAGGCTGCAATGTATTAACCTATTCACTTGCAACTGAAACTATATTTGGCATGCAGAGTATGGGGAAATCCATGGAATTATTTGCAGCCTACAACAGATATAAATGGAAGTTTACTTGCACACCACCGCAAAATGGATCGTAGATGGTGGCGAGCACAGGTACAATAAGGACTAATCCCTACAACTTTATATATACATAGTGACATTTGTCGGCATAATTAGCATTCTCTCTGTTAAATTCTAGTTTCATAGCGTATGGTTGAGTCTATGAGCCAATAAATCATCCTCGTTAGTTTGGGGCATATTTGAAGTAAACTATTGACTTGGAAGAATCATTTTATTACCATATTGTATCATTGAAATGCTTGTAGTAGTAGTAGGAAACATCACTTTTTTGAGCTTTTACAATCATTGCATCTGTATTATAGGTTGTATTAATTGCTGAATTTTATTACTGAGATTTTGTTGTATTGCAGGCAATACGGTATCTGATGAGGTTTCAAACTCAGTATACATGCCATCTACTTAATGTGGCTCGTCATACTGCATTTGGATTGGATGCTGCCAAAATGGTTCTTGGAAATCTTCCGGCAGCTTGGCCAAAGGTATATTGATAATACCAATCCCATCCTTTATTATCCATTCCTTCTCGAATGCAATTTAGTTTGATTTTTTATTAGTACTAGTACTTTCCATAGATCACCTAAGAAGAGTATGTTTTTATAATTATCTAAAGTTATTATTCTTCTTGTTAATCAAAGAAGTTCAGCGATACATTAAAAAAACAATAGCCTCTGTTATTATTCCCTTGTATTCAATAGATTGAATACTACTTACTCTACTTCAAATCAATTACTATTTGAATTTTCTGGCGTTCCTTTGGTTCACTTGTGATCGTTAGTTCTTGTACTTTAGTTTGAACTATTCAGTGACTAATCTGAAATATTTGCAAGTTTTGTTTGCATTGGATTCTTGGAATGCTCTAAACCCATGCGCAAGCTTTTATTTCTACTTTCATGAATAACGTCATTTGCATCCTTGGATGTACATTGAGAAAGGCTAATGTTTATTCTAGTTGGAATTCAACTTAGCAATTGACATCTAATAAAGCTACTTTTACTACGAATATATTTTCGGCTTATTTCAGCTGTTTGCAATGAGCCATGACAAATTCATACTACTTGAAAGTTGTTTTGCAAATGAATATTGACTCTTGCGTATTCCTTCAATTGAACGAATGAATTATATCAAACTTAGTCTTGAGAAAATTAATCAGATGCAATTATGGAGACAGTTGCACATCAAATAGCAGATTTTCTGGACACTAAGCAAAATCACTTTGATCTTTTAGGTAGCTGCCAACAGATCAGAAGCAGACATCGAGCATTTTGTATGGTCCAACCACAAACCGTGGATTCCAAGACCTCTCCTGAGCATGCATGTGAGAATGGGAGACAAAGCTTGTGAGATGAAAGTTGTCGAATTCAAACATTATATGCATCTTGCAGACCGAATACGATCCCGCTTCCCGCAACTCAACAACATATGGCTCTCTACAGAAATGCAGGTATATATACACATCACTCATGCCTTCCTGCGCATTGTTTCTCTTCGAGTTTAAGCTGATAGAATGAATCTAACATATCATTAACAGGAAGTCATTGATAAATCGAAGACGTATAAGAAGTGGAACTTCTATTATACGAATGTATCACGACAAGTAGGGAACACGACGATGGCAGTGTACGAGGCTAGTCTCGGCAGAAAGACGAGCACGAATTATCCTCTGGTTAATTTCATAATGGCAACTGAAGCTGATTTCTTCATTGGAGCTCTAGGCTCAACATGGTGTTATCTGATTGATGGAATGAGGAACACTGGAGGAAAAGTGATGGCTGGTTATCTTAGTGTTAACAAAGACAGGTTCTGGTAACTCTTTTTAAGGTCTCTCTTTGTAAATCCTTGGAAATCACTTGTATCTACATGTAAATTTGTAATGAGAATAAAATTTTTGTTTTGTGTATATATAATATATCTCTACATGTGGAAATAATCTCTTGTTAAAAAGAAAACAGGATAAGACTCTGTATAGTAGACCCAAATAATCTGATTCTTCTATGACCCTGTGCATAGCTAGGGCTGTCAAACGATCAAGCTGTTCGTGAGCAGCTCGAGATCGGCTCGGAATTTAAAGCTTTCGAGCTCGAGCTGAGTCGAGCTCGATTGAGTTCAGCTTGAAAGCTTGAAATTTAATATTAATAAAAAGTTAATAAAAAATTAATAAATATTAATAAATATTATAATATATGAATAAAATATGTAATATTTAGTATTGATATAAATATATAATATAAAAAAATAATTTATAAATAAGTTTTTAATTTCATACTAAATCAAAATTATAATTGAGTTCTTAATTTCGGAAATTTTCGAAATTTAACTCGAAAGAAACTTATTCGAAATTTAATTTCAAACTCGAAAGTTTGCTCTATTTCGAAATGAATTGAAATGGGCCCAATCAAGCTCGGCTCATTTACAAGCCCATGCATAGCGAGTGTTTAATAGCACCGGTTGCCCTTTTGGATATATCTCTACACCATTATATAATTTTTTTTTAAAAAAATTTCTACAATTATCTAAATTTCTAAACTACCCCATATTTCTCAATAAACTAATCTTTCTTTTTCTCACCAATGTGTTGTCCTCATTCACAAGGTTATTTGGTCATTATTTTTATTATTTTTTATTAATTTATTTGTTTGTTAATGTTTATGTGCAGATACTATATTTTTAAAACAAAAATAGTTTAGAAGTATATTATTATTTTCAATTTTATAAAGATATATATATATATATATATATATATATATATATATATATATATATATATATACATCCCATCATAAACTCAAAGATGAATTAGATCGACATCCGGAATGGTCCCTTGTAAATTTCTTTTAAAATATTTCTAATATTTTATAATATCAAAGGCCTCGTGGCCGAGCGGCATGGTCCCTTGTATAAGGGGTTCGACATCCGGAAGACCGATGGTCAAATCCCCATTGTGCGAGATAAAGGCGCAGAGCGTGGGTTACCTAATAGGGTGCCTATATACACACGTGAGTCTTCTCCTTGTGGGCTTCATGGTAAAATAAGTGCATGCTGTGTGAAACATTCGGGTGAGAAAAAAAGCTGCGCTATGTGAAACCCGTGGTGATCCAAGCTGCCGCGCACACCCATTTGACTGATCCATGGGAGAGCGCTTGTTGTCCAGGTCAAAATCTATATATATATATATATATATATATATATATATATATAATTTTCGTAATAAAATTTAAATATTTTTTAAATAAATATATAGGTCGGTAGCTAGGCACGGCTAGTCGGGCCATGCTTCTTGTTAGACCGAGTCTCGACACTAGCGGATCTCATGCCGGGCCGGTCAAAACCCAGACTAGTCATCTATCATGTTTTTAATTAAAAAATTAATACTTAAATTCAAACACAAATTAACATAGTGGTTTAGGATCTCCCATTAACCATAAATGCAAATCTCTCACCATCTAATCAAGTGGTCTTGTTAATGAGGGAACCACTAAGTTAAACTTTCATATTGGTGGACAATATATAAAGTTTTATATTGGCCTACTAATTATGGTTTCAATCTTTTATTTTCCTTCTTTTGTGTCTAAATTGTGTTTCAAAAGGAAGGCTTTGTTGGTTTTGTTGAAAGTTGTTGTCATTAAATTAAGAATAAATTAAAGTAACTTCAACTTAATGGAAGATGATCACGGCAACGCTAGAAGGAATAGGGGTTTTGATAAACATGGAAAGCAAAGAAGCAGTTTTGTACTCAAATAACTTGCACGTGACCAGATTGCTGCAACAACAAACAGAAAATCCAAATTAAAGGACAAGAGTCATGACTGAAGAATGTAGAATAAAATTGAGGAAATTATCTCATTGGGAGGTGTCATATATATCAAGGGAGGACAACTGGGGACAGATCACCGGGCAAGAGATCAAAAAGAGAAATTCACAATCACAACCAATCAAAAAGTGCTAGACTGGCTCGCGAGAGAGTAAAAGAAATTAGCTTCATTTTGTAGTTAAACAGTGGTTTAATTTTAGTGCTCTCATTTAAAAAAAAAAACAAACAACTTAATGGAAGATGAATAACATGGATATGCATTACATGACTAATGAGAAGTGGAGAGTTTTTGTTTTGTTTGGTATTATGAGTAGATTAGCATTACTCTATATTAAACAATGAAATCCAATTGGAAACAAACATTACATAAATATGATAAATTAATTTATTATTCAACTCACATGCAATCATAGAATGAATTACTTGTAGACATTGTAACATGGATTTTTTATATGATCAAGAGGAGGTTTGCAAGAAAAGAAGCATATCTATTTTGACATGAAGAAAACAAGATTAATGGAAGTTTTAGTGGAGCGTGCTTGAAAGCTTTAGCAAAAGGCAAGCAACATCAATTGAGGAGATGACATGATTCATGGCAAATTCATTGATAGAAACAACACTTGTTTCTTTTTTGGAAGTTACAAACAATACTTTTTTGACCTTATTAAAAAGAATAGTGGGGATCCATAAAATAGCAACAAGAGTAATATTTAAATCTCTTTTCTCTCTTTTTAAAGGAAGTGGATAAATAATGTATATATATATATAGTTAAGAGGCCTTACAAGTTGCTAGTCTCATTAGAGATATTAGTTTAATATGGATTACTTAAATAAAATTAATTTTAATCTATACTTTTGTTAGTATTAATGTGTGTTTTCTTTTATTTGGACAGAGTTAAATCTAAAAATCATATAGTTTTAATGACTTTTATTTTTGGATTATGAGTTGATTAATTTTTTAATAAGTAAAGAATGTTTTATTCTTGTTTTTTGGATTTTCAGCTATTGACAAGAAAGGTATAGGCTTAATTTAAATTAATAACTCTTATTCATGAATTAATTAGAAAAAAGAAATATTGTTCCTCACTACTCAAATTTAACTGTTCTAGTGTATGTCATCCTCGAAAACCTCATCGTTAATTTGTGGACTAAATTGAATCATCTTTGGTGAAGATCAAGTTCCATTTTATCAGGAAACATGATTGTCGTTAGCTTAATTTGATTATTTGAACGTATGAATTGCATCAAACCAATAGAGCACGAGGAATCAAGATAATTTTATTTATTTTTTATCTCATTATTTCATATTTAAACATACTAAAAAATTACAAAACGAAGGGGAGCCTTGGTGTAACAGTAATGTTGTCGCCATGCATGTAATCTAGAAAAAGTAGTGTAAGGCGACTGCATATCATAGACTCAAATGGTCCGATTTTTCCTCAGATCTAGCACATAGCAGAAACTTTATAGCACCGGATGACTTATTTATAAAAAAATTTACAAAATCCAAAAAGAATAAAATATAAATATAAATAAACATAAAAACTATCCTTTTGTCTCCTCCCTTCTGATAATACGCTCCATTGTTGTCATCTACTATGAAGTGTTGGAAACTAAACAAACCCCAACACTAAGAAGATCGTCCAAGGTATGTATTTATCCCTTTGACCTAAGAATCCCACAAGCACAAATCCATAGGAAAAATTGGTTGTTTAAAGGTCTTGCATGCTTTTAAGCAGCCTTCTACGTCACTTGGTCTAATTAAGGCTGCCCATTTTGGAATGTCTTATGTTCATCCAACTTTTATTTGATTTCCTTGCAGACATATATATATGTTTTCTTACTGCTTAGAACATGGCAAGTTTGTGATGCTGATTCAGTGATTCATTAATTAATTTACTGTCTAAGTGCAATGTTCCTTGAATTCCATTACTCTCTTTTTCTAATGGAGCCCATGCACTAAAGAATGGAGAGGATGTAGCTTGCCTACATGTGTGACATGCCATTAGGTTCATGGCCTCAAAATAAAAAAATAAAATAAAATAAACAAAATAATCATGTATTCGTGAGGTGAGGTGGAGTACTTTTGTGCTGAAATAAATAGTACAAATTAATAGAAAAAAAATTTAATAAAAAAAATTAATAGAAAAAATAGGTTATTAATTATAGGTCCCTGCACTGTTTCATTATTCTCTTGGGGTTCTTGGGGTGTTTTGTTTATTATTATTATTTGTGTGTGTGTTTGACTTTAAGTCCTTGAAAAGTGAAAAAGAGATCTTAAAATAATTTCTCCAATAAAAAAAATATAGGATAGGAAATTTTAGAAGGTTTTATATTTAATATTTAAGAACGGAGATGAGAGACATGTTTGATGTAATTTCAGCTCTCTTTATCTATAATATCACTTAAAGAAAATATTTTTTAAAATTAAAATTTTAAATTAAAAAAATAATTTTTTTTCTTCTGATTTTTAATGTAGGTAAAATTTTGCCTTGATTTTATTTCACGATGAAATTATAATTTTATAATTATGGTTAATTAATTTATTTGTATTTCATAAAATATTAGAGTTTTAGTAGGAGTTGACTTTTTATATTATCAATGTTGATTTCATGTAATGGAGATTCTAATTATAGCTTGTGGAGCACGAAATTGCAGAATCTCATGAATCTTTACGTTTTACAATCTCTGTTCATTGTTTCAATGCTCTTGAAAAAAACAGTTATAATGATATTTGATCAAACTTCTCGTGGCCTAGTGATACCGTTCCCTTGTATTAGATGAGTTGTCTCAGATTTGAGTCTCGGAGTGTTTTGTACAACTGTGCATGCCCTTAAAATCCATTGTTAGGGGAGTTGTTACCTATTTTCAAAAAAAAGAAATAATGACATTTATTTGTTTTTAAAATAATTTTTTTCTATTAAATGGCTTTTTCACTGGATATTGACATGATAAAAAGTAGATGACGAATTTTATGAATCCATACGAAGGTCAATTACAATTTTTATTTTAAAAAAAATTGGGTCATAAAACAATCTCTCTTACAACAACCATATTAAAAAATTATAACCCTAAAATTATATGAGTGGTCTGTAAATATCACAAAAAAGAAAAACAAAATTACCCATTTCTGATGCACAAATTATATAAAAACTAAATAATCCAATATATAAAAAAAATCTTTAGGCCGGAGTCTTCTGCCCTCAGACCTCACATCACAGAAACCTGTTGTAGTGCAACTTTGTCGAAAATTCGACCATAAACTCCAAGATACATGCACAAATGATATGTAACTATTGTGAAAAAGTCTAATATTGTACAATAATATATTCATACACTGGTTTGATCGTACATAAGCACTTGGATGTTAGTGTATTTGTTTTCTAATCCATCTCAAAGTCTTGTTTAAAGCCTCTAGTTGCAAAAAGTCTAGGTCAATCTCAACTATTTATGTTCTCCACGAAAAATATTACTAATATGCATTAATTAATTAATTAATACCAATATGATTTATTTTTTTTATAAAAATAAAAAAATGTTATAAGTTGCATGCTTTAGCTTTCTCTCTATTCTATAAGATTTCAATTTTATATATTATTTTCCTTAATTTATTATTATTTTCTGAAATAGCTGCTTGTGATTCTAGCCAAAGGAAATTGGTTAAAAATTAAATAAAGCTTTAATAAATCTCTTTTGTCTCATATAAACTTTATTATATTATATTTGAATATTCTTAGTAGTGACTAACCTACTTGTTATGTCAACTCAACAAATCTAATCAACTGATGAAAATTCACACCAACCATGTACTTTTTGAAAAATATTATGCGTTAGTGATAAACTAGATTAACGTACAATTTCATTGACATAATTTAGCCAACAAAATACATAAAATCATTAAAGGATAATTAATTCAAGGTCCCTGACACTGTTTGCTTTATCCCATGGAGTCACTGGGGTGGTGTTGGGTGAGGTGTAGCAAATAGTGGGAGGATTTGGTCCCTGACAAACAGTGCCAGTGATCAATAATTTATTTGCCCAATCATTAATCGATAATTTTACAAAGAAGGAAAAAAATTAAGATAATTTAATCATTACAAACAGTTTGTGTCAATGGAGCTCACCATCAAGAGGATTTTCTCCTTCATAAAAGAGGGATCGTCATCAAATGGAGACGAAGACGATGACTTTGAAAATCTCATCACTCAAAAAAACAGTAATGCGAAATGAAAAACCAATAAACGTAACGATTGGGAAGAATACCATGCAAATCTCATCAAAGAGGATGTAGTTTTTTATTTTAAAAAATAAATAAATATGATTTATTTATTTTTATTAAAAAAATTTATTACAAACAGTAGTGTTATTTTGTACAAATTAGATACCTCGCATATTTAAAGAATATTCTGTTTGAAAATACATAAATAAATAACTCTAACCTGTATATTGAATATTTTTCCAATGTTTGTGGTTCAGCTTTTGTGTGGATTTAGGAGGAAAATTAAAATTTAAAATTTAGATTAATTTTTTTTATTACTTGTGGTTCATATATAGGGATGATAATATGTACACATGTGTACTCCGATGCCAACCTATAAATTTTGAATACATGCGGGACGATGCGGAGAATCTCCCGCCTAAAAACAAGTTGGTTCATACTAGTTGATTGTGTCTTACTAGTTTTGAATGTGTTGAAAGACCAACCCCTTCAGGTTCATGCTGCTAATTTTTATTCCGCCACCGCCCATGCATGCATCTATCTATATAACATACAAGATCATAATCAAAGTCACAAGTCACACTGTTGAGAATTCTCGGCCGCAAGAGTATAATCTATTTGGGATAAGTACTAGTGTGAGGGACGAGTACTAACCTGAGGGTGGTTGCCATCCTCCACTCCGTCATATATGACATATGTATAGGTAGACATCAATTTTTCTTGGCTCACTATGAACCATAAAGTTTGTTTGGGAACCTATTTTGATAATTAATGAATATGATTTATTCACTTAAAAAAAAATAAATATAAAAAAACCACTAAAAACACGTCATCAGTCAACCACTTTTGTGAAAAAGAATTAGCTAATCAATTTTTTTTTACAAAAATTGATATATATATATATAAAGTCACATAAAAATATATATAATTATTCAAACTAATAATTTTATTTTTATATCTTAAAACTAAAATTTAGGATATAAAGTGGGCGCCAACGGAACCGAGATCTCTGCACCGTGGAACTGGAAAGCATATAAACCGTGTCTATTTATACGCTTTTCTAAAACAAAAAATAAATTTTATATAGATTTTTTAATATTATAATGATAAAAAAAAACTCATGCATTTCCAGAAAGCATACACATTTTTATACTTTTACAAATAACCCCATAGAAAAGCTCTCCTCCTTTTTCAAGTTTTCAAGGGGGTAATTTATAAATTTGTCATCTTTTCACTTATATAATGAGATCATCATCTGCGTCTCTTTCCACGTCTCTCACTCCATCACTATATATACCCTCCCTTCACCTCTCTCCATTTACCTCATTCTCTCTTCTCTTCTCTCCATTGCTCATCACTCGATCCTGCGAGAGATGGTGAAGTTCTCAAGGGAGCTGGAGGCGCAGCTGATCCCGGAGTGGAAGGAGGCGTTCGTGAACTATCGCCAGCTAAAGAAGCACGTCAAGAAGGTCAAGCTCTCCGCATCACGATCCACCGCCGATCCCTCCTCCGACGCCCTCCGATGCTTGGGTTTCTCCATTCTCCACCCCCTCCGCTTCCTCGCCGACCGCTTCCATCCCTCCGATCATCTCTCCTCCCAGGTACTCTATCCCATCGCCGATCACTCATTCCCAATGCCTCCGAACAATCTTCAGCTATTTTGTTTTCGGATTTTTCTATCGTTTTAGATCCCCGATTGCTTTCCATTTCATAGATTTTCGAGTTTTCCGTCTGATTTAACGGCAGCTGTTAGTTCGCCGTCAGGTCCGTCGTCTTTCTCCTCCCGCGCTGTCTGTTTGCCCTAACCGTCGAGTTGCTTTCGTGTTCGTGATACTTTCGAATTTCGAAATCGGTTAATTCGCGCCTTTTTTTTATTTAACCGAATTTGTACTATCGATCATTACCGTCCAAAATGCTACTCACTTAATCGGACGGTGGGAATCTCTCCCTGATCTGGGAATTCGTTTTCAGGAAGATGAGGAAACCCTGGCCGAGATGGAACTCGTCCAATCGAAAGAAAACGAGGTAGTAACTGTAAAATTCATAGTAACTGTGGAAGATCAAAAGATTAATTCCAAATAAATTTTGAAAAAGGTGAAGGAGTTTTTTGAAAAATTGGAGGAGGAGCTGGAGAAGGTGAACAATTTCTATACGAGCAAAGAGGAGGAGTTCTGCGAGCGAGGAGAGATCCTGAGAAAACAGCTCCAGATCCTTCTTGGTCTCAAGGAGATCATCGATGAGCGGTCCAGATCCTTCCAGAGATCATCCTCCGATGCGGTGTTCTCCCCGCTCAACTCCGCTTCCTCCCTCTCCGGTGAGGTTCAATCCACAACCCGTCTTGAAATCGGTTAGCGTGGTATTTATTTGAAGGTTTTTTGGATTCTCAGAGAGTGAGGGGACTGTCGGTGATGCATCGCCGGTGGCTGATGAGATGATCGCGGAGCTGGAGAGGAATGGGGTGAGTTTCATTGGGGCGCCGCGGTCGAAGACGAAGAAGGGGGGGAAGTCCAAGGCGGGGTCGATGAGGATCGACATCCCGGCGACGACGCCAGGACGGACGATCTCGGCCGTGACCTCGGTGATCTGGGAGGATCTCATCAACGGACAGAGGAAGGATGGGACGGGAGGGGATCACGTCAGCCGGAAGAAGATCCAGTGCGCTGAGAAGATGATCAGAGGGGCCTTCGTGGAGCTCTACAAAGGGCTAGGGCTTCTCAAGACCTTCAGGTTGGTTAATGGAAATGCATTCATGGAGCTCAACGTGGAGAAACGGAGTTGGATTGCATGGAGATCATCATCTAGATATCTACCATCTATTTACCTTTATTGACCTTTTTACCCTCGCAATGCCTTGTTATTTACGATGAGCTAATTAATGGCTGTTCCTTGTTTGATGGCAGCTCCTTGAACATGGTGGCCTTCAGGAAGATACTGAAGAAGTTCGACAAGGTAACCGTTGGTTTTGAAGCTAGATAAGTTAATAATAAATATCTAATCCACAAGTAAAGATCAAACCTTGAAATTAGATGGGACTGAATGAAAGGAGGGAATATGGTTCCTCTGGCAGGAAGGGAAAACATGAAATAAGCATCAGTGAAGTGATGGCTTGAGCATCTTTGCCGATAAGATGCACCAGAAGATTTGCCGGGATTAAATTAATATAGCAATGGAAATTACAAATATAATAGTTTTATATCTATAGTTATTATTATTATTATTATTTTTTGATAAAGTGAATAAACCATATTTCTTTATTAAGAAGAAAAAAATAAAAAGGTTACAAACCGACTTTGGGGCGTTTACAAAGTGTCTGTGCTGGCCTAGTATGTGTAGTTATAGACTTGAGTGTTGTCCACTTAACAAATGGGTTGGTTAGAATTTCAATGTCTTTTAATTTCTTTCAGATAATAAATATAGGTACAAATAGTTCAAAGTCTAACCCTTGGACAGAAGAGTGTTAGTTTTATTGTTTGAGCTCCTTCCTTGTCACAGCGGGAAAAGCTGAGAAAGGTCCTTAAAAAGAGGGGAGTTGGTTCAGGAGGCTGCCCGTCATTCACATGAGGCATGGGATGTTGGTTTAACTGTTCTACCAGCAAATAATGGAACAGATAGAGAAAGAAAGACACGTTTAGAGAGCCATGTTATTTACCAGTTTCATTTTATTTACTGTGTATTTCTGTTTGATCTGGTTTATTAATTAGTTCCAAGAATGATGAAGATTTATGGTTTTTGTGAACTCAATTCCACCTGCATTTGTTTTGTGAAGGTGTCGAACCAACAGGCTTCAGAGAGGTACTTAAATATGGTGAAGAGATCACACTTTATCAGCTCTGACAAGGTATGTGTGTGTATCTATCCTTAAGTTGATCGCTTTGTTCTTAGTTCAAGTAATTATTCCCTTGTGTTCAGTTTGATGTGATTCCAGACACGTTTGGTCCTTGCATGATGCTCAACTGTTTTTATAGCATGGAATCATGTAAACTTAGAATAAGGACCATATGCTCCTATCCAGTTTATATAGTTTATTAAATAGTTTTTTAATGAAAATATTCCACTTCGAGGAATAAATACCAAAACAAGAATTAAAGTGACGTGCAAATAGTTGTAAGAAGACCATTCCTAAATTACTCATTGGTTTGAGGCAAGACGAAACACAAATATTTAAGTTCAGGTCATTCTCTAGTGGATATGATGGTTGTCATCCATTTAAGTTTTTGTCTGATAGAAAACTTGTTATTCGAGTAATATTTGGAGGGTTGTCCATCTCAACTGATGGTTTTCAGGTCCACGTAAACCACTTGTACGGAAATAGACGTACATGAATGAAATTTTCATTTTTCCTAAATAAGTAGTATGATCTTAAAGTTAGACAAAATGAAATGGCTGGTGTGTCAGGCCCGTGTCCATCGCTCTACCACTTTATAATATTTTATTGGTTGAATTACTTCATAAGTGCAAAAGCCTTGATGCTGACCAACTTTTCCGGTTGTTTAAATAAAGATACAGTAAAGTAACTTTTGAATCAGGTGGTTAGGTTAGGAGACGAACTGGAGTCCATCTTTACCAAGCACTTCACCAGCAACGACAGGAAGAAGGCCATGAAGTTCCTGAAGCCTTACCAGCCGAAGGACTCCCACATGATCACCTTTCTCGTAGGTATGTCTATTCTTTATTACAATAACACCAACAATAATAATTATATAATTTGATTATGATCCTTAGAAAAGAGTGAACTTCACTGCTTCAAGGGTATATTTTGAAGTCCCTTTTTTTCTTTATCCAACTATTATGAACTCCTTGTTTATAGAAGTCCAAATGGGGAGTTTAAGAGCCGACTCAAATAGCCTATATTAGCACAAAACTTATAGATAAACGTTTTCTCCAGCTACCATTTTAAACACAGGCTTTGCATGAACAATTGAATCAGCAAGGAGTGCTGATTTAGCTACCTGGGGAGTGTGACTTTATGAAAGTTAAAAACCCATGATCAAACCACCGCAGCATGAGATTGTTTTTCTTATTTATTTATTTATTTAGCACTTTATTATTGTCTGGAACTGCATCTCAGAATTTTCTCTTTTCCTTCATCTGTTTCTATTATGACGGACAAATCAAGGATTCATAATTTCAGAAGCATCTATTAGGAAAGGACAAATCTAAATCGTAACAATTTCAGTGGGGAGGCGTTTGTAGTGGGGGTCCGGGGAGGGTCTGTCAACCTGCAACCCTGCAAATCGAATCAAGTTGGGAGAACTGTTTAGGTGGATTGATGAGGACATCTTCCATGCAGAGTGGTGCTGGGTTGTCAATCACCTTCAGAGTATCAAATGGACAAAGAATCCTAGTTTTAGTTGGTCGCCATTACAATCATGACCATAAAAATGTTTTGTTGGGACCCTAGCGTAGAAAAGTCGCACATATAGCAAGCACATCTGGCCTGTCCCCATCTTCCAACATCTACCATACCTGAATAGAAAGTATATATATTTATTATCGTATCTATAAAACAGACACTTGCATTACTTCATTCTCTCACAAAGGTATTTGCATAGATGAACATCTTTACGATAAAAAGATAAATTTGAGGACCAATGACCATTGGGTCTTATTGGTACTCCGGTCCCCGTTAAGAGCTTCGCCTCGTTGTTGGCGCGGGTTCGAATCACGGGTGAGGACACTTTTCTAAGATATAAACCGTGATTGTGAGTGAAAATTTATTGTCAACTGTGCACGGATCCCACCTAGCCGATACTGTTTCATAGCGACACCCTTCATGTAAAAAAAAAGAAGGATAAATTTGAGGCATTTATTACCATGGCATGATTTCAAGTGGTTACTCTGCTTATTCTTGTCATGCAACTGGAGCCCAAAAAAATAGGTTAAGAATTTGATATCCATACATAAAGAAACTGAATTTCTGTGGGTTTGTTAGCTTTTCTTTTCTTCTTCTTCTCTTTATGGATTTTGTCTGCTTGAATGGATTTCCTCACACGAAATCTTGTCTGCCATCGTTTGTCTTGTCTCAGGGCTATTCACAGGTAGTTTTGTGACTTTATTCAGCGTGTACGCCATCTTGGCTCACCTTTCCGGCATCTTCTCATCCTCAACTGAATCCGGTTATATGGAAACCGTTTACCCTGTTTTCAGGTGCCGCACTAACCCCTTCTGCTCTTATTTAATATGGCATGGCATGGCATCCCCTTTCTTTTCATTCATTTACAAAGCTCTATATACCACTAAGTCCTCGTCATTCTTCCACCACTACTGTGAAAAAAGTGGTGGACCACCAGTGAAAAGCGCACTAGTAACTTACATTAGCATATATGCTCCCTTTTCTTGGCCTTTCATCTACCACTAACTTTCTGACAGGGATTCAAGCAAATCCATTTGATGATGCTTAAGGCTATCTAACAGAACTGTCCCTTCTTGCTTAGTTGCTCATCCACTACTAGAAACATGAATACCTTTCCCAGTAATGTGTGCAACTGGAGATTCTATTGTTAATACAATCCATAGCATAAGGCCTTTCGTATTGATGCTTTCATTGTCCACCATTCTTTGCCAATATTATCTAAAAATGACAAGACTATTGGAAGATAACGTGAATATCATAATGTGTGACAGCTTTTGCTAACCATACCATACAGTTTTAATGAACCAAAAATGAAGTTTTTGATTCATTAGTTCATGGATAAGTTGTTTATGCATATAGGTAAAAAATACATCAGCACATTGATTAAACACACATAATGAGCTGCAACTTGCTGACTCACTTTGGTTGCTTTATGCAGCATGTTTGCTCTGCTTAGCCTGCATATATTTTTATATGGGTGCAACTTGTTCATGTGGAGGACCACCAGAATAAACCACAACTTCATATTTGAGTTTTCCCCAAACACAGCCTTAAAGCACAGAGATGCCTTCCTGATCTGCACATCCTTCATGACCATGGTGGTGGGTGCAATGGTCATCCACCTCTTGATGAAATCATCTGGAATCTTTCCACACCACATTGATGCCATTCCTGGAATCCTATTACTGGTAAAACAAATACCCAGACTAATTTATAGTTCCTTCTCTATAAACATACAATCATCTTACTAATAATCTACTTGATCATTAACAATCTTCAATTATCCGTGGCTTCAGATGTTCACCACAATGCTCTTCTGCCCGTTTAATGTTTGCTACCGATCCACTCGCTACTGTTTCTTTCGGGTGATTCGTAATATTGCACTCTCACCACTTTACAGGGTACCAAAACATCTCTTGTCATTTGTTCACTTTTAGAAACTGCAAATCAGACCAAAGAACTATAGCCCACTTGTGTTTCTCCTTGTGGTCAATGCAGGTTCTGATGGTGGACTTCTTCATGGCAGACCAATTAACGAGCCAGGTAAACACTGCTGCTTTTAGCATAAAGTCTAAAACCACTGACTTGATGAAATCAAGAGTAAATAAAATTTTACCATCTTGGCAACTTTCAGATACCACTCCTGAGGCATATGGAGTTCACAGCTTGCTTTTTCATGGCCGGGAGCTTCAAGACCCACAGATATGAGACTTGTACAGGGAGCAAGCAGTACAAGCTCCTCGCCTATGTCATCTCCTTCCTTCCCTACTACTGGCGTGCAATGCAGGTAACTACTAACCACACTCCCTGAGCCATCTCTTATACTGTAGTTGGGAGCTGATAATGCTATCTGTTTTTGCTGATCAAAAGTGCGCCAGGAGATACATTGAGGAAGGGTACGATGCGAACCACCTGGCAAATGCCGGGAAGTACATCTCTGCCATGCTTGCTGCTGCTGTGAGGTGGAAGTATGCAGTTGATCCATCCCCGTTATGGCTGGCCATCGTCATTCTTTCATCCACTATGGCCACTGTGTATCAACTATACTGGGACTTTGTTAAGGACTGGGGGCTTTTCAGCCTCAGTTCTCGCAACTTCTTGCTCAGGGATGATCTCGTCTTACAGAACAAGACTATCTACTATGCATCAATAGTGAGTGAACAGACAATCTACAACATCAAAACCTCAACTCAATTTTCCAGTAACATTGAAGAGAAAAAAAAAAAAAAACTAAGTAAATGAAATCTTATGGGTGTGCAGGCTTTCAACTTCGCATTGAGGCTTGCATGGATTGAGACTGTGCTGCATCTCAGTCTGGGTCCAGTTGAGAACAGGTTGGTCGATTTCCTTTTGGCTTCATTGGAGATCATACGCCGAGGCCACTGGAATTTCTACAGGTAGCTGGTTGTTCAGTCTCTGATGATTGAAATTATTTTATTTTTGACAGATAGAGCTACACGTAGCTAATGAATCTGATGATTGAAATTGAATGCACCTTCTGGAAACTAACATGATACGCTAAAATGGATATACAGGTTGGAGAATGAGCACTTGAACAATGTGGGTAAGTTCAGGGCAATAAAGACGGTCCCACTGCCATTCCGCGAGATGGAATATGGTGAATGAATGAATGAGGTCTGGATGCAAACAGAGCACATGGTGTTTTTTACGGCTTTGGTTGGATTTGGATATAGCTATCATCAACAGAGAGCCCAGGCATTTGCCGGAGAATCCGGTTAACATGAAGGAACAAGTGGAAATTGGAATGTGTGGAACAAAACAAATCAAAGAAGTAACATGGCGGTTAACTACCCAGGAATACATGTAAAATCAAGAGGAAGAGAAGGTGATCTAATTGGGTGTGTGCGCGTTCTAAATTTGGATCTGAATGTGTGTAATTGTAACTGAATACTCATTCTAGGGTGAATGTGCATACTCTTGAGCTAATGGAAAATCAATTATTTACTATTGGGGCAGCAACCCCCTCTCAAACCTGCAAACAAATCACCCTGTATACATCTTTTGAAATAAACACATACATAAATATGTACTTAAATAAAATTTTGAAATTACAAACATAAACATGAGTTAATGTATTGAACTATTTACTCAACTCATAAGAGATCATTTTACCTCTCATATAAATAGTTTAGAATTTTTATTTTTCAAATATATTTATTAGAGATATAAATATAATAAAATTATATAGATAACTATACTTCAAAGTACAATTTTTTAATAAATGGTTGTAAATTAAAATGCAAAAAACTATGTAAAAAAAATATGTAATTTATAGAGATATCTATGGAATGTGAAATGTTCATAAGTGTATATTAAAGACAGTTCAGGGTAGAAGTGATAATTAACTTAAGACTATATACATAAGAATCTCATTTCTTTTATATGCAATGAAGAACTTTATGAAAAAATATGTGTATTTTTAAGATTTTGGAAAGAATATCTGTGTAGGCTTACAATAAAATAAAAGAATAAGGTGGGAAAATAACAGTTTTTCATTTGATTCTTTTAATTTTTCCCTATTTTCACTTGAAATAAACTTTTTATTAGTAAAACTAAGGGCATGTTTATTTATGAGGAAATGGGATGAAAATCTCACCACTTTTTCATTTCCCCATTTTATGTTATTAGTCCAAAACCATTTAAAACAGGAAAGTGATAATGGAAGTCTCTGTAAAGTCATTCTACGGTTTTCTGTTTTTGAGGGAAATAAAAGTCACATGAATGTTAAGGTTGAACCAACTTTCACAAATAAAGTTGGTTAACACACTCCCTTGCTCTAAAGATGTTTTTACTAAAATAGAAAATAACTTGTCCATATTTATTAGGAAAAAAATAATTATTGAAGTAAAATCCTATCCTTTCAGCTTAATGAAAAAAAGAAAAAGAAAAATATCACTAGAATTTACAATAGATTCATAGTAAAACCACACTTCACAGAAAGCATTTGTGAGGGTTTCACTCCAGTGAAATCATCTCTCGCGCATGATGACCTTAGTACTTGCTTTACAACCATAGGTGTTTCTCTTGTGTCTTCACACTAGGGTTTTTGAGTTTGTCTAAATAATGACATTTTTATAAAACATCGTACGTATCTAAATATTTATACATGAACGTGGACAAAGTTAAACCATGGTCATCTCTCACCTGATAAACCAAGGGTGACAGCCGTACTCCACGGTTATATTTCAAAAGGTGAAAACAGAAGTTTCATTATAGAAAACCGTGCTGTTATTACTGGCAAAGGCTTATGCAAAATTTATATTGGTTACTAAAATCTTTATCTCTTCACGGGTGCCTGAACATAGACATGATATGAAAAGCAGGCCATTAACCTGGTTAAACCTAGGATGACATAAAGAAAAACTCACTCTTTCCTAGTATAAATGCAACTTCTAAACAAAAGCAGGTGAGATCTAGACAGATATTCCACAAGCCACCACAAGGTTAAGGCGATGGGAGGTATTGGCACCAAACTGGAGGTCATTGCCTTGTTGGTCATCAGCTGGTCACTATTTCAGACCTACAGGAATAAGGATTAGTAGTGTCTCACTGTTCCCTCCCTAAGACTTGATTTTATTATTTTGTATAGCAGCAAGATTAATTAACTGCATTCCTAGTCCTGCAAACAGGTCATTATACAGTTCAAGAACTGCAAGGGGCCAATAGTTTCCTCCCTATCGTGAACAAATATAAACTAGATGTAAAGCTAACTTAAAAGCTAGTGTCATACATACCAAAGCTGATAACCAACAAACACCTCTGAACAATTTATTTAAGAAAAGACAGAGCAGTAATACTAGAAATCAGATTTGAAGGAAATTATACTGGTTTATGGACTGTTTAAACAAGGCTGATGCTTGTCTACATGTTTGCAGTTTTTAACCACAAGCCTGGTCTGCATGATACAGTGCAAGTAAATGGTGTGGGTTACAGACGTTGCTAGGCCTCAGGAGCTACAGTGGCAGCAACTTCAGGAATGATAAATTCACTGTGAAGGAAGGGGTCAATTACTTCATTTGCAGCAATTCTGCAGCCCACTGCTCAGCAGGGATGAAAATCAAGGTTGTTGCACAGTAACAGAAGAGTTCTGAGTTGGCCTCACTCCTAAAGGCTCTGCTACTGTGATAAGCACTACTATAGCATATGAGTGTATGTGGTCAGCTAGGTCATGAAGGTGGTCTCAATTGTTAACATAACATAAAATAATGACCTCCACTTCTTAGTAAATATTTCAAGATCTTGCAAGGACAAAGAATCAATACCACTTGCTTCTACATCAATAATAAAGTTATCTTTCGAAGTAATGAGCATCCTATTCATGTACTACTAGTAGCAAAATCTTTGCCTTAGCTTGATAATCCTACATAAAACACACTAATGCAGAACTTCGCTTAACTATTCCTTTCAAACATCTACACACAAAACAAACGATCAAACTTCCTTTCCATTAATATGTCGATTTTTCTGAAAGTATTGTCAGCCATTGTAGTTCTTCACTCTGAAGATTATATTCTCCCTCAATGCATTCATACCAGTACTTGATATGAATGAAAAGTATACCAATCAAATTGCTCTTGTGACTACGCTTACAAGGCTTCCAGAACTAATTGAAATCATGGAACAAAGGCTTGTAGTATTAAAACATGTGATGTTACCAGATTATAAAGAAGTTTGCTCTTACTAGAATTCTTAGTTTTGTGGGAAAGTGATGTGTTTAATGATATTCAGTTTAAAAACGAAAATCAAGAGTAAATCATAAATCCTCACTTAATTTGCTTTGGTTGTGATCCAGAATCCATGGGCTTGAGAAGTCTCCAAGAGAGCGGGTTTGGATATAGTTATTAATAACCATTGTGCCAAATACCGGAGATGCAACCCACTAAAAAGATACTGGTGACTTTGTCAAAGTTTGGTACAAAAGAACTGGCTGGTCATTTACCCATGCTATTTGGAATCCACTTAAATATATGGACATTGAAGCTCAAAGTCCACTTGCTTATTCAAGTGAAAAGGAAATCTTATCCTTTCAGCCATCAGAAAAAAGCCACATCAAGGAGATTATTGATAACTACTATTTACACTGGATGTCTAGTAAAACTCCACTTTGAAGAAAAAGCATTTGTCAGGGTTCAGTTGGAATGAAATCATACCATACATGAGCCGCCTTAATACTTGATTTATAACCATAAGATGGCTGCCCTGTAGATACACACTAAGTTTCTTAAGTTTGTCCAATAAACAACCTGATTTATAAAACTTCATAGTGGTCCTTACTCAGCAATATTTCTAAGACGGAAAGGAAGGTTCCCTTGTACCTCTACTATTTTACTGGCAAAGGGCCTTTTGCTTAAGAAAGCTAAATATATTTTACTTAAAGAGTTGCATGAAAAGTAGTTAAAAAAAAGACGAATAATATCAACAATAATATATTTTGGTTGCTAAAAGGTTATTTTTCTACTAGTGCTTGCACATGGCTATGTTCTAACAAATGACGCCATTAGTCAGATCCAAAGGAGGATAACATAAAAAATTAACAGAGAATAATAAAGAAAGGTCACTCTTTCCCAACCTTCTATAAATGCAAACCCCGCGCATAAACTTCTAAACAGAGCAAGTGATACCTAGAAAGACATTTCACTAGCCACTTCAAGAACATGGCTATGGGAAGAGGCAGTTGCACCAAAGTTGCCCTCATTGCCTTGTTGGTCATGATCTGGTCGCCATTTCAGACTTATGCAGCCAACCATATTGTGGGGGATTCTCAAGGATGGGGATTCTCAGTGACCTACACAGACTGGGCCAAAGGACAGAATTTTGCTTCTGGAGATACTCTTGGTCTTCCCTTCATAAACCATAATTTTATTAACTTTTAAAACATCAAGGTCATTTTTTAGGAGCAACTGTTCTAACGATGCTTCTTCTTGTCTGCATAAATACAGTTTTCAACTACCAGCCTGGTCTGCACAATGTGGTGCCGGTAAATGCTGCAGGTTACAAAAACTGCAAGACCTCAGGAGCTTCACAGGCAGCAACTTCAGGTAATGACAAATTCACTTTGAACAAAGGAGTCAACTACTACATTTGCAGCCTTCCAGGCCACTGCTCAGCAGGGATGAAGCTCCAGGTTGTTGCACAGTAATTGAAGAGCCCTGAGTTGTCCTCAAGGCTCTATTACTGTGGTACGTATTATTATAGCATATGAAGGCGGTCTCTACTGTCAATACAGCTTGAAATAATGACCGAAGTTGCCAGTGAACTAAGAAGCATTGTTTGCATCAAGTGTAAGGTTACAAGATCTTGTGATAACTAAGATGTACTACTACTTGCTTCCAAGGAAATAATGGAGAAGTTGCCTTTCTAAGTAATAAGCATCTGTGTCATGTACTACGACTTGTTTATTCATTTCATTTCACTTGCGCAAAATTCCCCTATCAATAATCATCTCAAGCATCCAAGCATAAGGGAAATCATCAAACACTATGATTCTCTCAGATTATCTTCGGCGCATTCATTTCTGAAGAATCTGTTCCATATCTTAATGCATTCAGATCATTGATTCGTATAAACCATAAGGATACCAATTCACCACTCTATCAACTAATTTTAGATACTCTGCGAACTAATCGAAAGCAATGGATTGAATGATATTTAGGAAAAATCAAACAAAACATTCAAAAAAATTATATGAACATAAAGACTAAATCATAAACCCTAATTTGCATCGCTATTTACCTGGAATCGATCGGCTTGAGAATTCTCCAAGAGAGGGGATGCAGAGGATCGGAGACGCGTCCATCAGCGGAGATCGGATTGAAATCTACACCCGTATCTACACCGACGAGAGATCCGAGAGGGGAGCTCGTTGGATCGTCTCCGAAAGGGGAGCGTGATCTGAAGCATGAGAGCGGAAGGCGGCCTTTCTGTTTGAAATCTCCTTTCAATTTCCATGTAGTATTTATTTATTTAATTTATTGGCGTTTAATAATTAATACTGTCAGAAAAAAAATAGTTAAATGATTTTCCAAATAACAAGGGAAAGAAAGGAAAAAACATTTATATTTAAAGAAATTCTAAAAAAATAGCATTGTAGGTTTGTCTCAACCTCAAACATTTTCTTTTTCTTTTTTTTTTTACAAAATTTAAATTTATTCAATAAAATCAGTTCAACAAACTCTGGAAAGCCTTCAAATGCAACAAACCAAAAGAATTTACTTTTTTTTTTTTTTAACATGGAAGCTATTTCTAGCAAAAGAAAATAAAACCAGGCAAAATCATATTAAAACTTCAGCCCCATTGCAGCAGCAATATCATCAAGCCATCTTGGCTGATCCAATCCCTGATGAAACATGGTTAGAGCAGGGTTGCTGACAGAGTGTTGGGCCAAGGCATCAGCCATTAAATTTAGCTCACGCGGGCAGTATTGTAGCTCCATCAGTGTATTATAGTTGAGCAGATCCTTGGCAGTTTGTACATCCATCTGGAGCCTCCAATGGATCTGGGCATCTTCAGTAGTCAGAAGTTCCATGGCTTGGATACAATCAGTGCATATGCGGCTTAATTGTAGACTTTCCTCTTTGCAATGAGCCAGAGCAGCACCAATTGCTAAAATCTCTGCATGCAGACTATTTTCAGCAGATCTGGTACAGCAGCCTGCCTGGATAATGTTGTCACATCCCTTGATTACAACAAATCCTACACCACAAGACATGTAATCAGGATTCCAAGTAGCATCACACATTACTGTAATTGAATTAGAATTGAAAGAGCTTATGAGATACTCCCTGCATTGGTTCCTGATTTTCTAGCTATATTCCTTGGCTGCAGTAACAGCCTGTTCAACAATGTGGTGAGCCTGAGGCCTAATTTTGTTAAAAACTAGGTTGCACCTGGCCTGCCATATTTTCCAGGCACAAGTGGCTATTACAACCTTGGAAAAAGGACTAGCTCCTCTCTGATTTACTTGCTTGTTCACCAGCCATCCCCCTTCCATTAGCTGTGCCAGCTCATTGCGAGCTATGCTTGTATAATCATCCCAGCAGTGCACAGCTAAATTGCAATTACACATGACATGTTCCAGAGTTTCTCTTGTTAACCCACAATAGGGACCCACAATAGGGACATGGTTCTTGTGGGCCAATGTTAAGGGCATAAAGCAGCTCAAGGGTGGGGAGTTTGCCATGGAAGGCCCTCCAAAGAAAGGTTTTTACTCTTGGTGCAACAGAGAGCTTCCAAAGCATTGCCCATCCTTCCCAATCACCAATATTGGGATGATGAGAGTGATTAATATGGTGATATACTATTCTAACAATTTTCCCAGAAGATTGTTCAGATGCCCAGATCCAGTGATTCATATGCTGACTGTTAGGGGCCAATTTAGGCATTCTAGCCCAGTCAAAGGATTGCCCAAAGCAGGATGTTAATGTAACATGATATGTTTCTCCCTCCTGAAGTATTTCAGATAGACTCAGAGTCTCCAAGGGGAGGTTCATATTGAGATATCTAGGTTTGAGAGAGATTGGGATTTTAAATCTCCAGGGATCAAGTAAGAAATTTGTAGCACTTGGATTACAAACATTGATACACAAGTTAGATCTAATGTGCATGGCTGTTTTAGTGAGCATTTTGTAAAACCAAGAAACCTTGCCCTTAAGAGAACATTTCCATGGATTAAAAACACCATATTTCAGTAAGGAAATTTGAACCCATAATTTACTATCCTGATTCAACACAGATAAAATATTTTTTGTCATGAGAGCTATTTTTGTATTCCTTAAATTCCTAATTCCCAGCCCTTCCTCAAATTTATCAAGTGTAGTGGTGTTCTAGTTAATAGAGTGGAAATTGCCACTTGCAGTGCCATTCCCCCAAAGGAATTGCCTTGCAAGTTTGGAAATTTGATCAAGAGTTGTATCAGGTACATGATAACATGAAAGGGAATAAACTGGGATTGACATAAAGGAGCTATTCACAAGTACAGCTCTGCCAGCCAAGGAAATGTTTGGATGGTTCCTAGCATTTAGGCTGGTCATGGTCCTTGCTACAAATGGTTGCCAATGGTTAACAGGGAGCCTTTGAGGAGCAATTAGGACACCAAGGTATTTAAAGGGAAAGACACCAGGTTTCATTCCCAGTATGGAGACAATGGCTTCCCTGACTCTTCTATTGATCCAGCTAGGAAAGTGGATAGTAGACTTGTTTAAGTTGACCTTTTGTCCAATAAGGTTTCTATATATATCAAGACATAACCTACAGTTCCTGGCTGCACTTTTGGAAGCTTTAGTGATGATGATTGCATCATCTGCAAAGAGCAAGTGATTGAAGTTGTTGGTTAGTCTACTATCAAAGCCAGGGATGTAGTTTAGGGTCATGGCATGGTTTAACATGGCAGATAGGTTCTGTGAAACCAGGAGGAAGAGGAAAGGGAAAAGGGGATCCCCTTGTCTGATTCCCCTTTTACTGGCTATCCAACAGGAAGGTTGCCCATTAATTAGGAATGAGAAACTAGCTGAGGCGATACAACTCCTAATCCAAGAGATCCAAACTTCTGGAAACTTCATGACTTTAAGGGTGGCAAGGATGGCGTTCCACTCTAAGGCATCATAGGCCTTTTCTACATCAATTTTAAGTATCATCCTAGGGAGGGATTGGAATCATACTCTAGAGAGTGCATAACTTCTTGTGCAGCTATAATATTATCAAAAGTAGATCTACCAGCTAGAAATCCACTTTGTTCAACACCAATAAGTTTATGAATCACTCTCTTTAATCTGTTGGTCAGTAATTTGGATATAATTTTATAACACATATTGCAAAGTGAGATGGGCCTATAGTCATGAACCTTATTTGGGGCATCCTTTTTGGGGACTAAGATTATATAAGTTCTTCCCCAGGATACTGGAAAGGAGGCTGTTTGGAAAAACTGATTGATGGCAGCCATAAGGGGGTCCTTAACCAATTCCCAATAAAACAGATAGAACTCCACATTTAATCCATCGGGACCAGGACTCTTACCTTTTGGCATAGATTTAAGAGAATGGATAACTTCATCTGGTGTAATGGGACTGGCAAGCATATCTATATCCTCCTCTGCCAAGGTAGCCATATCATTAGGAAGCCTAAGTATCAGGTCCTCTATAGAATAAGAATTGGAAGAGGTCCACAGTTTGGAGTAAAATTCAGAGAAAACTTGGCCTATGCCTTGTTGTTCAGTGATAACAGACCCTTGATCATCCATAATTTCAGAGATTTTATTTTTGTGACCTCTAACTTTGGCTTGTTTATGGAAAAAACTGGTGTTGTAGTCCCCATTTTTTAGCCACATCAACCTAGCTCTCTGGGCCCATCTAGTGCAATTCTGTCTGAGAAGAGCTGAATGTTTATTGTAGAGACTCCTGAGAGCTATACTATTGAGATCTGAGTAGTCCAAAGAGGATTCAAGGGACTCCAAATAAGCAATTTCCTCTTCAGTATTGGCAATCACCCTATCTAGATTAGACAGCCCTAGGGACTTCCAATTAGACATGTATGATCTAGTGCGGGATATGTAGTGGGTGAAGGAATGCATAGGGGAGCCATTATCCTGATGGTGCCAAGCTTTGTATACATTCTGATGACAGTCCTGATACTCAAACCAATAGTTTTCAAACCAAAAAATCTTTTTTCTATGATGCGAAAAAAGTTTGGCAACCAAAAACATAGGAGAGTGATCGGAAGCAGTTCGTGGCAAATGTTTGTTATAGTAGGAATCAAAATGAGTCAACCAAGTGTTATTAGCCAAAAGAATTTACTTTAGAAAAGCCAAGATGCAACAAATCTCAACATGAGGGTTAACCCACACAACATGTTTTCTATGCGACTCTGCCGATGAGACAACAGTCACAACACATCTCGTCATCACATGCCTTTTGAGCATCTTGAAGTTTTATAAAACAATATATGATTTCAAGTCCCGTCTCACTCCCCTCTCAGTTTCCTACATCATGAAGCATGGGCCTGTATCCCTCTCCAACAAAGTGTACAAGACTTTAAAGAGAGGATGGAAACTCATGATATGATGATGATCATCTGGAATATATGAATGAAAAAAAATAAACGATGTTTAAAAAAATAGGTTTTTTTTTCAAATCATTCACAACACAAACTTTATCCTCTTATCTTGGTTCAATGTAACTCATCTGGCAAAGAAGACTAAGTTGGAAACAGGTTAACCTAGGGAAAAAAACACTTTCAACTTCCAATTCATAGAAAACGCTCCCCCAACTACTACAAGAGGTGGGCCAAAGGGACCATCTAGTGGGGAATAGGAAAAGGCACGCCGTATACAACACCCTCTGTTCTTTATGCTTTCATCTTTTCATATCTAGGGTTCTTTTTGACAGAAAGAATGGCTAGCCAAGTGGCTAGCTACTAAGTTAAAGTCAAGGGCATGCACAATCCTCGTCATGAGACAGTGGAGGGTGGGTACATACACAATGGGCAAGAAAGTCCCACTCATTATTACTGTTTATGCACTCAAAAAAGTGCCCTCACCTATGGTTCGAACTAACAACCTCAACGAGGCGAAACCCTTAGTGGGGACCTGAGTGCCAATATGACCCAAGGGTCGGTATCTTTTCATATCTAGGGTTGATGTGAAAATTATTTAGTGAGAGTATGTGATGCTGTACATCCATCACTAAAAACATTTTCAGAAGAAAAGTGAGATCAATGATCAAAGCATTAAGAAAAAAAAAAACCCACAAATAACAGGTCTAAAAAAAGGGTAAGAGTGAACACTGAAATTTGAGGCATGAATTAAGAGTTGCAGTGTTGTCTTTGCCGGACAACTACTACAAACTAACAAGTTTGTACTATCAATAAGTGCTACCAGAGAATGCAAATAGTATACGTTTATTGTAATTGAAATTCCTTCAACAAGGAGAATAACCATGCCAAACAAAGACATGTCAACCTAAGACTCCTATGAATCTATAAATATGAACACCATCTTTATCCTCTATTTCATTAGTACCCAAATGGAGGAGCTTAAGCTCATCTTGATCTCTCTCTTATTAGCTCTTCCATTCTTTGCTCATGGCCAATGAAAATGGGGGCAATGCTACTCATGTCCTAGTTTATATAGTCCATGTACTAAACCTGAAGAACATGAAGCTGTGGAGAGATGGGGATTTGGAGACCTGGCACAAGTCTTACAACTCAGGTGAGCCGGTAAGAGTTGAAGATTGTGCAGCAATAATGCTGAAGAAAGGACCAAACAAACAAGAAATCAAAAGAAAGAAAGAAAGAAAACACATAATTTATATGGTTCGTAGGTGTGCCTACATCCACAGGAGCAAGTGGTGGAAATTTCAATATATTAAAATTAGAGTTACCTCATGTGTATTTATACTAAACCCTAGATATATAAAAATTACAAAATTATCCTTCATACCATAGCGGCACGCTACGCTTCGCTCGCTCTACTTGCTCTGACATCTGCCTGTTTGCCATTATACTCGCAACAAATATGAGTCACATACTCCAACAATAAGGCTTACACTTGAAGAAGTTAGAGCTATCAAGACAATGGAGAGATTCCAATCATCAAGAAGACTTGATCTACAAACAACCTACACTGCAGAATTTCTACACTTGAACACAGTAGATGGAGTCTGGTTCACAAGCAATTCCTTTCAAGGGGAAGGAATTATAATTGGTGTGCTGGATTCGGGGATTTACTTGAAGCATGCTTCTTTCAAAGATAGAGGGATGCCACCCAGAGCAGAGGGATGGAATACAAAATGACACTTCTGAAGGGCGTCCTGCAATAACAAAGTCATTGGTGCACAACCATTCAATAGTGAAAACATTAGAAAGCTCACCAAAAGATGAACAAGATCGTGGGACGCATGTGGCTGGCATCGCTGCAGGGAACTTTGCAGAGGATGTGAATGTGCTTGGCCAGACAAGAGGCAGGTGCCAAGAGCACATATAGCAGTGTACAAGGTGTGCTGGCCTGAGATAGGCTGTGAAACACATTAGCAAGTATAGAACAAGCGATCAAAGATGGAGTCCATATCTTTCAAATGTCATTCAGTTCGTAGCTGCAGCCTGGTTCCCTCCATAAGGATGATGTGGCTGTAGCCATGTTCTCTGCTGCATGGATGGGGATATTCCCCTGCACAACCACAGGAAATAGAGGGCTGAACCCGGACTTTAGGCCATGCTACTCCATGGGACATGGAAGTTGTTGCAAGTTCAACAAATCAAAGGATAAGAGCCATTGCAAAGCTCGGCAATGAACTGGAGTTTCACGGACAATGCGGCAACCAAGTGAGCAAGTATACAAAGACTTTCCCCCTCATCTACCCACAGAACTGCACAGAAGGCATACGAATCATTAAAAAGAAGATTGTGATATGTGAAGTTGAAGGTACAAGTAATATTAGAAAAAGTGTTGATGTTAAGAATGCAGGTGTCGGCATGATCCTCACCAACAATGAAGATAAAGGGTACACAACATATGATGTGTTTCCAGCGTCCCAAGTGAGCGATAAGGATGGAATTCAGATCCAAGCTTATGTTGATTCCCTCCAAAGAATATACACCGACAGCAAAGATCACCTTCGAAGGCACTGTCTTTAAGGTCGTCCCTCCCCAGAATTGGCCTGTTTCTCTTCTAGAGGTCCAGATTACTATAACAGGTTAATTGCTAAGCCAAACATGATTGCCTTGGGGTCGTCCCTCCAATCAAACACACCTATGTTTTACATTCAAATATATGTAAATCCAAATTCTACGGATTTTCATTTTCAACAAATGAATGCATGAACCAAGTGATTATTGGTTTCTATAATCAGTAAAAGCCCATAAAGGTCATCCTTACCAAAGTGAAGTGTGGGATTAGAGACTTTATTTTGCACAGAAACCCTTATAATATATTAGTCCAGTGAGCTTAGACCTATGTGAATATTTTGCTTGCAAAAAGCTCCTCCCTTGGAAGGACACAATGAATCATTCATTTAAAAACAATTGTGAGATGGTTTACCTGATGGAGGATAGACTTGATGTAACAGCATCCAAAGCTACCAATGCTCTACAATCCAAATATTTGAGATAGGTCATTCATCCAAGGCAATTATACGGGTGCCTGAAACCTGAATTCAGTGGGGTACCTTACTTTACCAGCCACTACATCGTCACAATTGAAATGAGATGCATAGTTTCCGCCAAAAATGAAGTTGTCACATCCCTCCTACGGGGTGAATAACCATGCAAAACAGGAAGTGGCTTAAGTGTAAGTTTCTCAGGAGTTGAGGATTTAGAGAAGTGGCCACAAATCCTTGCCCACATGACACTAGCCACAGGTGAGCCACAGTTACTTTACTCATAGCAAGAGGACATCAGTGGATTTGATGCAAGGTTATGTATTCTTTGCTAGCTGCAGTTCATGTGAATGTTGGGGATGGAAACAAAATCTACAAAGCCAAAATAAAAAAGAAAACCCCCAGGGGTAAGTATGTCTATCGCTAAAGAATCATTTGAATTCTCTAGACTAGAAAAAACAAATCACTAACAGCTTCACATTCACCAAGGCGCCCACCCAGGTTTAGGCTACTGGCAAGGCAAGTTATCATAGAAATCTAACAAGGACCTTGTCACCAAGTCCTATCTACAAAAAAAATTAAGACAACAAAAAAGTTGTCAGCTCTTTCAAGAATGATGTCCACTATTTTATGGCATTGATCTCTATTCTAATGGTTCAAGTCAACAAGATTAATCAACTTAATGATAAAAAAGATTTAAATGATAAGACGTAACATGATTATTTGCATCAAGAGTAAGATTACAGGGTTTTCGGTTTCAAGGCAATTATGAATAAATTGTCATTCTGGGTAATGTGGATGTCTCATGTCCATAGTTGTAATAATATCAGTACTGACTCACCTATCCATGCAAAAGATAAATGATCCATAACGATATGCATCACATGAAAGCATGAAATTCCATTTGAATTTGTGATTATATGCATTTCACCCTTACAATTTGAACTGTGATAGAAAATGGAGGACAAGAAAAAGAAAAGTGAATCATAATAGTGGAAAGGACATGAAATGAAAAGTTTTGTAAGTTACCAACGACAATTAGGTCTATTGGTACCGAGTTCCCTTATTAAGAGGTTGGTATTCTCTTGGACGATCCGGGATCAAATCCCCCCTCTTGCAAGATGGGGCTTAGGCCCGCACCTGGGCCCATCCTTGACTTCCCTCGTGGGGGCGCTTGTCGCCTCTGTGAAAAAAAAAAAATAATAAGTTTTGTATGTTCTTCATCCAGCCAACAAACATAAGAGAACAGTTTTCAACCAGCCAACAGACATATTGAGTACATAAAACCTATCCCTCACATCTGTTTACTTAATTTTACTACGCTTAGAAATCAAGAAATACTCAACCATTCAGGTCACTAGAAGGTAGAAATTTTGCAGGGAGCAGGAAAGGATTGAATGTTATTTATGTCTAATAAAACAAACCGAGATTTCAAGAAAGAATCAAGTAGTAGAAAGATGGACTTGTAAACCCAGGTTGAATATTTAACTGGAATCCATCAGATTTAGAGTTCTCAAACAGAAGTAATAACAAGCCACCAGAGATGAAAGAGAAATTTAAGCAGCTAGTGATGGAACTGAAGGAGAGGGACCTCTGCATTATTTTGAACACAGCCCATAAAAATATGTAAGGTCTTGTGAGCTGAGACATTCTCCACAAGTAATAATTTGCAAATAAAATATTCCAAGGCACTCAGATCAAGGGACAATACAGAGAGTAGGAACATCTTGAATCATTCATTTTGAAATAATTCTGAGATAATATTGGTTTAACAGCATCCAAGGCTAACAATGCATCTAAATTGAATATTTAAGTTAGGCCCTCAATCCAAGGCAATTACATGTGGTGTCTGAAATCAATGGTGTACTCTACTTAATTAGCAAATGCATTGTGGAAATCAAGGTGAATTGCTTAGGATTCGCCACCAATCAAAGTTGTGAAATTCCCTTAATGAGGTGGATAACCATGCAAAATAGGATGTCCCAACTTAAGCCACAGATCTATAAATATATCTAAATATGAGGTTACCATCAACCATTGCAAGACATTCCCCTCAAACATCAATGGAAGAGATCAAGTTCACATTGGTCTCTTTATTGGCTGTTCTATTCTTTCCTTTCCTTTCCTCAGTTTTCTTGGTTCACAGTCAGCTATTGCCCATAGTCAGTGAACATGGAGGAAACAACACTAGCCAAGTGCAAACGTACATTGTTCATGTGCTGAAGCCAGAGGGTGTTGATGTCTTGGGTGCTGAGAATTTAGAGACATGGCACAAGTCCTTTTTACCCAACAGCACTCTCGATACGGGTGAGCCACGGTTGCTTTACTCATATCGAGAGGCCATCAGTGGGTTTGCTGCAAGGTTAACACCTGAAGAAGTGAGTGCCATGGAGAAGATGGACGGATTTCTGCGTGCTAGCCCAAGTAAGAGGCTCAAGCTCCAAACAACCTACACTCATGAGTTGTTAAACTTGAGCACATTATTTGGAGCCTGGTCCACAAGCAACTCCTTTTTTGGGCAGGGAATCATAATTGGTGTGTTGGATACAGGGATTCATTTGACGCACCCTTCTTTCAGAGATGCAGGAATGCCACCGAGACCAAGTGGATGGAATGCGAATTGCAACTTCCAAAGGCCAACTTGCAACAATAAGATCATTGGTGCACAATCTTTTTATTATGGTCCAAGTACCATACCTCCAACAGACATAGATCAGGGTCATGGTACGCATGTTGCTGGCACTGCTGCGGGGAACTTCGTGAATAATGCTGAGGTCCTTGACCAAGCTCCCGGAAAAGCTGCTGGGATGGCGCCAAGAGCATACATATCAGTCTACAAGGTGTGTTGGGAAACGATAGGCTGCGAATCAACTGATGTATTAGCAGGCATAGACAAAGCAATGCAAGATGGAGTTCATATCCTCCAAATGTCCTTTGGGCCAAGTCCTCCTTACTTGCCCAACTCTTTGGATGAGGATGATGTCGCTGTAGCCACATACTCAGCAATGCAAAAAGGGATCTTTCCCTGTGCAGCCGCTGGTAATAGTGGTCCAGATCCAGAGACACTGAGTCATGCCGCTCCATGGGATATGATTGTTGGGGCAAGCTCCACAGATCGAAGGATAAGAGCCACTGTGACGCTCGGCAATGGGATGGAATTCCATGGAGAAACTGCCTATCAACCAAATGCATTTACTAACAATTTTCTACCCCTTGTCTACCCAGGTAGCAACGGACAACAGGATCAACTATATTGCAAGAATAACTCATTAAGTGGCATCGATGTTAGACGAAAGATCGTGATGTGCCTTGTTGGAGGCATACAAAACATTGAGAAGGGTGATGTCGTCAAGAATGCTGGAGGTGCTGGCATGATCCTTATGAACTTCAACATCTTAGGGTACACAACATCATCAGAACCTCACCACCTCCCAGCATCTCATGTGAGCTACAATGACACCCTTCAAATTGTTAACTATTTCTTTTCAAACTCCACACCAACAGCAAAGATCACGTTTGGTGGCACTCTATTTGGTGTTCGTCCATCTCCAGCATTGGCCTACTTCTCATCTAGAGGTCCAGCCCAGTACAATGGAAACATTGTGAAACCCGATGTTGTCGCACCTGGGGTGAATATTTTATCTGCATGGCCCGTTGAAGTTGGGCCCTTCCCAACTGGTCTGAGAACAGATACGTTCAACTTCTTGAGTGGAACCTCAATGGCCACACCTCATGTCTCCGGCATTGTCGCTCTTATCATGAGCAAGTTAAAGAACGACAACAAGCGGCCATGGTCAACCTCAGAGATCCAGTCAGCGCTCATCACCACAGCCAACACATTCGACTTAGACGGAAAACCCATCTTTGATGAGGCAAGTTCCAACAACAGTGCCAATATCCTCCAGAGGGGAGCAGGGCAAGTTAATGCATCGTATGCCATGGATCCGGGTCTCGTCTACAAAATAGAACCTGCTGATTACCTTGCCTATCTCTGTGGAATATTTTCAAATAACACGCAAAAGGTGTCCCTTTTCACCAAGAACAGAACCCGGTGTACTAGATCCATCTCCGGAGAGCAACTCAACTATCCCTCAATAGGTGTGCCCATGAAATCAAGGTCTGCAAGGATCACTGTCAGCCGAACAATGACAAATGTCGGGGACGCCAAGGAAGTCTACAATGCAAAAATCACAGAGCCCCCGAACGTGAGAATGCACCTTTCTCAATACAGCCTCAAATTCAACCGAGTTGAACAACAGATCACCTACAGAATCACATTCACCATGAAAGGCACCCATCCGGGTGCAGGAGTTAACGAGCAAGGAGAACTATCATGGGTGTCCAACAAGCACATTGTCACAAGTCCCATCTACATTGCATTCTAAAATGGCCCTGTTGTTCAAGACCCATTCAGAAACCATTCTAGTGCACTAATCACGGTATGTAATAAGTTTTCTTGTGCAAATTTGTAGCTCAACTTTCCTTGAAATAATAATGCCTTTGATAAATGAATTTGATGCACTAGAATACGTTTTCACATCAGCTAAGACTCCTAGCAATGACCTAATGTTGCAGTAACATTTTCAGTATATCTGCTCACAAGGGCTAACACATACAGCTTTGTTGCTAAAAAAATGCCCCATATCAATGATCAATACCAATAATTAAGAGGGCGTTTCTCTTATGGCATTACTCCTAACAGATAGAGCTTTATGAAAAATATATTGTTTTGTTATTTAGTTAAAATAAAGTAAATTAACTTTTTTTTCTATAAGTTACTAAAAAAGATATAAAGTACTTTTTCTGTTTTAAATACTATATAAATTTCAAGGATAAAAAAGATAAATCAAATAAAGATGAAAAATAAAATATTATTGATTTATCATATAATAATAAAATTAACTTTAAGATGATTCTCATCCAAACCAACAAACCATGATCATCTTAACAAATAAAAATAAAAAAAGAGTTCTCTTTGGTGAATATGGTTTATCCACCTCCATAAAAATAAAATAAAATTTCTTTGATTTGATTTGTGATCTTTGAGCTAAATGAAAAACTTTAGAGTTCAAAGGTTCTTACGTTGTAGGGTTTGAGAAGAGAACCAACAGAAATAAACTCCTTACATAGGTTGTGAGAATATGAAATGTAAATAGCTGAAAATGTAAGATTAACTTAAGAATGAGAACTTATGTTTTAGTTTCTAAATAGAGTTTTCATCCAAAAGTTCCAATTTTGAGCTTTAATTAAAAGTTATGTTTTCAACTTACAAGACTGAAACATTTTTTTTTTTTAAATATAGCTAAACATTCATGTTAAGGTTATAAAGAACTTTGAAAGATTTAAAAGTTCTTCTGTAACTTTTTCATCACAATGGCAAACACATCCTAGAGCATGTTTGGTTCAGATTTAAACTGGTTTAAACTCTATTTGTCTCTCTCGGATTAACTTTCATTTTTAAATTTAATTAATTAAATTAATATTACCAGTTAAAATATAAATTTAATTAAAAATCTTTATTTTAATTAATTTTAATTAAGTCAAACTTCAATCACTCAATTTAAATTTTTCCTGAAAAAAAATTAGTCCCAAATAGTATTTAGTCCTACTTTTACCAAACACCCCAGTTGTCAATAAAGAGTGGCTAGTCATTAAGATCCAAGAGAAATCAAAACTGAGTGATGAGAATGAATGAGAGTGAGTCCTCTCAATTATTTGCAATAACCCCTAAGAATATGCTAATGGATATGCATGTGCAAAGTACCTCTTTCATGACACTAATAATATGTTAGAATTAGGTTCAGATCAAGGTATAATACAGGAAACAAGAACATCATGAATCATTCATTGAAGAATAATTTGACATAATAGAGGTTTAACAGCATACAAGGCTAATTATGCACCATAAATTGAATATTTAAGTTAGGCCCAAAATCCAAGGCAAATTATATGTGGTGTCTGAAATCAATGAAGTACACTACTTTATTAGCAAATGCATTGTGGCAATTAAGGAGAAGTGCTTAGGGTTCGCCACTAAGGGTTGTGAAATTCCATTCACCAGGTGCTGGTTTAACCATGCAAAACAGGATGTCCCAACTTAAGCCTCGGATCTAAAAATACATCTGAATATCAGGATAGCATGAACCATTGCAAGACATTCCCTTCATTAGTTTTTCCTACTCACCACCACAATGAAGAGCTCAAGCTCATATTGGTCCCTTTCTTGGCTATTGTATTCTTTCTTTCCACTCCCTGGCTTTTCTTGATTCACGGCCAGGTGTTGCCCATAGTCAGCGATCATGGATGGAACAACGACACTAGCCAAGTCCAAACATACATTGTTAACGTGCTGAAGCCAGAGGATGTTGAGTTCTTGGGTGCTGAGGATTTGTAGAGGTGGCAGAAGTCCTTTTTACACAACAACACTCTCGATACGGGTGAGCCAAGGTTGCTTTACTTGTATCAAGAGGCCATCAGTTGGTTCGCAGCAAGGTTTACACTCAAAGAAGTGTGTGCCATCGAGAAGATGGACGGATTTCTGCATGCTAGTCCTAGTAAGAGGCTCGAGCTCCAAACAACCTACACCCATGAGTTCTTAAACTTGAGCACATTATTTGGAGCTTGATCCACAAGCAACTCTTCTTTTTGGGGAGGGAATCATTATCAAAGTGTTGGATACGGGAATCCATTTGGCCCATTCTTCTTTCGGAGACCAAGGAATGCCACTGCATCCAAGAGGATGGAACGCAAGTTATTCCTTCCAAAGGCCATCATGCAACAACATCATCAGGGCACAATCTTTTTATTATGGTCTAAGCAGCGAACCTCCAATAGACACAGCAGGGTCATGGTACGCATGTGGCTGGCATCGCAACAAGGAACTTCGTGAACAATGCGGAAGTCCTTGACCAAGCTCCCGGAAGAGCTGCTGAAATGGCACCAAGAGCCCTCATATCAGTATACAAGGTGTGCTAGAAAGAGGAAGGTTGCAAATCAACTGGTGTATTAGCAGGCATAGACCAAGCAAGCCAAGATGGACTCACATCCTCCAGATGCCCTTTTGGGTAATACCTCCTTACTTGCCGAACTCCTTTGATGATGATGATGTTGATATAGCCACGTACACAGCAATGCAAAAACGAATCTTCCCATGCACAGCTGCTTGTAACAATAGTCCAGATCCAGTGACTGGGTCATGCTGCTCCATGAGATATAATTGTTGGTGCGACCTACATCGATTGAAGGATAAGAGCCACTATGACACTTGGCAATGGGATCAAATTCCATGGAGAAACTGCTTATCAACCAAACTCATTTACTAATAAGTTTCTACTGCTTGGCTACCCAGGTAGACAAGGATTAATGGCTCAACAAATTTGCAAGAATAATTCATTAAGTGGCATCAATGGAAAGGTGGTGATGTTCATTTTTGAAGAAACGGAAAACATTGGGAAAGTGTTATCGTGAAGAATGCTAAAGGTGCTGACATCAACATTTTGAACTCAAAAAGCCATGGGTACACAACAACTTCAGAAGCTGTCCACCTCCCATATCATTCAAGGTGTCAAATTGGCCGGGCTGTGCTTCCCGGATACTGTAGCACTCGGGCCGTGCCTAGGCACGGCCCGGGTGCGGGCCCATGCTGGGCCACCGGCATGCGGCCAGTGGGCCGGCACAACATACGGACCGACCATGCCGTGCTAGCACGGGCACGCGGGCCAACAGGCACGGTCCACGGCCCGACAGGATCCCAGCCTTTGGATCAACGGCTGGATGATCCAGTCGTTGGATCGCTTGATCCAACGACTGGATCCAGCCGTTAATCCAGCGATCCAATGGTCGCTGGATCACACCGTTCAGATCATAGTAGATCTTTAATTTTTTTTATCAGAGAGAAATCTGACCGTTCAGGTCTATTTCCTTTAAAAAAAATTAAAAAACTTTTTTTAAAAAAAAACTTGAACAGTCAGTTCAAATCATAATGATCTGAACGGTTAGATCTTTAATTTTCTGATCTGAACTATCAGAGAGAGATCTGACCGTTCAAAACTCTTTCCTTTAAAAAAAAACTTATCTGATCTTTGAATGTGACACGTGGGCTTAGACACTTAGCCCACGTACCACGTTCAGAGATGATTTTTTGAAAAAAATTATTATTATTTTTTTTTTCAAATTTCAGCAGCTCTCTTTTCTCTTATGACCTCCTTATCCTCTCTCTCCTCTCTTCTCTCTTCTTCTCTTCTATTCCCTCTTTCTCTCAATCTCTCTTTCCTTTTCTCAAAACTTTAGAAGCCTTCTCAAAATCTTATAAGTTTTTCATATTTTTAATTTTTAATTTTTAATTTTTTGCAGTGGATGTGCCAGGATCTAGACAAGAAGCCTAGAGGGTAGATAGATTTGGGTTTTTTTCCAATTATTTTTACTAAAATTTTCTGAATCTCTCTTTTTTTTTTTCAATTTTTATGAATTTATTATATTTGTTAAAAGAGTTTTTAAAATTAAAAAAAAACCGGGCCGACACGTGGCCCGGCCCGGCGTGCCCTGTGCTGGGCCGACTCTTGGCACTGTGCGTGCCGTGTCGGCACAACACACCTCACAGATGGGTTGTGCAGGCACGAGCACGCACAGTGCTCGTGGCATGGCGGGCCCGTGCCGGCATGTTTGACACCTCTATATCTTATGTGAGCGACAATAATAGCATGAAAATTATTAGTTATTTCTCATAAAAATCCACACCAATGGCAAATATCACCTTCGTGGCACTCTATTTGGTGTTCATCCATCTCTAGCATTGACCTACTTCTCATATAGAAGTCCAACCAACTGTAACGGAAACATTATGAAACCAGATATTGTTGCACCTAGTGTCAATATTTTATCTGCATAGCCCATCAAAGTTGGTGACAAGGGAAGAAGACCACAGAGGAGAGATGCAATTGTAAAAGGAAACTAAAAACAAAGACAACACACCAAAGGTTACGTGAAAACCCTTCAAAAAATGAGGGAAAAACCACAGGCATAAGCAAGCAACAATTCACTAAATCACACGAACATACAAAGTTCTAGATCTCATGTTGATGCCCTAATTTAAGATCGTGCCAATACAAAGAGAAAATTAACCAAGAAGATACAAGCCTTGAGCCTTGAAGCTCTAACAATCAAACTCTTACACTAATCTAAGAGAAAAACTTATCTTCTTCCACCACAAGAGTGGTGTGAGAGCCCTTCTTGTCGTGAAGAAACCCACAAAAAATGCTCTCAAATTCCTCCTTACTTTCTTTCTAGCTTGTCCTAACTTTTATCACAAGTTTTCTACCTTTGATCTACGTTTTAGGAGCTCCTAGCTCGGATCTGTTTTCCATAAGTTGTTGCCAGCTCAGGTCTGCTTCCTAGGAGCCGCTTGTCACGGTTTGGGAGTTTGCCTTTGGTGGTGAGTTGCTTTGTTAGCTAACTGTGTCCAGCTGGAGCCTTATCCAATGGAACAGTGGTCTTTTACAAGTGGTTTGATGACTCATTTGGGTGCACAAGGAGGAGTGTTCAGTTTGATGACTGCCTCCAAGTGGGCAAATGGGGTTTCTTGGTGACTCATTGAAGAAAAGTCAAAGATTGGGGCTGATCTTTAATGGATGATCAAGTGGGTGACCTGTCAAAGAGAAGTCTTGGTGACTAATCTTGGTTAGGTTCTAGATGGTTGATCTTTGGATGGTGACAAAGGGTATTGAGACTCTTAAGTCCTCCATGGTCTTCATTTAGTTAGTGTGTTCACATCATGCGGAAATGTGTTTGATCAGAACTCTTACTCATTCTCTAGAAGGCTGCCTTGTGGCCTGTATAAAGACATGTATATGTTTCAAGGTAGTATAGAGAAGGTAGAAAGGCAATAAACAGAGGTGGAACACACTCACTCAAACATTTTGTCTCTTCTCTCACTCTTACAATTCATTTTGGATCTGAGGGAAGGCTGGTCGGAATGGCTCCGACGGCCTTGCGACGATAACACTGCATCTCGGTGACTCTCAAGGCGCTTCCCCGCAAAACTGCGGTGCGTGTTTTTCTAGTGCTACGACAAAGCGGCTCAGTGCAAATTCCCCGGCTGGATCAGGCTGCTGACTTAAGCGCCAGGCGGGCTTGTCAGGGCATAGAGTTGCTTGACAAACTTCGAGCTCCGGTGTTATCTTGTGAAGTGCGACTGTCTGTGCATTGGCTTAGCCAAGCAGCTGTGAGTAATGTAGAACCTTCCTACGAGTCTCTTCACGCCGTCCGCGACATTTTGCATCGTAACCGAGCATCAAAGACGTGAAGTTGGTGTTCGATCTCTTGGGAATCCTAATACTAGAGACGTGAAAAGTAGTATTCTCCTTGTCAAGTAAGTTGTCTCTTTTCTATCCTTGAATGGCTGCGTCTCAAACTACTTGTGGGAGTGTGAGTCGGAAAGAAACATACTCTGTGAGTATACGTGGAAGCACGATTAACTCGCATGGCTATTTGGGTGACCTTTGCGTGGGCCTTGAAGATGAAGTTCCAACTCACGAGATTACTCCCAAAGCAAATGGAGGATTTGGGGCGTGAGTTCCGAGGTCCTTCATGATTCTTGATGGAGTTGATCATGCGAAAGAGACAAGTGCTTTTGGCGAGGGATCCTTGTTGAATTGAAGAGGACGGGTGAGGACCTTGCTTTTACGTAAGAAGGCAATCCTTAACCTGGCCTATTTGGCCGTATGTTCCTGGCCAAGATGAATGCTCCAAAACCCGATGTCTATGATGGCAAGCGGGATCACGAAGGAGTTGGATGCTTTTCTATGGAGTATAGAAAGGTATCTTCGTTTGAGAGTGGATGGAGATGATGAGAAGATCTCCATAAAGAATCCTCTTTCCTCATTGGCAACGCTTCTTACATGGTGGAGAAGTAGTATGGAGATCGAGAAAGCGTGTTTTCGTCTCAACACTGGGATGAGTTCAAGTGTGACTTCAAGCAACACTTCTATCCGGGAACGCCGCAGGCGAAGAGAAGTTCAAAGCGACAAACCGTGGTGAGTATGGGCTCTTATGTTACCGAGTTTACCAATCTCTTGTTTGAAATCACAGATCTTAGTGAAGAGGACAAACTCCTCTATTTCTTAGGGGGACTCAGGCAAACCGTGAGCCAACCGGTTCAGTAGCCAAGCAGAGCGGTTTCAACTTTAGCTCGAAGCTTATCCGCCGGTGAATCTTTGATAGAGCCGAGGGCCACAACCGGGCTGGAGGATGCAAGAGTGCGATCCAAAGCTCGCCGTGGATCTTGTGCTCAAAGTTGGAGGCGATCGGGGTGGCAATGGTGGGGGAGGACAGACACCAAAAATCCAAGCAAGGGCAGGCTGCACGAAAGAACAATAGTGGAGACCAAGGCAAGGGCCAAACGTCTACGTCCAGAAGTTGTTACTTTTGTGATGGGCCTCATTTGGTGCGTGACTGTCCCAAGAGAAAGTCTATCAGTGCTATGGTGAAGGAGATTGAAGTTGAAGAAGGAGACGATGCGAACCTTGGTCCACTTCAGCTCCTTGGTGCTGAGTAGCAATGCCGGATTCGTCTTAAAGCCCGATCAATGCGGTTGATCGGTAATGTCGCGACGGGCCGGGTGTGGCAATGCGTAGCCAAGACAAACTAATGTATAGTTGTGGCGCGCGGCGCTCAACTATGTGTGAAGGGTTTTTGCGTATGGCAAGGCATGGTGTGCAGACGCTTGGCGTGGTATATAGGTCTTGGCGTCCACGGCGCCAAGGCGTATCAGCGATTGGTAACTTATTAGCGCGATCACGGCACAAGTGCTAGGCGGGGTGTTATGGCGTAGGTAATGGGCGTGAGACGTGGGGTGCAAGGCCAATGCGAGGGCTGGGGCGCGGAGCGTTGGCAGGCCCTTGGGCGCAAGGCGTGGTGCTTAGCCGGGCGTTGGCGCTGCACGTGCGGGGCACAAGGTCAAGACACGTGGGGTGCGCGAGGCTGCGTTTATGTGCGCAAAGAAGTGTGCACAAATCAAGTTGCTTGTGAAGGATTCGAGACAGTTGCCTTCAAAGACAAACTCAACTGGTGTTCTATGATCCACATCTGCGAGGTTATGGGACCGACCACGACGAGGACGTCGAGGGAATGGGTGGGGGAGAATTGTCACGGTTTGGAAGTTTGCCTTTGGTGAGTTGCTTTGTTAGCTAACTGTGTCCAGCTGGAGCCTTATCCAATGGAACAGTGGTCTTTTACAAGTGGTTTGATGACTCATTTGGGTGCACAAGGAGGAGTGTTCAGTTTGATGACTGCCTCCAAGTGGGCAAATGGGGTTTCTTGGTGACTCATTGAAGAAAAGTCAAAGATTGGGGCTGATCTTTAATGGATGATCAAGTGGGTGACCTGTCAAAGAGAAGTCTTGGTGACTAATCTTGGTTAGGTTCTAGATGGTTGATCTTTGGATGGTGACAAAGGGTATTGAGACTCTTAAGTCCTCCATGGTCTTCATTTAGTTAGTGTGTTCACATCATGTGAAACAGGTTTGATTGTAACTCTTACTCATTCTCTAGAAGGCTGCCTTGTTGCCTATATAAGGACTTGTATATGTTTCAAGGAAGTATAGAGAAGGTAGAAAGGCAATAAACAGAAGTGGAACACACTCACTCAAACATTTTGTCTCTTCTCTCACTCTTACAATTCATTTGGATTCAAGGGAAGGCTAGTGGAATCAGCGTTACGGCGCCGCGACGGATAACATCAGGCATCTCGGACTTCTAGGCTCTGAGCAAAAGCATGCGGGTTTTTCTAGTGCTACGAAAGGCTTGCTCTCGCGTAAATTCTTGGGCGGGATCAGAGCTCACGGACTTAGCGCTTCGGCGGTGGCTTGTGCGATAGAGTTGCTTGACAAACTTGAGCTCCTAGTGTTACTTGTAGTCGCGGACTATCGCATAGCCGGGTCGGGCTTAATACTAGCAGCCTTGATGTGGCCAGAGAACCTCTCGGCGGAGTCTCTTCGACGCGCCGGTCCGTGACACGCTGCTAGCTTGGATCTACTTTTCGGGAGCTACTGTCAACTCGGATCTGTTTTTCGAGAGCTTCTTTAGCTTAGATCTACTCTCCAGGAAATACTATAAGCTCGGATCTGCTTTTCGGGAGCTACTCCCAGTTTTATTGGCTCAGCACCAACTCGGATCTGCTTTCTAAGAGCTGTTGCCAACTGGGCTCCAGCTCGGATCTACTTATAAGAGCCCCCACCTATGTTGGCTTTGGACTTCATCCATAACAGTTGGGCCCTTACCAATTAGCATGAGAAAAGAGACATTTAACTTCTTAAGTGGAACCTCAATGGCCACATCTCATGTCTTCGGCATTGTTGCTTTTATCATGAGCAAGTTAAAGAACAACAACAAGCAGCCATTGTCAACCTCCAAGATCCAGTTAGCTCTTATCACCACGGCCAACACATTCGACTTAGATGGAAAACCTATCTTCGATGAGGCAGGTTTCAACAACAGTGCCAATATCCTCCATAGGAGAGCAGAGCAAGTTAAGGCATCAAATGCCATGGATCCGGGTCTTGTCTACAAAATAGAACCTGTTGATTACCTTGCCTATTATCTGTGGCATATTTTTAAATAACACTCAAAAGGTGCCCCTTTTCATAAAGAACTGAACTTGGTGTACTAGATCCATCTCTGGAGAGCAACGCAACTATCCCCAATAGGTGTGCCCACAAAATCAAGGTCCTTAAGGATCACTGTCAGCCAAACAGTGAAAAATGTTGGGGATGCCAAGGAAGTCTACAATGTGAAGATCACATAGCCCCTGAGTGTGGGAAAGTACCTATCCTAATATATTCTTAGATTCAACCCAAAGAGTTCCATTGCTAAGACTATGCCCCCATATTAATCATCCAAGCCGTTATTGTCAATACCAATACCGTTAACACGAAAACCATCATCAGAAGGGACTAACTCATTTAACCTAACAAAAACTCTTTTATGAAGTGAATAATTAATTCTAAGTTTAATCCCATCACAGTGGCTGCTAGAAATAAAACACTAATTTGTCATCTGATTACAGAGATCAAAGTGTTTTTCCATGTAGATGAAGGCTAAAAATCTAAGTCTAATCCCACCATGAATACTGAAACAAATCTGTGAAATGCGTATGATAAGGTCCCTGTTTGCTACAGCCAAAAAGAGAGGAGACTGTGCTGCCAGAAATCAAGGAGAGAAGGTTGATTTACTGCTGGAAAAGATAAAGGACGATACAGAAGCTTCGCTAAACATTCGAGAGGTTAGCACTCTCCCACAAAACACACCACAAAATTCCACACCCTCTCCCCACTCCTCGACCCCCCCTATAAACAACAAAAGCAAAACAGAAAATAAAGTAGGCAAGGCCCCAATTCTCCTGACAGATTCTAACAACTCTGCCTAATCAACACCCTTCACATCCTCAGCACTCCACATCCGAACTTGACTCGCCCCGCCCACATCAGCAGGCTGGTTCGCGTTCCTGGCGAGCCTTACATAGGTGAAACAGACTGGTGTCTTATCAGCGTATCTTGCAAAAAATTTCTTAAAAAGCCATAACACCACCTTGTGATGACTAACATGTCATGATACCAGCTTCAGGGCAAATAACAATTTAGTTTTCTTTCCGGACAACGAGTTCCTGTCTTATGATTCCTCTTTCTACTATCAATTAAAACTCACAGCTCTTTCTTTGCCCTTCAAAAAATTACTGAATGCATATATATGACAGGTACCAGTACAGAGTACAGACTCCCCTTGCCACTACCATCTCAACCATCCACGGATAAGGCAAGGTCTTTAAGCACCATAAGCAACAAGGACAAGCATGAAACTTCTTTTCATCATTTGTCATTTATGAATTAATAAATACTTCAATATACATAGGTTCACTGTGTACTACTATATGCAATACTCTTCCCTGAATTATACTGCTTCCCTGACATGAATCCAATCTTCTTCATTTCATTACTCAGTAAAATTGTAAAATTATCTTTCCTTGATGTGATATCCTCCTTTGTGGTTACACTATCCTAATATTTTTCCTGTGCTGAGAGTACATATAATTAAGTGCTGTAAATTCAAGTATACCTGGCAGTACAACTCCTCAAATCCATCCCAAATTAATAATCTGCATTTCTCTGCTTCTACTATCCTCAGAGCAGTTCCATATTTGTACAAGCATAGAGGTCACAAGGGGCACATGGAGAGTAAACTCCCTGTGAGTAACTTCACAATTGAAAGGCATTACATCAACTTGAAGACTAAGTTCACAAATACTCTGTGAGAACTAATTGATATCATGAAAGCTCATGCCAAGTTTAGAAGAAAAGCCTATAGTATAGCAAATCATCTAGTTTTCATAATCAATTGATGCAATTAAACCACTTCCACAGGAAGCTCAATCTAAATAACAGCAAATTGAACTAAATTCAGGATAAACAACTGAACAAAATATTTTGAAAAAAAAACAAACAAACAAACAAAAAGAGAAATAGAAACACAAAATTATAAACTCTGATTTGATTATTACCTGGAATTGGTTGATTTAAAAGTTCTCTAACTGAAGGTATTGAGGGAATCTAAGCCATGACCTTCGCCGGAAATCAAAGACGATTGGTTATGGGATCTCAAAGACGATAAGAGGCAAATTCTAGTAGAAATCAAGGGGAGCGACATCAGATAGGAGGATGTTTGAAGTAGGAGAAGAGAGGGAGGTGGAGGGCCAAGAGATGAAGATCGAGGGGAATGAGATGAAAGGGTACAAAAGGCGGGATACTAGGTTTTCGTCCCCACCACGCCGACCAAAAAGCAAACAAGTCCCTGCAAATAGTTTTATTTCATAAAAACCACTTAAAAATAAACATATTTATGGATAATATTACAGAATGTTAACTAAAATTACATGAATAAGCCCAAAAAGTGAAATTACGTGTAACACCTTTATAAATTTTATAATAACATAAAGAGGTGTTTGGATTGGCTTTTTTTTTCCTCCAAAAGTGCTTCTAAAGTAAGTTAAATATTTCTGGAAGAAAAAAAAGGTGTTTGGATGGGTTTTTTTTTAAAAAAACAGAAGCACTAAAAAAAGCCTTAGAAGTGCTTTTTTCATAAGCTAGTGGTTTGGTATTTTTGAAAAAAAAAACCATTTTGTAGAAGTTGTTTTAGAAAGTGTTAATTACCAAAACATCATTCTGAAACCTTTTAAATGTTTCCAAGTTTCATGGATATCTGGATATATAACCCAATGGTCAAAACAAACCCATATTTTTCGGTTTTTTTAATATATTTTGCTCTTTGAAAAGAGGCTAAAAATGAAAGTACTTTCATTTTTATGAATGTTGTAAAATTAAAATTAAATATATATATATATGGTTGTTAAAGATGGGAGCAACAGCTTGCCCTAATGATTGACCTCTGCTACTAGTAGAAGGTGCCTGAAAGACTAGCCTTGAAGATTTATGATGCCAAGTCTATTTTACTCTGTATGCATCTATCCTTATGGTATAAGATACTCTTTTTGGAGTCTAAACCACTTGAAACATTCCGGCAGCAAAAGTACAAGCTAATTATGATGAGTACCAGCATAAAGGAGGATTCCCCCTCCTTCTCCCATCAGACACAAATCTGTAACCGCTAGCACTGTATTGGTTTCTTTGCAAACCAAGAACATTTGTACCTATGGTTCAACCATGATCCTGTTTTGATATAAACTAAATGTGATTTCTACACCTTATAAAAAAAAACTATTTAAATATAACGGAACGGAATTTAATAAATGAAAATATGACCAATTAATATATTTATTATATTTATATTATTATATAGTTAATTCACTATTGGTCCATGAAATAGTGTCTTAATTGCCTTTGGGTCTTTGGGGGTGTTTGTTTATTATTTAGTGTTGGGATAAAATGCATTTTTGGCCCCTGAATTATAGTATAGTGTTCATTTTGGTCCCTGTATTATTAAAATGTTCATTATGGTCCCTGTATTTTCATAGATCTGGCAATTACGGTTCCTAGGGCTGACGTGGCAGCCACCTGGTATACACTCTAAATACGGATATATTTTATGATGACGTGGCAGCTGACGTGGCGTGCTGACGTGGCACATAAATAAAATTTTGAAATATGTTACTAAATTAATGCCAACATGCTGACGTGGCAAAAAATATAAAAAATATGAAAAAAATAAGGAAAAAAAACTAAAAAATATAAAAAAAATCTAAAAAAATATGAAAAAAACCAGAAAAAATCTAAACAATATGAAAAAATCAGAAAAAAAAATCAAAAAAATATGAAAAAAAAAATCAGTAAAGATCTAAAATTTATGAAAAAATTAGGAAACATTTTCAAAAATATGAAAAAATATGAAAAATAGGAAAAAAATATGAAAATTTTTCCTGATTTTTTTTCATAATTTTTAGTTTTTTTCTGATTTTTTTCATATTTTTTAGATTTTTTTCTATTTTTTTCATATTTTTTATATTTTTCTACCACGTGGCATGCCACGTCAGCATTAATTTAGTAACATATTCCAACATTTTATTTATGTGCCATGTCAGCACGCCACGTCATCATAAAAATATATCCATATTTAAAGCGTATACCAGGTGGTTGCCAAGTCACTCTGTGGACCGTGAATTGCTGATCTATGAAAATACAAACACTATAAATGAACATTTTAATAATACAGGGACCAAAATGAACAATATACTATAATTCAGAGACCAAAAATGCATTTTTGCCTCTAGTGTTGTGTGTGTTTGACTTTAAGGTCCCTGAAAACAGTGACAAGGACCTATAAATAATTTCCCCTTTATTATACTAGAAATATGATAAAATCTAACTTATTTACTTTGCTGACCAGTTTAAAAAATAACAGATTCTATATACTAATCTATGTAACATATTTATTTTGAACAGGTTACTTCAGGTGTTGATGATACATGAACAATTTGAAATTATCATTTCAATGAATAAATCATTCATTCTTTATATTTGAACTCATTTATACCCGGTTTAGATTCTCTTAAATCTTGTTGAATTCAATGATCATATCCAATATTAAAGACTTGACAAAACTCGGCCACTTGGCAACATTATACATAAAGCTTTTTGTTGTGGAGAAAGTGAATCAATTTAATTCAACACCATAAAATTGCATATATTCTCAATAAAAATAGATAATTACTTACCTATTGTAAGTTGAGAAGTTAGGGGAAAAACCTACAAATGTGGGAGGGTTAGGGTATATCATTGTCTACTCAATTTTATAAGAAACGAAAAAAAAATCAGATTATTGTCAGAATAATGTCATAGCCTCAAATAGACAGGGTCCTTCCTAAAGTTGATGCTTTGTTGGATTCTATCAACAATAAAAGTGCATATAATACACATGCATAAAAAGCATGTTTCTCTATTTTGCACATAAACCCTAATAGTTTATTTGCCAGAATTAGAAACTAAGATCCAGTGACACTGTACAAAGAGTAAGAACAAAAATCATTCATTTCAGAATGAATGTAAGATAATATTGTTTGATAGCATCCAAGGCTAACTATGCACTATAATCTAAATATTTGAATTAGATTCTTCACCCAAGGCAATTATATATATTTGGTGCCTGAACTGAATGGGGGTACCCTACGTAACATGCCAATGCATTGGCCACAATTGAGATGAGATGCATAGGATTCGCCAAAAATGAAACTTGTGAAATTCCTCCAACGAGGTGCCATCTTAAGCAATAGATATAGGCCTATATATAGTTGAATATCAGGATAGAATGAACCATTGCAAGACAATTTCCCTTGGTTCATTCAAAAAACAAATGGAAGAGATCAAGTGCTTACTGGTCTCTTTATGGGTTCTCCACTTCTTTCTTTCGTCTTCCTGGATGTTCTTGGTTCATGGGCAGCTGTTGCCCATAATCAATGACAGTGGAGGAAACACTAGCCAAACTCAAATCTATATTGTTCATGTATTGAAGCCGGAAGGTGTTAGTTTCTTGGGGGCTGAGGATTTAGAAACATGGCACAAGTCCTTTTTGCCCAACACTACTCTCGACACAGGTGAGCCGCGGTTGCTTTACTCGTATAAAGAGGCTATTAGCGGTTTTGCTGCGAGACTAACACCTGAAGAAGTGAATGCCATGAAGAATAAGGACGGATTCCTGCGTGCTAATCCAAGCAAGCAGCTCGAGCTTCAAACAACCTATACTCATGAGTTACTGAATTTGAGCACATTATTTGGAGCTTGGTCCACAAGCAACTCATTCTACGGGCAAGGGATCATTATTGGAGTGTTGGATACAGGGATTCATTTAACTCACCCTTCTTTCAGTGATGTAGGAATGCCACCAAAACCAATGGGATGGAATGCAAGTTGCAACTTCCCAGGGGGTTGCAACAAGAAGATCATTGGCGCGCAATCTTTTTATTTTCGTCCAAGTGCCAGACCCCCGACAGACATAGATCAGGGTCATGGTACTCATGTTGCTGGCACTGCAGCAGGCAACTTTGTGAACAATGCAGACGTCCTCGGCCAAGCTCCCGGACGTGCCGCAGGGATGGCACCAAGAGCTCACATATCAGTGTACAAAGTGTGCTGGCCATTCCCGATAGGTTGCGAATCAGCCGGTGTATTAGCAGGCATAGATCGAGCAATACAAGATGGAGTCCACATCCTCCAAATGTCCTTTGGGGCAACACGTGGTAACGAACCAAAATCCTTTGATCAGGATGATGTTGCTATAGCCACATACTCGGCGATGCAAAAAGGAATCTTCCCATGCACAGCTGCCGGCAACAATGGTCCAAATCCAGAGACGCTGGGTCATGCTGCTCCATGGGATATGGTTGTTGGTGCCACCTCCACAGATCGAAGGATAAGAGCCACTGTGATGCTTGGCGACGGGAGGGAATTCCATGGAGAAACTGCTTATCAACCAAACACATTTCCTAACAAGTTTCTACCTCTTGTCTTCCCAGGTAGCAACGGACAAAACAATCAACTATACTGCTTAAATAATTCCTTAAGCGGCATCAATGTTAGAGGAAAGATAGTGATGTGCTATGTTGGAGGAATAGATAACATTTTGAAGGGTGATGAAGTTAGGAAAGCGGGGGGTGCTGCCATGATTGTCATGAACTTCATCACCTTAGGAAACACAACATCTTCAGAAGCTCACCACCTCCCGGTATCTCATGTGAACTACAAAGACGCCGATCAAATTATAAGTTATTTCTCTTCAAACTCCACCCCAACAGCAAAAATCACCTTCGGTGGCACCATATTTGGTGTTCGTCCAGCTCCGGCATTGGCCTACTTCTCATCCAGAGGCCCAGCCAAGTACAATGGAAACATTGTGAAACCAGACGTCACCGCACCGGGCGTGAATATTCTATCTGCATGGCCGGTTGACGTTGGACCTTTTCCAAGTGGCCTGAAAAAGAAGACATTCAACTTCCTGAGTGGCACCTCCATGGCCACACCTCACGTTTCAGGAATTGTAGCTCTTATCATGAGCAAGTTAAAGAACGACAACAAGAGGCAATGGTCAACCTCAGAGATCCAATCAGCACTCATCACCACTGCAAACACATTTGACTTGGATGGAAAACCAATCTACGATGAGGCAACTTTCAACAACAGTGCCAACATCCTCCAAAGGGGTGCAGGGCAAGTCAATGCAACGAATGCCATGGATCCGGGTCTTGTCTACAACATAGAACCAGAAGATTATGTTGCCTATCTTTGTGGAATATTTTCTAATAACAGCGGAAAGGTGTCAATGTTCACCAAGAACAACACCCAGTGTACAAGATCCATCCCTGGCGAGCAACTCAATTATCCATCCATAGGCGTGCCCATGGGATCAAGTTCGGCGATGATCACTGTCAGCCGAACAGTGACAAATGTGGGGGATGCCAACGAAGTCTACAACGGTTCATTCACAGAGCCCCCTGGCGTGAGTATGTATCTCTCTCAGTACAGCCTTCATTTCACCAGAGTGGAACAACAAATCACCTACAATATCACGTTCACTATGAAAGGTGCTCATCCAGGCTCAGGAACCATTGAAGAAGGACAACTTTCATGGGTGTCCAACAAGCATAAAGTCACAAGTCCCATCTACATAGCATTCTAAAATTACCTTATTGTTCACGAACTAATTCTGGTGTGGTAATCACAACATGTAATAAGGTTTGATGAGCACATTGTCTTTATAGAATAAATGAATAGGATGCACTACAACATCCTTCCTTTTGCAGTTTGCTCAGTTATTTGTAATCCTCAAATGATATAATGTTATAACCAAAGTTTTATAGGTCAATATGTATATATACAAGCTAATATTACTTTTGGGACATCATACAATCATAAGAACTGAGATAACGAGATAACTAAACTCAAATAGAAACGTTGCTAAGAATGTGCCCCATATCAATCATCCAAACAAATCAAACATCACTATAGATAACATAAATGGAACCTTTGTAAACGCAAATAATTACCTTTTAAGTTTAATCCCACATGGCTGTAATCAATCATACCCTATCAGTTATCTTATTTCCAAATAGCGAAATGCTTTTGAAGAAAGCCATAACCCCATCTTGGTACGACATAACATGCCTTACAAATAAAGGCAAACAATGAACAATCGGTCTTTCTTTCCAAGATTTGACGTGAAGGAAGCATTCTAAGAAAAATCCATGTATCTCTTTCTCATGATAGTGCATGGTTTTATAAGATCATATATCTTCTTAAACACAAGGTTTTCATCCTACTCGTACTCAAATAACAGAAGGTGAACCATAAAGAACTTTAGCACCCGTAATAAGGAACATAATCATAATGTCATGTTGTTTATGTAACATCAGAAATAAGACCATAGATTAACTCCTAAAATATTCTTTATCCAAAATCATATGGTCTCATTTTTTTTAAACCATAAGAGTACGGCTAAACCCTTCTTGCCTTCATAAACTTTCAAACCTACACTGTTTTATTTAATGAGGGTTCCTTTATCCATTTTTTTTCAAAAACAAAACACTGGTAATTTCTCCACTTCAAAGCCCAGGCTGCTAGAGTGGATGTAGCCTACTGTTGCAACCTGCCAAAAGATACATGACGTCTACAAAGTGGAGGCTGAAGAAATCTGAAACAATCTAAAAAAATCTAGAAAAATCAAAAAGAAGGTTCTAGAAGCACTACAACAAAGGTGGTTTATTGCGGCTGATATTAGCGGCGGATATAAAAATCCGCCGCTAACAGAAAATCTTTTGCGGCGGATATAAAATCCGCTGCTATATATTATATATAGCGGCGGATAGTAGTATCCGCCGCAAAGAATCGGAGGCGGATAATAATATCCGCCGCTATATATAATATATAGCAGCGGATAATTTCGTCCGCCGCAATATAACTCAACCCACTGGTTGATAAAACAGCTACTATATAGCGGCGGATAATTTAATCCGCCGCTATAAGCCCTTCATAAACACCCGCCCTTCTCCCGCGCGCCATCGACCTTCTCTTCCGATTCCGCGCTCTTGCGCGCCATCGACCTTCTCTTCCGATTCCGCGCTCTTCTCCAGCGCGCCATCGACCTTCTCTTCCGATTCCGGCGCGTTCTCTTTTCCAGTGATCGACCGCTTCTCTTCCGATTCCGGCCGGTGAGCTCTTTTCCAGCGATCTTCTCTTCTGATTCCGGTGGCCTCCCACTCCGGCTGTAGCTTGGATTATTCCTCTCCGGTTTGTTATTTCTCTCTCTTTCTGGTTCTTATTTCTTCTGAGAAATCCCTCGCTTTTTTTTTGGGTGTTTCCAGTCGCCGGATTCTCCAGGGATTGATCTGTTTTCGTGGCGGATTGGGTTCGGGGTTTGGGGTTGGATCTCTGGCGTGATTTTACTTGATTATTGGGATTTTAGGGTTTGTTTTGATTGGAATTTGTGAAACTTGTTAATATGTTTAACAAGTTCCACATTCATCTAATTTATTTATCAGGTTTTACTTGATTATTGGGATCTCTGTAGCATAGAATAGTGTTAGGATTTGAGGGCCTCTTAAATCTTTCTTGTATGTTTGTTTCCTTTGGCCAGTGAGTTTTGAACTGATTCCAGCTTATTGTTTCCTCTTTTTCTTTTTTTCCTTTCTTTTCTTCTGTCCATTCATGGTCCCATTTCCACAGTCACTGTCTCCAAATTAAGATTGCCCACAGATAGTGCATCTTGTTCTCTTTTCATTGTCCTTTGGATTACGGGAAATTAATTATATGCAGTACTATTTGAATGTTTCCCGAAAATTTTCCATACTAACTTAGAAAATCAAGAAAAATTGGCTTTCTTTAATATCCCTTCTAAGTTTTATCATCTTTGTGTGTGTCGTGACTGTTAATGTTAAATTTTTTATAAAGTGTTCTGATGCATTAGAGAAATGATCTGAAGCTTCATATGTTTTGCAGGTTGCACCTTATGAAAGACCAACTCTAAGTAAGGGGTTCTTACTACCAGAATCATTGGTAATTTCTCGTCCAATGTTGAGGAATGAGATAAAAAAAATATATACATTGTAATGTGATACAAGTTATATTATGCTTAGTTTTGGATTGTTGAGGATCTTCATGTAACTCATTCAGTGAACCTTTATGAATGTGGGAATTTGTTTTGTGGGTGTGCTTTTTAATTCTCAAATTAATTGAATATATATTTTAAGTTTTTTTTTTTAGTGATGATCATGTATTAAATTTGAGTTCAATTAACCAAATTAAAATGTTATTGGAAGCTATGTGACAGTTTATAGTGGCATTGCCAAGGATAAATTTGCTTTTGCATTTTATGATAACACTTGTATTATTTTTGCATTTTATGATGTTATTATTGGGTGGTATTATGTTTGCTAATTTTGCTTAATTTGCTCTCATAAATTAAATTATATGTTCTAGTGTTTTGTTTCTGAATTTCGTATTCCGTATTTCTTTAGTGCGATTAATTGGTACAGAAGAGGAAGGAAATGGAACAAGGTACAGAAATCAATCTGATAAATCATCGAAAACATGTTTAAAAGAGGTTAATTTTTACTGATGAACTTGATTGAATATATAGACAGCAATTCCTGTTCTAATTGGAACCAAGTTTGATGACTTTGTTCAACTTCCTCTTGAAATGCAATGGACAGTAGTAAATGAGGTAAACTGAACTTCCTTGAATGTGCTTGCTTTTGCAGAAGTTCAAAATTTCTTAAATGTGCTTGCTTTTGCAGAAGTTCAAGAGAAACATCGATTGGACCTTGAAAATTTGACATTGTATACGCATCCCTTCAAGACTTTCCAACTATTCCTTTTTCCAAATATCTTTGCTTCTTTTAATGATACCTTCATTGTGAGTTTTCTTTGTTTTTTTGTTTTTGATTTTACTTGGAAGTCCACTGTTTCTGTTTTGATGTGATTTTGTTTGTTTAAGTGCAGCATGTTACCAATCTGTCTGGCAGAGAAACTCTTGTTCGCATAACAGGTGAGAAGTTCTACCTTTTTGTTTTCTTGTTTCATTTGATGCTAGCATACTTTTTTCTGAGTTCAATAAGCTGTGTGTATGGATTTATTTCTTGTTTCATGGAATAAGTAATTGGTTAGCTTTAAGATCATGTGGGGACGTGCTTGGAGAGATCCCGATCGAGGAGAGGGTCAACAAGCTAGCCTGATGAAGAAGTATGAGGTTTTCTCTGGTATACATAGCAATGACCCCACCATGAACCTAGGTTGGTATCTTTTCATATGTCCCATTAATGGTCCTTTTTATCTCAATCCTTTTTCAGAAAAACAAAAACACACACAATTAAAATGACAATTCATTAGATTGAAGAAGAAACATTTTCACAAATTAATTAAATGGATCAGATTAAACATCAAACTTGGACTCATATCTTGTCCTGACAATGTCTTCAATTAAATATTGGGATTGGAGGAAAGAGTTTTTTAAACAAAAAAGAAAATAATGATTGTGATGAGATGAGTCTATTCAGTTTGGTGGAATGTTTAATCAACTCATTCTAGCCATAAAGTTTTTATTTTCATACATAATAACATAAATTTAGATTTTTTCAAGTAGAAGATGATTTTTTAATTAAATATGATTCATCAACTTTAGTAAGGAAAAATGCAATTAAAATTTAGGTGAAAGTTAACTTTGGACTAATGATACTTAATTTTGAATAGATTTCCACAATTAGAACAGAGTGAAGCTTCGGTACTGTGATGGAGCATCCTTTGCTGGTGATTCAGAATATAATGTTGTAAGCATCTTAACTCAAATTCACCAAATTCTACTTTCTGAATGTTTTAATTAATCGATGTGGGACTACTATTTCTAATACTTTTGATAGATTGCACAGACAATTAACACCCTTTACTTCAGAGGAAAAGGATTTGGGATGCTATCATTCAGGATTTGCTGCCAAAAGGACTCATGTTTGCAGAAAAGGTGCATACTTTGTCTTTCAATGAACAGTGGTTTGTTCACTTTAATTTGAGAAAGAGACTGATTACTGATTAGTTGATGATAATCATTCAGGCATTACTCTCAGGATGTTCAGCTGGAGGACTTGCAACCTTCATTCATTGTGATGAATTTGCTCAACTTTTCCCCGAGACAACATGTGAAATGTCTCAGTGATGCAAGATTTTTCTTTGATGTGCAAATCCCAAATCCATTTCACTCCTTTCTTCAATCACTATTTGGTATGTTTTTAAAGTTGGTTTTCATGTGATTCCTCTTGCTATTTTCATCAGGACAGACATATCAGGGAGCAACACCATAAGACCATATTGTCTAGACATCTTGTGATTAGTGTTGACATCTTGTGTTACAAACCAGTGGTTTGGAGCATATCAAGGACAGGGAAGTTTGTTGCCATATGATCTGATGCAAAGATTCGATCAACATTGATATTGTCTAGACTGGTTCATCAAACACTCAAGAATAGCTAACTAATTGGGGCCGATACAAATGATGTAACTTTGTTGTTTCGGTTTGATCCATCTTGCTTATTATTTCAATGTCGAAGAAGAGAAGTTTTAGAACTGGGAGCATATTTATAGTAGACAGTGTGCATGCTCTTGTATATAAAATTTCTCAGATCATTGTGTACAAAACTTTCTGTCTTTAATTAAAGAATGTTTCTTATTATTAATTAATTTGGTCTTTTAAAATATTATCAAGGGTATTTGTGTAATTATATGATTATTTGGATTATATAATAATAATAATAATAATAATAATAATAATAATAATAAAAATAAAAATAATACATATTGCGGCGGATATATCCGCCGCTATAGGATCTGTCGCAGTAGTTAAGACCTATAGCGGCGGATATATCCGCCGCTATAGGGTGTAACGCCGTTAACGGTACACTATAGCGGCGGATATATCCGCCGCTATAGGTCTAAGAGACCCTATAGCGGCGGATATATCCGCCGCTATAGCTCTTAGCAGCTACTACACAGCTCTTGGTCTTTAGCGGCGGATATATCCGCCGCTATATGTGGATTATCCGCCGCTAAAACTTACACCGACGGAGGATTGTGCGGCGGGAAATATCCGCTGCTATAAATCTATAGCAGCGGATAAGTGACCTATAGCGGCGGATATATCCGCCGCTATAGGTCATATTTCCTGTAGTGAAGGCAGCAGAAACTCTTATCGCATGTTCTTGACTATAACCTGCAAGTTCCACCGTTGCATCTTGTGTTGCAACACCAGTTGCAACTCGCTGTCTGGTTGTGACTTGAGGAGTTTCAAGTGATGCAATCTTGTTAGTTCTGCTGGTGGTCATTGTGTGGCTTTAAGGATGACACACTCACAATGAATCTGACACACAAGCAATTTCACACCATCTCACGAGCAAAGGAACAATCAACACATCGAGAGGAGAGACACAAAGGTTTTGTATCCCAGTTCGGCTTTTAAGCCTACGTTTGGGGGGCCAAGTCCGATAAAGACAATCCACTATAAAATAGTAAGGACAAGAGTATAAGAGTTCCACTTACTCTCTCACTCTACCATAAGCACCTACTCTGGATTGACCGATGACCACTATTACCCTTCTCCCAATGGACTACTCTAGTCGGCTTATTCCAATCCTCAGAGTCCTGGTCTTATACAGACATCTCCCTGCCTTCAAAACACACCTACTTCCTCTAGGATCTCCACAATCTCCGCAGTTGCTAAATTGACGTCTTCCATATTTAGCCGTTGCAACTTCAGTTACAACTGATCTTGCAACGCGGCCCGACTGATGAACTGACTAAAGCTGCAGCTTATATATATATATATATATATATATATATATATATATATATATATATATGAGGCTGCTTTGAATGCTTCACCATTTTGGGATTTGAGTTTCATTGGCTGCTTTGAGACGCATGCTTCACCGCCGCCTTGAGATTTGCACCGTTTTAGGATTTATGTTTATATTGACATCTCGAAGTGAGTGTCCCACTGTTGTATCGAGATATATGCCATCTTGAGATTTGGATTTCATCACCCGCCTCAAGATGCATGCTTTATCATCGCATCGAGACACGTGCCAGTTTGGGATTTGGATTTCATCACCCACCTCAAGATGCGTGTTTTATTAGCGAATCGGGATGTGGGCCAGTTTGGGATTTGGATTTCATCATCCGTCTCAACCATCATGCTTGGAAAGAAGCCAGGACTCAACTTTTTGTTTGCTCGACTGCTTGATATATATATAAGTATATGTGTATATATATATATATATATATATATATATATATATATATATATATATAAGTACCTGACTGATTTTTTTTTGTTTTGGTTTGATTTTTTTTTTTTTAAATATTATTAACATCTGTAACTGCAACCTTTGTTTGTTTGTTTGTTTGATTTTTTCTTGTTTCGCCGCCCCTCTCTGTTTTAGCTTTCACCTTTTTTTATTTTTTTATTTTTTTATTCTCTCTTATTCCTTCATCTCTATCTTTTTTTTTCTTATATATATATATATATATATATATATATATATATATATATATATATATATATAGGGTCGTGTTATAGTGTAATTTGGTATATCTTATTTGTCAAGTCTTGATTTGCCCATTTTAGCCCACTCTTACTTGATATTTTAAGGAAATCCAACCGTATGGATGGAAAAAATATTGAAAAATAAGCTAGCATATCAATTTTCATACAATTTGGGAACTTGTAGGGTCTTCATCGAAAAATAAGCTAGCATGTCAATTTTCATACAATTTGAGAAATTGTAGGGTCTTCATCTTCAATGGTGAAATTATGAAGTGATCAGATTTTTATAAATTTTCACCCGTTAAGATGAAGACCTTACAAGTTCCCAAATTATATGAAAATTGACATCTTAAACTATTTTTCAACGTATTCTTTCCATCCATACCGCTTGAAATCCTTAACACACCGTCATAAATAAATTAAATGGGAGGCTTAATCTTTAAATGACATTGCTCTCACTTTATACAAACACTAGTATATATATATATATATATATATATATATATATATATATATATATTACTTTTTTTTTCGTCATCTTTCTCTTTATTTTATTTATTTATTTTTTTCTCAGTAGTAAGCACCGCCCTTCCCTATTAATTTCATCTTCTTCCTTTTTTTTTCTTTTTTTTTATTCTTTCTCTCTTCTGCCGGTTTTCTCTTTCTTTTTATTTTATTTATTTATTTATTTATTTTATTCTTTTCTTTTTTTTAATCCCTTTTTTTTTATCTCTCTTCTCCGGTGGCGGCGTGGGCTTTTGCATATTATATATGCTATGCATCCTTTGGCCTCTTCTCCGGCGATGGCAGGTATCAGCAACAATTAGCCCCACAAGGGTGGCTAAGCAGTGGCAACAATAGCCCCACAAGGGTGGCTCAGCGGCGATGATAGCCCCACAAGGGTGGCTTGGTGGTGACAACAACATCAACATGGTTTCTTTTTTTATTTTTATTTTTTCTTTCTCCGGGACAGTAAGGCATCGGTATCCACAAGTGAGGGGCCGAAGACTTGGTGAGGATAAGCAGCAAGGCGTCCACAAGGGAGTCAGAAGCTTGTTAAGGGTTGACACAATTGAAGGTTGACAGCGACGACCTCCACAAGGGAGCTGGAAGTTTGTTGAAGGTTGACGGCGACGGCCTCCACAAGGGAGCCGAAAGATTATTGAGGGTTGACGGCGACGACCTCCCCAAGGGAGACGAAAGTTTGTTGAAGGTTGACGGCGAAGGCCTCCACAAGGGAGCTAGAAGCTTGTTGAGGGTTGACGGCGACGACCCCCACAATGGAGCCGTAAGTTTGTTGAAGGTTGACGGTGACAGCCTCCACAAGGGAGCCAGGAGCTTGTTGAAGGTCGACAGCGATAATGAAAATATTGGGGAGGAGGGGGACCTTGATCTCCTTATGCTATATTACAGTCAATCAACGGACTGAGCCTGTATCCTTAAGCAAAGTCATTAGAGATAGGCCAGTGTCTGACCGACCACACGATTTCTTGCTTTACGGAGAGGAGAACATGGAGGAGATCTTTCCCCCCAAAAGTCTCTCTACAAGAGGTTTTCCCTCCTCTATTTATAGATCCTCCCGACCAAGATGATAAGGTTGAAATTTGAATTTGAGTTTTAATTATCATTATATCATAATCTAGATACGATCAAAATTTTGAATTTTAATTCTAATGATCATAATCTAGGTATAACCTTGAATTTGAATTTTAATCATCATGAGATTATAATCTAGATAAAGATAAAAAATTTGAATTTTAATGATAATAATCTAGATTTAGGTGTAACCTTCAATTTGAATTTTAATCCAAATTTAAGTATAACCTTGAATTTAAATTTTAATAATCTAGATAAGATCAAAAGTTTGAATTTTAATGATCATAGTCTAAATTTATGACCATGAATTTGAATTTTTAATCATCATAATTTAGATAAGATCAAAACTTGAATTTAAATTAAATTCATTTTTTTGGGATCTGTATTTCTGAGATTGCCTCAGAATTTATATTTTTGGTCTACCTCGGGATTTGCGTCTTTAGCTTGCCTCGGGATACGACAGGATATATTTTTATTTTAAATTTAAAATATCTTAATTTCAAGATACTTCAAGGTATATATTTCATTGGCACCCTTCAAATATTGGCACCTGGTAATGCATAAATATTTATGCATATGTATTTTTTTCCACACAAACATAAACCACGATCTCAAGACACCTCCAAGCCTCCTGGTTAAGTTCTGAGTCGAACAATGTCGGACCCTCCCGATCCTGACTACCGCAACTCACTGGACTCCTATCTATCATGCTCTTAGCCCGCTTCAAGTCGTACCTCCTCAAGGTGTGAAGTCTTCAATCATGCAAGTTTAAAATGTAGATTGCCTTCATCAATTCCTTCCAAATTAACTTAGTCTTGATTGACCACAATTTGGAGTGTCATTCCTCATTGGTCACCACCATATTTGTTCTTTAATCAGCATCAAATATGTCCTTCAATCATATCATGATTTGGCTTCAATTAAGGCTAGCATCAAACACCAATCACCCAAGTTTGGGCTTTCAATCACATCTTCAATCAGCTCCTTAATCAAATATTTGGCTCTCAATCCATGCATAGACCCAAATTTGGCTCTCAATCCATGCATTCTTCAATCAATGCAGTCACTTCCCAAACTAAGCTTGCATTCCATATGGTCTTCAATTGAATCTGGATTGCACCAATTCAGTCGTTGCAATTGATTCCTTCCTCCCAGTAGGTTCCTGTTGCTATATAAAGAATATCCTCTTCTCAAATTTGACTCCATTAACCTTGCTCCTTAAGTAACGATTTCTCCTTCCAAATATGCTTGACCTTGTTCCTTTGACTTGTCAACCATGCCTTGACCTTGTGCCTTTGACTTGTCAACCTCTTGCCATGTCAGCTTGTGCCATGTCACCATGGTGTCAAGTAATGCCAACATATGTGCATTTGCACTAATATAACCTAAAACATGATAGAACCTCTAGATCATTATGTTAAGGTGTCAAACGGGATGGCCCGACTTATGTCGGGTACTGTGCATGCCCATGTCGGCATGACCCGCAAAGCCGAACGAGTTGGCCGAACACGAGGCATGACCAGGCTAGTCTGGACTCATGCTATGCTGGGCCAGCCCTCGGGCCGACCCTTTAATTTAAAAATAATAATTAAAAAATCTAAAAAATCTAATAAATTTGAAAAAAAATTCAAAAATAAATAAAAGAAATCTAGAAATTCCCTAATGGTCTGTTTAGATTGGCTTATGACAAAAGGGTTTTTTTTTTTAAAAACAAATTTGATAGAAGAACTTTTTTTATAATAACTTTTTAGAGTAAGTTAAGAGCTAATTATTTTTGTGTTTGGATATATTAATTTAGAAGTGACAAATTACTCAAATGGACATTCAATGAATAATAATAATAATAATAATAATAATAATAATAATAATAATAATAATTATTATTATTATAAAATAAATAAAAAACATAGCCGGTGATAAAGGAGGAGTGTTGGAATAGGTTGACAACTAGCATAAAACTTTGTAACATACCTAATATGAATTATCTACAAAAATATAACGTTGACGTGCCCACCTAGACACGCACTACATCGGCACCTAGGTGTAGTGTTAAATGAGAAAGGGGTTCCATCACATCGCCGCCTGGGTGTTGTGTGGGACAAGGTTACAGGGAGCCGATCGCGAAGGGTCCTCTAAAGTGGGCCCTTGTTTCCACTATTTTTGGTTGTTCCAGTTTTTTTTTTTTTTTTTTCCTCCAACACTTCTATTATCCTAAGAGCAATTCCATATTTGTACAAGCAGTGGTCACAAGGAGCACATCTCCATTGGAGAGGAAACTCCCTGTAAGTAACTTCTCAATTGGATGGCATTACATCAACTTCAAGACTTTCTGTGAGAACTAATTGATATCATGAAAGCTCAAGCCAAGTTTAGAAGAAAAGCCCATAGTATAGCAAATCATATAGTTTTCATAATCAATTGATGCAATGAAACCACTTCCACAGAAAGCTCAATCTAAATAACAACAAATTGCACTAAAATCATAAACTCTGATTTGATTATTACCTGGAATCGGTTGATTTTTAAGTTCTCTAAGTGAAAGTATGGGGGGCATCTAAGCCATGATCTTCGCCGGAAATCCAAGACGATTGGTTATGGGATCTCAAAGACGATAAGAGGCAAATTCTAGTAGAAATCAAGGGGAGCGACATCAGATAGGAGGATGTTGGAAGTAGGAGAAGAGGGGGAGGTGGAGGGCCAAGAGATGAAGACTGAGGGGAATGAGATGAGACGGAACAAAAGGCGGGACACTAGGTTATCCCTACCATGCCGACCAAAAAGCAAACAAGTCCCTGTAAATAGTTTTATTTCGAAAAGACCACTTAAAAATATACTTATTTATGAAAAATATTGCAGCATGTTAACAAAAATCACATGAATAACCCTAAAAATTGAAATTATGTGTAATACCTTTATAAATTTTATATTAACACGTATTTTTTATTTTTTATTTTTTATTTTTGAGAAAAATGGATAAACTACATTCATTTATTTAAAGGGGAAATGAATTATAAGTCCCTGGAAACAATATCCAGGGACCCTTCCTCCCACTATTTGCTACACCCCCCACACGCACCTATCCCAGGGACCAAATGGCAATTTGGATACTGTAGCAAGGACCTATAATTAATTATCTTTTATTTAAATAAGGTTAAGGTTCTACATTAGTCATTTGTTGGACCAAGTATTACATTCAATTTGCTGTGATTGGCGATGAGAGGAGGATTAGGTGATCGATCCTTGGTGGGGGTCCCTCCAGCTCCTCTTTAGAATCTGCTCCTGGGGTCTCTGCCTGCTCTCTCTTTCCGTGAGTATGAGGCTACGTTTGATGAGAGCGGTCATTGGAGTTTGTTGGGTGGCATGGTCACTGTCGAACCACGAGAGGAAGAGGAAATCGATATGTCGGATGAGTCTCGTATAAACGCGCTGTTTATCGTTGAAGTAACATGTATGTTTCCAAGTTTCATGGATATTTGGATATATACCCCCAGTGGTCAAACCAAACCCATGTTTTTTTATTATTTTTTCTCATTGAAAAGAGGGTAAAAAATGAGAGTATTTCATATTTATGAAAGTTTTTAAATTAAAATTTCAACTCTGTATATAGCAAGTATATGTGCAACTTAAAGAATTTAATAAATGAATTCTACACTAGCATTGTCATCTGTCATCGGTGTATTCAACTCCTAACTATTTAATAAGAGGTTCAAGGTTCTCAAACCTTAACCAGGCTTATTTAATAAACATGGTCCAGCAAAGACATGATTAAGCCAATTAATACATTCATTATACTAGAAATATGATAAAATCTAACAACCAATTTAACAAATAACAACATTATACTAATCTATGGAACATATTTATTTTAAACAGGTTACTTCAGTCTTAGCTGGGTTAGTGATACATGAACAATTTGAAATTTATCATTTCAATGAAAATATGATTCATTCCTTTTAATTGAACTCATTTAGATTATGTCCAGATTCTCTTAAATCTTGTTGGATTCAATGACCATATTCAATATTAAAACACTTGACAAAACTCAACTACTAAACATTGTACATAAAGTTTTTAGGTGTTGACCAACGACCTCTTGGCATATTGGCTTTGAGTCCCTTGCATAAGGTGTTGTTGTTTGGAAAAGATCCCGGATTTAACACTCCACGATCGCAAGGTGTGGGCACATACGTTTGTCAAGTTGGCCGCCTCTAGTGAGTTGGTGCTTGTCGCAAAAAAATAAAATAAAATAAAAATTTTTAAAAAAAAATTCTGTTGCGGAGAAAGTGAATCAATTTAATTCAACACCATAAAATTACATATATTTTCAATAAAAATAGGTAATTAATTATCTGTTGTAAGTCTGAGAAGTGAGGGAAAATAAAACCCACACATGTGGGAGGGTTAGGCCCGTTAGGGTATATCATTGTCTACTCGATTTAAAAAAAAAAATGAAAACAAAAAATCATATTCTTCTCGGAAGAATATCATAGATTATTTAAATGTGATTGCTGAAAAGCTCGTAGATGGTACAATAGCATCACATAGACATAGTCCTTCCTAAAGTTGATGCTTGTTGGATTCCGTCTACAATAAAAGTGCATATAATACATGCATAAAAAGCACGTTTCTCTATTTTGCACATAATCATAATAATATATTAGTTGAGTGACCAGAGACCTTCTTTATGAATAGTTTATTTGCTGAAAGCCCATCATTGGGACTCCAATACTATGTTTAGAATTATAAACTAAGATCAAGTGACAGTACGTACAAAGAGTAACAGCACAAATCATTCATTTCAGAATGAATGTAAGATAATATTGGCTTGGTAGCATCCAAGGCTAACTATGCACTATAATCCAAATATTTGAATTAGATTCTTCAGCCAAGGCAATTATATATATTAATTTGGTGTCTGAACTCAATGGGGTCCCCTACGTAACATGCCAATGCATTGGCCACAATTGAGATGAGATGCATAGGATTCGCCAAAAATTAAACCTGTGAAATTCCACCAACGAGGTGTCGTATATCTTAAGCAATAGATATAGGCCTATATATATAGTTTTTTTTTTTTTGAATAAGGGGATAAACCCCACCCAACCCAGATAGGACACGGGCAGGAAGGACCGTCACGGGCTGTTAAGCGACCCACGCGACTACCAAGTCCTGCCGATCGACGTCACAGGATTCGAACTCGATTCTACTACGCGGATCTGAGGGCTTTGCTAGACTCTCGGCCTTTGGCGGCCTATATATATAGTTGAATATCAGGATAGCATAAACCATTGCAAGACACAATTTCCCTTAGTTCATTCAAAAAACCAAATGAAAGAGATCAAGTGCTTACTGGTCTCTTTATGGGTAATTCTCCACTTCTTTTTTTCGTCTTCCTGGATGTTCTTGGTTCATGGGCAGCTATTGCCCATAATCAATGACAACGGAGGAAACACTAGCCAAACACAAGTCTATATTGTTCATGTATTGAAGCCGGAAGGTGTTAGTTTCTTGGGCGCTGAGGATTTAGAAACATGGCACAAGTCCTTTTTGCCCAACACTACTCTCGACACTGGTGAGCCGCGGTTGCTTTACTCGTATAAAGAGGCTATTAGCGGTTTTGCTGCGAGACTAACACTCGAAGAAGTGAATGCCATGAAGAATAAGGATGGGTTCCTGCAAGCTAATCCAAGCCAGCGGCTAGAGCTTCAAACAACCTATACTCATGAATTTCTGAATTTGAGCACAATCTTTGGAGCTTGGTCCACAAGCAACTCATTCTACGGGCAAGGGATCGTCATCGGCGTATTGGATACAGGGATCCATTTGACTCACCCTTCTTTCAGTGATGCAGGAATGCCACCGAAACCAATGGGATGGAATGCGAGTTGCAACTTCCCAGGGGGTTGCAACAAGAAGATCATTGGCGCACAATCTTTTTATTATGGTCCAAGTACCAGACCTCCGACAGACATAGATCAGGGTCATGGTACTCACGTCGCTGGCATTGCAGCAGGCAACTTTGTGAACAATGCAGACGTCCTCGGCCAAGCTCCTGGACGTGCTGCAGGGATGGCACCAAAAGCTCACATATCGGTGTACAAGGTGTGCTGGAAAAGTATAGGTTGTGAATCAGCCGGTGTATTAGCAGGCATAGATCGAGCAATACGAGATGGAGTCCACATCCTCCAAATGTCCTTTGGGGCACAACGTCATCATGAACCAAAATCCTTTGATCAGGATGATGTTGCTGTAGGCACATACTCGGCGATGCAAAAAGGAATCTTCCCATGCACAGCTGCTTGCAACAATGGTCCAGATCCAGAGACGCTGGGTCATGCTGCTCCATGGGATATGGTTGTTGGTGCCACCTCCACAGATCGAAGGATAAGAGCCACTGTAACGCTCGGCAATGGGAGGGAATTCCATGGAGAAACTGCTTATCAACCAAACACATTTTCTAACAAGTTTCTATCCCTTGTCTTCCCAGGTAGCAACGGACAAAACGATCAACTATACTGCCTACCTAATTCTTTAAGCGGCATCAATGTTAGAGGAAAGATAGTGATGTGCTATGTTGGAGGAATAGATAACATTTTGAAGGGTGATGAAGTTAGGAAAGCGGGGGGTGCTGCCATGATTGTTATGAACTTCATCACCTTAGGAAACACAACATCTTCACAAGCTCACCACCTCCCGGTATCTTATGTGAACTACAAAGACGCCGATCAAATTATAAGTTATTTCTCTTCAAACTCCACCCCAACAGCAAAAATCACCTTCGGTGGCACCATATTTGGTGTTCGTCCAGCTCCGGCATTGGCCTACTTCTCATCCAGAGGCCCAGCCAAGTACAATGGAAACATTGTGAAACCAGACGTCACCGCACCGGGCGTGAATATTCTATCTGCATGGCCGGTTGACGTTGGACCTTTTCCAAGTGGCCTGAAAAAGAAGACATTCAACTTCCTGAGTGGCACCTCCATGGCCACACCTCACGTTTCAGGAATTGTAGCTCTTATCATGAGCAAGTTAAAGAACGACAACAAGAGGCAATGGTCAACCTCAGAGATCCAATCAGCACTCATCACCACTGCAAACACATTTGACTTGGATGGAAAACCAATCTACGATGAGGCAACTTTCAACAACAGTGCCAACATCCTCCAAAGGGGTGCAGGGCAAGTCAATGCAACGAATGCCATGGATCCGGGTCTTGTCTACAACATAGAACCAGAAGATTATGTTGCCTATCTTTGTGGAATATTTTCTAATAACAGCGGAAAGGTGTCAATGTTCACCAAGAACAACACCCAGTGTACAAGATCCATCCCTGGCGAGCAACTCAATTATCCATCCATAGGCGTGCCCATGGGATCAAGTTCGGCGATGATCACTGTCAGCCGAACAGTGACAAATGTGGGGGATGCCAACGAAGTCTACAACGGTTCATTCACAGAGCCCCCTGGCGTGAGTATGTATCTCTCTCAGTACAGCCTTCGTTTCACCAGAGTGGAACAACAAATCACCTACAATATCACATTCACTATGAAAGGTGCTCATCCAGGCTCAGGAACCATTGAAGAAGGACAACTTTCATGGGTGTCCGACAAGCATAAAGTCACAAGTCCCATCTACATAGCATTCTAAAATTACCTTATTGTTCAAGAACTAATTCTGGTGTGGTAATCACAACATGTAATAAGGTTTGATGAGCACATTGTCTTTATAGAATAAATGAATATGATGCACTACAACATCCTTCCTTTTGCAGTTTGCTCAGTTATTTGTAATCCTCATATGATATAATGTTATAACTAAAGTTTTATAGGTCTATTCAAATAAAAGAATGTAATTTATCTATTATTTTTTTTTTTAAAAAAAAATTTATAAGTCAATATATATATACAAGCTAATATTACTTTTGGGACATCATCCAATCATAAGAACCGGGATAACGAGACAACTAAACTCAAATAGAAACGTTGCTAAGAAGAACCGCCATGCTGAAACGGATTTGACCACAGATAAGATTTTGTACGGAGGCCTCCGGGAAGACGCCATCGCCTGCGGTGCAGCGGAAAGGGGAAAGGACTCGTACGGTCGCATGGGGAAAACCACAAACCCAATCCCTATCAGAGATGATATCAACGGTGGGAAAGGAAAACAGGTTGATGGCTCAGATGGAAAGGAATTTTCAAAACAAACGAGGGCAGATCAATCACAAAGGAGACACGTGGCTCATTCACGCTGAAGAAGACCTCGGATGCTCGAGATTCAACGGGCACCAGACATGGGAAAGAACAAAGGGGAAGCAACCATGGGCACGTGGCAAAACCCACATCCAATTTAACATAGTTGATGGCCAGGATGACATTTCCAAAAATGTTAATGATGGGTTAAGCATCAATCATAAAGACAAACTTAATGCAAGTATACCCACAAGTTCCACTTATTCAGAACCTGCAAAAGATGATAGCTTGGAATCAGATGAAGAATATGAAGATCAATTGGTGAGAGAAATAGAATTAGAAATGGACAATATGCATGTGGAATACATAATTAGACTGGGAGGAAGATAAACAAGAAGAGGAAGAGATAGGGGCTGATCTCATTAAGAATAATCAAATTGAAAGCACACCTAAAAACAAAACAACTAGGGAGGAGAAAGGGCATGAGATGAAAACCCTAAAAGGGCCTGAAGACACAAACATGGGAAGTAATAATCCTCAGCAGGCGGAACCAAACCCAATTGAGAGCCCGGGGTCAATTGGACCTGTAGACAATCAAAGACCCAGCATAAGCAACTCAATTGGGAAGAGGCTAACAAAGGGCCAGAACCAGAACTGGATCTATCCAAATATAAATGGAGACATATCAATGGGTATGGAATTACATGGCCGACTCAACCTAGGAAGACCTAATGGCAAGTATGTAAATGGAACAAAGAAGGGATGAGCCATCTGATGATCCTGGTATGAAGATGCAACCAACCCTAACCAAGATAATTGGCCGCACACAGGTGAAAACGGATCAGGCACCCGTCAAGGAAGCAACTCGGCATAGTGGAAGGACTCGGAAACAGATGTCGGTGCGGCTTGAACAGGAAGGCTTCATTGCTCCACCAATCTCCTCTAAAAAGAAGAGAACAGATCGGAACCAGACCATGGTTAAAGGTAAGATTAACAACTTATCCTATAATTCCCTAACCTTTTGTGATTGGCCAAACAGGAACATCTTGCTAGCCGCCGAGCTAGAAGGGGTGGATCTAGGATCCTCGGAAATTGAAAGGGATGAGTGTATTCCGCATCTACGAAGAGCAGAAATGGAAAGGACAGATGGGGGGAGGAAAACCAACCAAGGTTTTCTTTCCTACTGATGGTGCATACCCGGGCAAGACTAGTTTCCTGATGAAAGTTATTTCTTGGAATATCAGGGGTTTGGGACATAAGAAGAAGCGGTATCTTATTAGAGACTCCCTATATCTCTACAAGCCAGACATCTTTTGTCTGCAAGAAACAAAGCTGGATAACAACAGTAATACATACTGGCGCTCAATTGGGGGGACCTACTATGATGCATGGGAAGCCCTCCCGGCAGTAGAGACACGAGGGGGTTGTTGCATCGGATGGAACAGTAACAAATATAAACTCCAAAGTGCATTTAGAGAACAACACACTCTATCAGTAATATTGTAAGACAAAGCCATGGGAGATGTGCCACAGATGATAACTACAGTATACGCCCCATGTAACCCGGCTCTAAAAACAGAATGTTGGAATGAGATCAGGGAGAACAGGGGGCGCTGGGGGAGCATGGCTAATTTGTGGAGATTTTAACACAATCAGAGGTCGAGAGGATGCCAACACGACCTCCCACGGGACACAAGAAAGAGAGGAATTCGATCTGATGATACAAGATCTTCAGCTCGTTGACCCCCCTCTCCTCGAGCGGAAATACACATGGACCAATGGAAGGGAATCGCCTGCGTTCGCCAGGTTAGACCTGTAATAACCCACCCAGAACCTATACATAAATAGGTACTAGAATGAAAGTGTGAAATGACTGTTTGTAATTACCTATTAGTTCGAGGACCTAATTAAGATTTCATAATGGTAATTCAATGTGATTAAACCAACATGGTCCAATTTATCGTACAACCTGACTTGGATTAACCTTGTAGGGATTAACATGAGATAAAATAGAGAATTATAAAATGATTATGACTTATCTTTATCTTAAATATAACTTGTAATTTGAGTAGGATATTATATTTGAGATTAAATTAGACTTATCTCATGAAAATAATTATAATTGATCTTTATCCAAATATGGATTCTAATTTGATTATGATTTAATGTTTGAGTTTGAATTGGATTAAGATTTATCTCGTAGAGATAATTATAGTTTGTTTATGATTATGAATTACCATTGGATTATGATTCAATCTTTGAGTTTGAGTTGGATAAGGATTTATCTCGTAGAGATAATTATAGTTTATTTATGATTATGAATTACAATTGGATTATGATTCAATGTTTGAGTTTGAGTTGGATAAGGATTTATCTCGTAGAGACAATTATAGATTGTTTATGATTGATCTCTATCTCAAATATAAGCTTTATTTTGATTAGGTTCGAAGGGTTAATTTAAATTGGATGAAAACTTATCGAATAGAGATAATTATTAGATATTTGTGATTTATCTCTATCTAGTTAGAGTGAGACTAGGACACTCCCCTCTATATAAGGAGAGACATAATAAGGGAATTCATATACAATTTGGTGAGAGAAGTTAAGGGATCTCTTGTTCTCTCTTTAGTGAGAAACAATCCAAATAATAGGAGAAGGAAGGTCCAATAAGGATTAAGCACTAGGGAGATTGACAGGTGAGTTGACTGCAGATGAACTCCAGTATTTTAATTTAATTGCTTGATGTTTTATCGTGTTTTTATCGATGGATTCTGAAATCATTACTTTCAGTATGTACGTGTATTTTCTCATAGTAGAGCTAACTTTGTATATTTCGTATATCGATCTACATCTATGTTACGTGTGCACCGGTTGAGATATGCCTATTTTTTGTGTGTAGCCTGCGGGCTAAGTTCAGTGATTTTGATATGGGAGTAAGATTAGTGCTGTTGAGATTGGGTGCATACGGACTAGGTGTAATTGATATAGTTGTTTTGATATGCCAGTCATGTTTCTAATATTATGATTCACTCGTGTTTATGAATGAAATGTTGAGATCCGTAAGCATCTCATCTTGATTATATTTGACTGGTATGAGACCTTTTGATGTGATTAATATGCGCATAGACCAGCATGTATATTGTCTTCGTTTTGTTATATATATGTATACATATGCTATTTTCTATATTTAACTCTGGTGTGATGTATGTCTCTCACTGGGCTAGTTTTAGCTCACAACTCCCACTATTTCAGTGTACAGAAACAGGTAAGTAGTCAACATAGTGGACTTGGAGGGGTACGGACCTGATGATCGAAGTGATAATTTTATTGTTTAGCCGGCACTGAGTCTAATATGAGTCATTGTATCAAACTAAAATCTTAATTTGTATCTAAGTTGAATAGTTGATATGTCAGAATTTGATTTCGTTTTATGGATTATATTATGTCTTTAGCATGTTATTCTGATTTCCTGCCTTGCGTATTTGTGGGGGCAACCCTATAACTACGCGGCGTTTGTTGGCATACCCGGGCCCGAGTCGGGTTCGGGGCGTGACAAGACCGATTCCTGATATCCACAGAATAGATCCTAGACTTCCCTCGGATATGGCAAACCGCCCTTCCAAGGGTAGGATCAGATCATGTTCCATTATGTTTGGACTGCGGTGCTCACACTCCACAGATTACCCCCTTCAGACTCAACAGAGAATGGGTGAAGGAAGATGGCTTCTGGCAGTTAACCCGAGAGGTTTGGCAAGGGCAACAATTGCTAGGGGATGGTGCTTTCATATTGGGAAAAAAAAAAATTAAAAATCCTGAAAGGCAGAATATATAGGTGGAAGAAGGAAAACCTCAATCAAAAAATGGAAAGGAAGAAGGTAATCCTCAATACTATCAGAACACTGGACACCCATAAAGAAACAAGGGTTTCTCACAGGAGCAGAAATGGAAGAGGAGGTTACAAACAAAAGAGAGTATGAGCGGATCATCTCTGAAGAAGAAGCATACTGGAGACAAACGGTCCAGAATCACTTGGCTCCAACAAGGAGATCAGAACACAAAATTCTTTCATGCGGTGGCCAACTAACAAAGTAACATCAACTGGATAACACAGCTCCAGCATCAAGGGACATTAATCTCTGATCCCACACAAATCTCTAATGCCATCTCAACACACTTCACCAACCTATTTGGTAGAGAAAGGCCAATGAGGTATAAAACATCCTGGGATCGTCTGTTCCTACGCAAAAGAAGAGTGGATCTTGGGCACCTAGATGAACCTTTCAGAGAAGGAGAAATCAGGAGAGCTATAAATGAATTAGGGGCGGACAAAGCACCGGGACCAGATGGATTCCCAATGACATTCTATCAACAGGGATGGAACACAATAAAGGGCGACATACTGAAACTTTTTGAAGACTACTCCAATGGGACGACCAACATGGAACGCCTTAATTGGGCACATATTCTTCTCATTCCAAAGAATGAGGCTCCTGAGAGCATAAGCGATTACAGACCGATCAACCTGATCAATTGCTCAGTTAAAATTATTTCCAAGGTCTTGGCAAACAGACTAAAAGGGGTGTTGGGAGAATTGGTAGAGGAATCCCAAACGGCATTCATATAGGAGAGGATGATTCATGATAATATTATTGCAGCTGAAGAACTTATACACAAAATGAGGACTGACAATGCAAATGGGATCCTGATTAAAATAGATCTGGAAAAGGTTTTTGATTCAGTAGACTGGGACTACCTCCTTGACATCCTGCGGGCAAGAGGATTTGGGCCTAAATGGCTGGGATAGATCAAATGCTTGCTAACATCCTCAAAAGCGAGGTTCCTCGTCAACGACATTCCATCTGGGTATGTTAGAAGTAAAAGAGGCCTAAGGCAGGGCGATCCGCTATCCCCGTTACTGTTCGTCCTGACTATGGATGTACTACTCATGATGCTCTCAAATGCCAGTCACTCCAACATATATCGGGGCATCCCCGTTGGGTCAAATGGTGAAAATACCATCTCCACGCTACAGTATGCTGATGATATTCTGGTTTTCGGCACCGTGGGACTAGAGGATACTCGCATCCTTAAGCTAATATTTTACCTGTTTGAGGGACTGTCGGGGCTAAGGGTCAACTACTCTAAAAGTGTGATAATCCCAATTAAAATGATAGACCACAACATAGAAGACTTTGCACAAATGCTAAATTGTGCAGTTACAAGCTTTCCAATTAAATATCTGGGAATTCCACTATCAGGCGGCGGCCCAAAGAAGGAAGATTGGAATAATCTAATTACAAAAATAAGAAGGAAGTTGACATCATGGAAAGGGAAATTGTTATCGATGGGAGGAAGACTTACAATGCTAAACTCAGTAATATCAACAATCTCAGTCCACTGGATGTTTGCTTTTTAGTTTCCAGAGTGGGTCATAAAGAAGATCGATGGAATTAGAAAAGATTTCCTTTGGAAAGGGGTGGACAGGGAAAGACCTTGCTATTATCTCATCAGCTGGGACAGGATATGCAGGCCAAAAAAAAAATGGAGGTTGGGGAATCTTAAACCTCTGAACTTTCATTGGAGCCCTGCTGGGGAAATGGTGCTGGCGGATACTCACCGGACGTGCAGGTATCTGCCAAAAGATCTTCCAAGACGTATATTCAAGGAGAGGTTACATAGACCGCCACAAGCCAATTCCGGGAAGGGCATCCCCCTTCTGGAAAGGTCTGTGTCGTGAGAGTTCCCCAGTTTTGGCCAACATTCAAGTCACACCGGGTGCTGGAAGAAATACCAACTTTTGGATGGACAACTGGTGGAAAGGGAACTCTCTTAGGAGTGACTATCGAGGGATGCATGAACTAACAACAACAAAACACCTAACTTTACAATCTGCAAGAACCAGGATCCAAAGAGGAATACCGCTCCTTAAGCCGAGACCCCTAACGACTTGGGAAACGGAAGACCTGAACATGTTAATGCGGTCACTGGTAGACCAGACTACAATGCTTGATGAAAATAATACTAGGGAATGGAGGCTCACGAGTAACAAAGTGTTCATAGTCAAATCACTCTATTGCTTTAGAATAGATGGAGGTGTTAGAAGTGACCTTAAACAAAACTTTTGGAAACAACCCTGTCCTCTCAAGGCAAAATTATTTGCATGGCTGGCAAGAGAAAATAGGATCCTCACATTAGATAATCCATACAGAAGGCACTGGACAGGCGAACACACTACATGCTACCTGTGTGAAACTGAGGATGAATCAGTCCAACATATTCTCACATCTTGTCCATATGTGCGACTGATATGGGCTCACTTTGAAACCTTATTAGGTGCTTCACGTGGGAGGGATGATCTTCAGGCCTTATGGGGCCGAAGGAACACCCCCTCGAGGGTGCACAATACCCTACGAGAAGGGTGGAACATCGCTGTTATGGCAATCACTTGGAGTATTTGGGGGGAGAGAAATATACAGTGTTTGCAGGATAAACACCGTGTTTATTTAAGAACCATTCGTGATATTTCTTTCCTCATCATCTCTTGGTTGGATGCAGCTCCACTGGTGAAGAGAGCAAAGCTGGAGGAAGCAGCGAACCTAGTAAAGCGCAATCTAGAATTCACAACTACGCCAAGAAGGGACGAGGATGGTGCAAACACCTCTGGGGAGGAACCCGCTCAAGCTTGAGGAAGAAACCCGAAGGAATGGAATTGCTTGATGTTAGAAGGGATGGGCTTTAAGATGTATCTTTTAATTCCTGATATGATCAAGCAATATAACAAAACCTTTATCTAAATTAAAAAAACTCGTGGTTTATCCACTTCATCAAAAAAAAAGAATGTACCCCATATCAATCATCCAAACAAATCAAACATCACTATAGATAACATAAATGGAACCTTTGTAAACGCAAATAATTACCTTTTAAGTTTAATCCCACATGGCTGTAATCAATCATACCCTATCAGTTATCTTATTTCCAAATAGCAAAATGCTTTTGAAGAAAGCCATAACCCCATCTTGGTATGACATAACATGCCTTACAAATAAAGGCAAACAGTAAACAATCTGTCTTTCTTTCCAAGATTTGACGTGAAGGAAGCATTCTAAGAAAAATCCTTGTATCTCTTTCTCGTGATAGTGCATGGTTTTATAAGATCATATATCTTCTTAAACACAAGGTTTTCATCCTACTCGTACTCAAATAACAGAAGGTGAACCATAAAGAACTTTAGCACCCGTAATAAGGAACATAATCATAATGTCATGTTGTCTATGTAACAACAGAAATAAGACCAAATATTAACTCCTAAAATATTCTTTATCCAAAATCATATGGCCTCATTTGTTTTAAACCATAAGAGTACGGCTAAACCCTTCTAGTCTTCAGAAACTTTCAAACCTACATTGTTTTATTTAATGAGGGTTCCTGTTTATATCAAAAAAATATAAGATAAATAAATAAACACATATTTGAAGGACCAAAATGAAATATTTCATGAATTTAAATTTTAATGAAGTTTATACCCTGAAATCAAAATATTTTTAAATGGAAAATATATATCCAAAGATATTCCAAGGGGGACCAAGAAATACATATCTCGAGGTAGGTCGAGGGTATAAATTTCAAGATTGTCCGAGAACAAATCTCGAGGCAATTTTAAATCTTGAGATGGCCAGGGAACACATATCCTGAGGCAACCCCAAAATTCTAAGATTGTCTGAGAACAAATCTCGAGGCAATCTCACCCAAGAACAGATCCCGAGGCAGTCTCAAATTCCAAAATTGTCCCTGAGAACACGTATCTCGAGGCAATCGCAAATAGCCCGAGAACATATCTCGAGGCAATAAAATTTTACATGCCTAAGATGAATATCCCAAGGCGGCTCAAAAAACGCTGATCCCGAGGCAAAAAATTAATTAATAAATTTAAAAAAATAATAAAAAAAATCAAAATCAAAATCAGTCAAATCACAAAAAAAAGAGATAACTTCAAATCTGGCCGGTGGGGAGGTTTTTTTTAAAAAAAAAATCAAAATAAAAAAATCCTCTTTGGTTAAGATTTTTTGGTTTGGAGGCAAAAATGAGGAGAAGAAAATCAAAAGAGAGAAAGGAAGGAGGAGGAGAAAAAAAATCAGAAGGTAGTCTTCTTCCCTATGGAGCTTCCACCTCCTCTATGGCGGTCGCCCCCTCGTCGCCCAGCCACCTAGCCTCGAAAGCACAAGATAGCGCTGAGCCTCACTCCCTCTCTAGCCTTGCTCCCCGGCCCCAAAGACTCCAGAACCACCTCCTGAAGGCCGCGATGCCTCCAGCCCCTCAGACGCCCCTTAGCTCCCTCACCGACGCCCAGATTTGAGCCTGATCACGCTCAACCCCATCTCAAGAATCAGAAGTCCGCGGCGCAGGCTGCGGCACAAGAAGAAGCAGCCTGCGCCAAGCCACAAAGGCAGCGCGCAGAATACACATACAGCCAGCCGCCGCAGCGGCCAAAGCAAGACGCAGCAGCGCCAGAACTGCAGCAAGCAAGCAGGCCAAGTCCAAAGATACACTGGCACTGCAGTAGGCCCAAAGAAATAGGGCGCAGCCTACAAATACAAGACAAAGAAGAACGCTGCAGCCATCATTCGCAGCGCCGCAGTACCAAGCATACATGTACCAACACGCACACAAGAATAGACGCCGCGCACAAGGCCAGTCGAACAGATCCCCAGACGCAGAACGCGCGCATAGCAGGTTCAAATTTCGCATATACGCGTTCGGTCCGAATACCACAGACGCATAGCCACGACAAGAACCCGGCGACGCATAACCGCTAAGCATAACAGCGCTCCAGCCAGCGTGCGCACATTGCTCGTTCAAGCCCGCATAAAGGTCGCACAACATGCTCCGGCTCAAGGCCAAAGAACTCGCTAGTAGTCAAGCGGCATAATAACGCCGCCAATCCGCGAAAGCGTATCAATGTGCTGCCCTTATTGCCAGCAAACAAAGCAAAGGCTATATAATAGCCTCCCTGCTGCCCTTAGCGCTAGGCAAAGGCTATACAATAGCCTCCCTGTTGCCCTTATCGCCGGCAAACAAAGCAAAGGCTATACAATAGCCTCCCTTCTACCCACTGACACTGGTAAGGAAAAGCAAAGGCTATACAATAATCTCCCTGCTGCCCTTATCGCCGGCAAACAAAGCAAAGGCTATACGATAGCCTCTCTGTTGCTTTTATACTAGCAAGGAAAAGTAAAGGCTATACAATAGTCTCCATGTTGCCCTTATTGCCGGCAAACAAAGCAAAGGCTATACGATAGCTTCCATGCTGCTCTTATACTGACAAGGAAAAACAAAGGCTATACAATAGTCTCCCTGCTGCCCTTATCGTTGGCAAAGAAAGTAAAGATTATATAATAATTTCCCTACTGTCCATTATCACCAAAGACAAGGCAAATAATGAAAATGAAGGAGTAGCAGCTTCACAAAAAAGGATGGGAAGTCACAGTTTGAAATCTACTGCCGAAGCCAAATTTCTGCAGTTCTGCCGACTTAACCACCTGTCATTCAAACGACGATAAATTTTGATAGGAAACTCTGATTGAAGCGAAATTTGCGGCATTGGAAACTAGACTTCCAGAGCTTTCCAACCATATATGGCACAGTTCCTATTAGTGGCCCAGTTGGTACAGTTTTTGATGGAAAGAAGACCAATTCCTGTAGTTTTGCCTGTCTGACTACTATCTATTCAAACGTTGATAACTTTTGAAAAAAAAACTCCGATTGAGATAAAATTCACGGCATCAGAAACTAGACATCCAGGGTACCCATATATGGTGTGACCCATATTGATGGTCCATTTGGTACAGATTTTAGCCACAAAGCAGGGCCGGACTGCTGTAAATTTATGGGCTGTTGACGACTATGACGCGACAACACTACAACATGAATTCAAAGGGGATGGCGAGGCTGAAGGTGGCATTCCTAAATAATAAAATAAATAAACAAATTAAAAAAATGAACAAATAAATGATATGTATGAACATCTCATGATGATATCCATATGTAATGAAAGTTATGATGAATAAAAATCATTTTTCATATTGTGTTATTCATTGCCTCTCTACTAATTGTACTTTTCCCCTTAATCGGAGGTTCCCACGACATTGTCTGGGGTAATTAATAATAGAGGCTTGCCTCTATTAGGAATAAAAGAACCCATAAACAAACAAATATGATATTTGTGCTTCGATATATCGTCTAGTGTCTTCTTTCACAGACACGATGCCAGACGCATATTTTCGATCCCACAGTTCCTTTATCCATTTTTTTCAAAAATAAAATAGTGGGAATTTCTCCACTTCAAAGCCCAGGCTGCTAGAGTGGATGTAGCCTACTGTCACAACCTGCCAAAAAAGACATGACATCTACAAAGTGGAGGCTGAAGAAATCTGAAACAATCTAAAGAAATTTAGAAAAATCAAAAAGAAGGTTCTAGAAGGCCGCGGAAACTTCAAGGATTGATTCAAGAAGGTTCTATAACTCTTATTGCATGTTCTTGACTATAACTTGTAAGTTCCACCGGTTGTATCTTGTGTTGCAACACCAGTTGCAACTGGCTGTCTGGTTGTGACTTGAGGAGTTTCAAGTGATGCAATCTTGTTAGTTCCGCTGGGGGTGATTGTGTGGCTTTAAAGACGACACACTCACAATGAATCTGACACACAAGCAATCTCACACCATCTCACAAGCAAAGGAACAATCAACACATCAAGAGAAGAGACACAAAGGTTTTGTATCCTAGTTCGGCTTTCAAGTCTACGTCTGGGGGGCCAAGTCCAGTAAAGACAATCCATTATAAAATAGTAAGGACATGAGTGTAAGAGTTCCACTCACTCTCTCACTCTACCATAAGCACCTACTCTGGATTGACCGATGACCACTATTACCCTTCTTCCAATGGAGGCTCATTTCAATCCTAAAGTCCTGGTCTTATACAGACATCTCCCTGCCTTCAAAACACACCTACTTCCTCTAGGATCTCCACAATCTCCGCAGTTGCTAAATTGAACGTCTTCCACATTTAGCCGCTGAAACTTCAGTTACAACTAATCTTGCAACGCTGCCCGACTGATGAACTGACTAAAGCTGTAGCTTTCGTTGCACTGTGGGATCGAAAATACCCGTATGACATGGTGTCTGTAAAGAGATAAAAGGCGACACATCGAATCACAAATGTCATATTTGTTTAGTTATTGTGGGTTTTTCCATTCCTAATAGAGGCAAACCTCTATTATTAATTACCCCAGACAGAATCTTGGGAACATCTGATTAAGGGAAAAAGTGCAAGTAAAGGCAATGAATAAACACAATTTAATTTATTTGAAAATCATAACTTTTATTATATATATATATATATATATATATATATATATATATATATATATATATATATAAGGCTGCTTTAAATGCTTCGCCATTTTGGGATTTGAGTTTCATTGGCTGCTTTGAGACGCATGCTTCACCGCCGCCTTGAGATTTGCACCATTTTAGGATTTATGTTTATATTTACATCTCGAAGTGAGTGTCCCACTGTTGCATCGAGATATATGCTACCTTGAGATTTGGATTTCATCACCCGCCACAAGATGCATGCTTTATCATCGCATCAAGACGCGTGCCAGTTTGGGATTTGGATTTCATCACCCACCTCAAGATGCGTGTTTTATTAGCGAATCGGGATGTGGGCCAGTTTGGGATTTGGATTTCATCATCCGTCTCAACCAATATGCTTGGAAAGGAGGCAGGACTCAACCTCTTGTTTGCTCCACTACTTGATATATATATAAGTATATGTATATGTATATATATTTATATATATGTATAAGTACCTGACTGATTTTTTTGTTTTGATTTGATTTTTTTTAAATATTATTAACATCTGCAACCTTTGTTTGTTTTCCTTTTTTTTTTCTTTTTCTTGTTTCGGCGCCCCTCTCTGTTTCAGCTTTCATTTTTTATTTATTTATTTATTTTTTTATTCTCTCTCCTTCCTTCATCTCTATCTTTGTTTTTTCTTATATATATATATATTCATTATTTTGGAGAAAGGAAACACAAGACAAAACAAAGCAAAACACTCTTTTTATTCATAAGTGGGAGAGACTACATCTTTCTCTTATCTAGAGAAGGAGACTACATCCAACTCCCTTGAGAGGGAAGACCTAACTCCACCTTAGATCTCGCTCTAACTCTTACAAACACACTTAGCCCTTATTTATAGAAGGTATAAGGGGCATATAAGTAATTTACTACATGACATCATTGCTTAAGAGATAAGAAGATGCTTAAGAGATTAGGATGATGACGTGGTCGCTTTGGATGCTTCAAAGATAAGAGAATATATTCTTTCTTATCTTAAGGGAATATATACTTCCACATCTTCATCATGATAGTGCTATGTGGTCCTGAGCACTATTCATTCGAGCACTATTCATCCGAGCACTATTCATCATCTTCTTCTTCCATCCAATCCCACCACGCTTCAAAGCGAACTCTGATGGTGATCAACTTGATCATTGATCCATTCGAAGATTGTCGACCTTTGCTTTATTCGAAGGCCATCTGAGATAGAGCAATGGAGCCTAGAGAGATAAAGCTTTACCTCTCGAACACCCAAGAGAGCCCTGTGCGCCATCCTCGGCAAAAACGGGCGATAGCTGGGAATTTACAACCTCAGGCCTCGGCCGTCTCCTATCCATTACTACTGGCTCCACACAGCATGAACTCCTTCTACTAGCATCGCGTCAAGCAGAAGTCTTCTACTGTCTCTGATTCAAGCTTGGAGGAGAACCAACATAGCAACTGCGTCGGCGTAGACGGTCCGAAAGGATCGGAAGCTCTGATACCATTATTTTGGAGAAAGGAAACACAAGACAAAACAAAGCAAAACACTCTTTTTATTCATAAGTGGGAGAGACTACATCTTTCTCTTATCTAGAGAAGGAGACTACATCCAACTCCCTTGAGAGGGAAGACCTAACTCCACCTTAGATCTCGCTCTAACTCTTACAAACACACTTAGCCCTTATTTATAGAAGGTATAAGGGGCATATAAGTAATTTACTACATGACATCATTGCTTAAGAGATAAGAAGATGCTTAAGAGATTAGGATGACGCGTGGGTCCTTTGGATGCTTCCAAAGATAAGAGAATATATTCTTTCTTATCTTAAGGGAATATATACTTCCACATCTTCATCATGATAGTGCTATGTGGTCCTGAGCACTATTCATTCGAGCACTATTCATCCGAGCACTATTCATCATCTTCTTCTTCCATCCAATCCAATGGATGGTACTACCAGTGTCTAATAATGCAACTAAATGAAGCTCATATTCATTATGGAGAAAGAGCTTTACCGGAATCGTGAGACGAGAAATGTCAGTTATATTACAGACTAGATCGTCCTGTAAGAAGATGATGAATAGTGCTCGGATGAATAGTGCTCGGATGAATAGTGCTCGAATGAATAGTGCTCAGGACCACATAGCACTATCATGATGAAGATGTGGAAGTATATATTCCCTTAAGATAAGAAAGAATATATTCTCTTATCTTCAAGCATCCAAAAGGACAGCCACGCCATCATCCCTAATCTCTTAAGCATCTTCTTATCTCTAAGCAATGATGTCATGTAGTAAAATTACTTATATGCCCCTTATACCTTCTATAAATAAGGGCTAAGTGTGTTTGTAAGAGTTAGAGCTAGATCTAAGGTGGAGTTAGGTCTTCCTCCTCAAGGGAGTTGGATGTAGTCTCCTTCTCTAGATAAGAGAAAGACGTAGTCTCTCCCACTTGGAATAAAAAGAGTGTTTTGCTTTGTTTTGTCTTGTGTTTCCTTTCTCCAAAATAATGGTATCGAGCTTCCCGATCCTTCTCGGACCGTCTACACCCCACGCTAGCTTGCTATGTTGGTTCTCCTCCAAGCTTGAATCGCAGACAAAGAGAAGACTTCGCTGACGCCGACGCTAGCTAGTAGAAGGAGTTCATGCCGCGCTGAGCCAGTAGAGTAATGGATCTCGAGACGGTAGGCCCGAGGTTGTAAATTCCCAAATATCGCCTGCTTTTGCCGAGGATGGCGCCACGTGGCTCTTGGGTGTTCGAGAGGTAAAAGCTTTTATCTCTCTAGGCTCCATTGCTCTATCTCGCATTGGCCTTCGAATAAAGCAAAGGTCGACAATCTTCGAATGGATCAATGATCAAGTTGATCACCATCAGAGTTCGCTTTGAAGCGTGGTGGGATTGGATGGAAGAAGAAGATGATGAATAGTGTTCGGATGAATAGTGCTCGAATGAATAGTGCTCAGGACCACATAGCACTATCATGATGAAGATGTGGAAGTATATATTCCCTTAAGATAAGAAAGAATATATTCTCTTATCTTTGAAGCATCCAAAGGACAGCCACGTCATCATCCTAATCTCAAGATCTTCTTATCTCTTAAGAATGATGTCACGTAAATTACTTATATACGCCCCTTTATACCTTCTATAAATAAGGGCTAAGTGTGCTTGTAAGAGTTAGAGCCAGATCTAAGGTGGAGTTGTAGGCCTCCCTCCTCGCCGGAGTTGGATGTAGTCTCCTTCTCTAGATAAGAGAAAGATGTAGTCTCTCCCACTTATGAATAAAAAGAGTGTTTTGCTTTGTTTAAAAAAAAAAAAAAAAAAAAAAAAAAAAAATTAAATGGGAATGTTGATTTCAAATCAAATTACTTGGATAAGGAGAGTTTGGTTCGAGATGTGTTTGATGCTCTACTAGGTACTTGCTCCTCTTTGGTGTGGAGATGGCCAAGGTTTTTGCTTTTTTTTTTTACATGCTTAGCCGGGTACACTACGGTTGTTTGCTACTCTGATTCAGCCTACAGCGATTTTGGGAAAAGCAGGGGCTCGAGAACCAACTAGAGTATCAAGGGACCGGTGCATTCAAGGGAGGAGTAAACAAGAGCGAAACCATATCCGAGAACACCCATAAACCCCGTGCCTTGACTACAAGATGCTAACGGGTATAGACTGGGAATTTGCATCTCGGCCTCGATTTCCGCCTACCTCTTTGTTCACATGATCTTAAGGATCGCCTCCCTCTTTACTACCGATTTTACAAGATAATCATAGTGTGATTAAGAGTCTGCTGTAATTCCGTCTTTAGGACTATACAGATTCAAGAGGGAAAACACTTATCTTTTTGTGGCCATACCTTCACAAAGGAGGAGCTTTCCCGTTCGAGGGGGAAAGAGGAGTCTGAGCGCTCGGGGAAGGAGAACGTGCGATGAGAAAATAACCAAGCCGGAGTCTTTATTCACAAGGGGGGGTCGTACAAGAGACCATTGCTTTATAACATAAGGAGAGAGGGATCGAGGGGTGGATGGATGCTCAAGAGAGGCCATAAGGGCTCTCTTATATACAAGAGAAAAGCATCCTCCATACTATTACAAAGGCTAGGTGGCTCTTTGCTATTTGACAAGAAAGATAAGTAGATAAGAAGGAATCCAAAGCTATGAAGATAAGTGAGTAGCCTTATCGTTCATAGTGAGTGAATGTCCTTATCATCTTTGCTTATCCTCTAAGAGTCCACCACGCTTTACAAGCACACTCTGAAAAGACAACAAAATGGACAAGTGGCTTATTTAGTACAAAGGTGTTGTCAATCAGAGGGAAAACCGTAAACATAAAACCATAAGCATTGGACTAGGCCGCTGGTTGGTGAAATAGGGACACAAACCACAAGGGCAGAAGGCCGAAGTCTTCTCATGGTCTTCAGAAGGACTGTAGTTGACTTGGCGAAGATAATCCATGAGGTGTGTATCAGATGGATTGGTGTAGTAGTACATCTTGTCGATAGAGGCGTCCGCGAGAACCAGTTGGCAAGAACAAGGCCGGTGAAGCGGCGTGAAGGATGCGGCGAAAGTGGGATCCCGAGTAGATAAAGCTGGAGTTGATCAGAAAGATGCCTCGGGGAATAGGACTTTGGCTTGCCGTGTTTATAATTGTTCGGTTCAACAAGCGCTCATCCTTGTTGCTTGTAATCGCTGAAGTTGGTCATAAGACGGAAGAACCTCATGGTGAACAAAGGTGCGAGAGTTGTGGGAGAAGAGAGTGATTAGTTTGTGTTGCCCATGTAAGACACTAGTAAGGGTTTTGTTCTCATCATTTAGTTCAAGGAATTCTTTGACTATCATGTCTTTTATGGGAGAAGAAACATGGAAGAGATAGGTCATGATCAATTTTTGTAAGTGCAGGAGTTAAGGTAGAGAGGTCGAGAATAATAGTCGATAGGAGTGGCTTCTATAGGAGATGCAGGAGTTTGGGTTGAAGAGGCCATTTGTTTTTAGTATGGTGTTAAGTGAAGATTGTAGAGGTGAAGATGCAAGGAGGGTTGCAGAAAACATGTTAATTTATACGAAGAAAAAGAAAGTTGTCTTGAATGTAGTGCTTGGCTACAAAAATTAAAGTCTCTTTTTCTGGAAAAAAGTGCTTGGTTGTAAATTAAACCATATGTCTTATAGGTATTAGAGTCTAAGTAGAGTGTATATAATTGATATATAAACTATCATATTGAGGGAGTAGCTTACCGAAAAAGGGTAATAGTTGATGTATAAACTATTTTATCTAGATCCTAGCTAGGTAATTATTAGAATCTATAGCTTCTTTTTTAATTAAGCTCGTCAATCAGACTACTACGATGCTTATCTTTTTCGTTTTCATTATTAGCTTCTAATTGTTTAAGTAATCTTTGAGTGTCTTCCCAATCCATTTCTTCTAATGGTTGGCTAAAGTCATCAAATTCTGGGTAATAGGGTTCTAGAGATTCTGGAATTGAGCTACATTCTGTTTCTTTTTCTTTTTGTAAAGCAGTGTCTATCTGTTTTAAGTTTTTAGTGTCACCTATCTTTTCTTTACTCTTTTCTTTTTGGCTTTTTGGGAAAGCCACACCCGTCACAGGATTTGAGGAGTCTTTACCAGCTACCTGTTGAGCTGGACTAGCCAATGATGTTATGGTTTCATTGGGAACCCTTGGTTGTATTTTTGACAAATACTCAACCATAAATGGACTTGTTTTGCCTTTACCGACTGTCGTTTGAGTCGGGCTAGGTAATGAAGTTAATTGGGCCTCATTCATCGGCCTTTGGCCGTCTCGTCGCTGGATCTGTAAGAACATTTTGTGTAGTAATACACTGCTTCTCTCTCTCAAGGGTGGCTATAATGGCTGCATTCTTTTTATCATTACTTGAAAATTATCACAATTTGAGCAAAACAAAATCTTGTCACGAAGGATCTTGGACAATATGAGATGTTTTGGTACGTAAACTTGATTTGGAAGAGTTTTTGAGAGAAGTAGAAATGTAATAAGTTGGCCCGATATGTTTTTGTGCAAAATCAAAAGCTTCGGAAATATAATTAAAACCTTTAAAAAGCGGGCAATCATAGTTTGTAATGCTTTCTAAAACTTCATTCCATTCTCCAAAAACACCGCTAATTCTTCCTTGTAACAATGATATAAAACTTAAAATTATTTCTTATGCTGTGAAAATATTCTGATAAAGCATTTAAACAGGCTAGAAAATACTTTGGGTCTGTGGAAATGGTATTTCGTGAAATCCACAAGTTATCTAATAAACACTGTTGTTCTTTTGATACTTCTATACGAGGTAATGGTTTAAAAGATATATTACTCTTCCGCATATACTATTAGTCTAGTATTGCCAAAACTTAATTGTTCTTGCAAGAGAAGCGGGCAATCTTCTCCGAAATGAGGTCTAGAAGATTATGCCATGTATTTGGTCCGATTGGTTGCGATCACGCCAAGAGATTTCATAGTAGAGTTAATCAATGCTGCGACTAAGTAAATCACCGCTAAACTAATTATCTACTCCTTTTATATGTTCAAAATGTATGTTATAACCATTGCCAACAATTCTATCTATAAAATTTAACCATCTTCGCTATCGCTTCGCTTATCATTCATTTTATTGTAAAATCGTCAATTGCCTCACACAATCGGTTCTGATTGTAAATTCTTTTTTAGATAAAATATGAATTCGGAAAGCGTCTAAAGCGTAATTAATGGCTAATAATTCAGCATCGATGCTGCTGATATTCCCTTTTTCTTTATACTTACCACTAGCATATCCACATATTTTTTCATCTATTTTATTTTTGTATTTATCTGCTTTTGCTATAAGAACTGCTCCCCATCCGATATTTGACCCATCCGATTGTATTATAATATAATCTGTGTCTAAGGGTAAATTTAAGGGAGGTAGGTTTTTAACTAAAGCTTTTATTTTTTCTACCAATTTTCTGTCTTCAGTGTTAAATGTTTTTTGTCCTTTTTGAGAGGTTTTGGCATATAAGGGTCCAGCTATTCTACCTAGGTTTTTAATAAATCCTCTTGCATAATTTAATAATCCTAGAAAGGATTGTAACTTTTTAGTTTCTTGCAAATCATCTATTGGCATGTCTAAAATTTTTGTAGTTATGTGTTCTTGCAATTTGATAGTGCCATTTCCTATTTCTAGGCCTAAAAATTTTATATGGGTCTTAAAAAGTTCCATTTTCTTTTTACTGATTATTAATCCATGTTTCATAAATTCTGCAAATACTAATTGTAAATGTCCTATATGTTCTTCTATTGATTTACTAAATACTAGAATATCATCTATATAGATTAAGACAAGCGTGATCATATTTCTTAAAAATTTCATCCATTTTCTCTCAAATACAAATTGGGGCATTTTTTAAACCAAAAGGCATTACTAGCCATTCAAAATGGCCTTCAGGACATGTAAATGCTGTCCATTCTATACTTTCTGGATGCATTTTAACTTGCCAAAACCCAGATTTACAATCGAATTTACTAAAAATCTTTTTATTCTGAATGCTATTAATTAATTGTCCTTTATCTGGAATATCATAACTATCTTCTTTCGTATTATCATTTAATCTCTTATAATTTATTACCATTCTGGATTTTCCCCGAACAATTTCAAAGATGATTTTTACAATGAAAGCAGTTGATCTATGTGGGGATACGGATTTTCTTATTAATTGTAGTTTTAATAAATCATTTATATGTATTTTAAAATCTTCTCTATCTGCATTTGAATATTCGATTTTTGCTGTTTTAATGATATACTCTGGATTTAGTATATCTAACTTACAATAAATTTTATTATTTTCCCAATATTTTAATGGATTTTCTCCAATTATTTCTAATTGGTCTAGTTTGCTAATTAAATTGTCGATATCTTGTCTATTTTTTAATGTTATTAATTCAGTATAAAATTTATTAATGTTTACAAAGGATATTTCAAAATCTATAGAGTCATTGTCTAAATAATCGTTATCCTCACAGTTTGTTTCTAAATTATCGATATTGGCCTCTATAGTTGTACATTCATTATGAATGTTTTCCAAAGTTTTACATTGTCCTTTTAGTAAGCATTTACAGTTATCTAAATTATCGTTGTTATTGTTGTCAGTCTCAATTTTATCTTTGGTTTTGGTTTTAATGGCCTTAAAGGCTCCACCATGCTTCTGCGCAAACTTTGAGGAAGTAGAAAGAATGTAACAAGAGGACAAGTGAGTGAAATTTTGGCCCGAGATAAAATCTTTAGTAAGAGTGAGCTGGCCATTAAGGGCAAAAATAAATTCCAACCCGAGAATAAAATGAACTTGTAAATTTAAACTGCGGACCCATGTTGGGGGTAAAGGCATATATGCTGAGAACGTATGGCAAGTTGTAAATAGACTAATTACGGTGTTGTCAATATATCTGTAATATCGATTAAAGGTACCATCCATTTGTTGGCCATATGTGACGTTGTTTGTTTGTTGGATAAATTTTTCCGGGATAATATCACGATTGAGGATGCATTTGGTACTACCAGTGTCTAATAATGCAACTAAATGAAGCTCATATTCATTATGGAGAAAGAGCTTTACCGGAATCGTGAGACGAGAAATGTCAGTTATATTACAGACTAGATCGTCCTGTATATAAGTAGTAGAAGAAGATGGGTCTGAGGGTCCAGGTTCTCGATGTGGCAATCTTAATTTTAATAATTTTATTTCATTTTCAAGAACATCCATTCTTTTGTCTAAAAGATGAAGTTGAAGTTTATCTATATTACTTTCTCGGATATGCGAAGAGAGAGATATATCAAATTGTTTTTGAATACAATTTATACATCCCTCAAGATAGCATAATAGACATTTTGCGCGTTTATCTTTGCTGGGATAAAAATGACAAATAAAGCAAGGAATATTATCTAGACCAGTTTTAACTTGCCATGTATGAATACAATCAGTTTTAGAGAATTCTTCAAAATTCATAAGTTCTAAATGTGATTGGGCGTCTATCCCATCATGATATTCATAGTCTTCAAATAAATTTTTAAGATCCCACTTATTAGTCCAGTGAAAATAACCTTCGTTACCAAATATATAGTTTAACCAAGTTTGATAATAACTAAGGTCCCTAGAATATTGCGGTAGGGTAATTACCATAGTCTGGTTTTTAATAAAATAATAGTAGTCTGGTGCGGATGCTACATTGAGCTGATGAATGTGTTTTAATAGAATAGAGGGTACATTTGGGATCTGGATTAAGATATTAAGTATGTATTGTTTAAATATATATTCCAGATATTTATAGTCATAAGAAATAGACCATAAATCTGTATTACTCCATAATTGTGTTAAACATTCTTCTTGTAATTGTTCGATATTTAAAGTAGTAAATAGGTTTAAAGAAAGTTGTTGAGGATTAGGCGGGTCTATATTCATTAATTCAAGTCCAAAAGTAGTTGGGTGGAAGGAAGCCTTATGGCAATCTGTCCAATATACTGTAGTAGAATTATAATGAGAAGGTTTATAATTAGAAGGTATTAGCTTGAGGGCTAAAGGAAAAGGAATTTGAGGGTCGATCCATGCCTCCCGCCTATATGTATTATACGCCAATAGATCCTTTTGATATTGGTCGATTTATAGTTAGGGTCGTTTCGGTAAAAATATAACAAAGTTCATCTTTGGTAATAACTGTAATTTCATTAAGATGTTTTAGAAGAATTGAAGGAACATTTGATATTTGAATGAGTATATTTTTTAAATACTGCCTATAGATATAGACCAAACGAGAATAATTTCTTTGAATTTTTGTTATCAGTAGATGTCCATTTGTAAAAAAGTGGGACATTCTTTTTGTAAACTTTCTATCTTACAAGAAGTAAAATGTGATTTGTTATATCAAGTTCTTGATTCATATAATTTAAATCTAATTCTTTAGGTTGCCAACTTGGTTGCCAAGTTAGATCTTCCAGTTTTAGGTTACATATCGATTTATAATGCCATCATTGCTCTCCGTGATCACTATCACCGCTACTTTCGACATTGGCTTGCTCAAACGCGTTCGATAACGATGCTATAGATGGATTACGTATCGTATACTAGTTCATCTATTTCTATTAAATCTTCATGTATGTTTTCAATAAGCGTGGATCTCATATTATTCATATTTAGTCGCCGTGGACAACTATTACTAAGGTGGTGCGGAGCTCACTTGCAAGTAAAAACACTTAAGTTTATTTCGATATGTTCGTGTTGGTTTGTATTTTCTAACATGTTTATTTGGATTTAAATAAGGTTTTTCTTTATGCGATTTTCTTATGTAATAGGTCTTTTTCTTCAGATGTCTATTGTTCTTGTTTTTATACTTCTTATAAGGTTTTTGCTTATCTAATCCATAAGCTTGACTTGTATAGATCTTACTACAAAAACTATATTCACCTTTCTTTAGTTGCTGTTGAATTTGTATATTAGTACATTTTTCTTTTAGTATATCTAGAATAAAAGAAATGTAATGGCCGATTGAGGTAAATGGAGTAACTGGGTGTAGATTCCATTTTTCTGTGATCTCTTTTCCTAATGCTCCAGGTAATTTTCTTAATAATTTTAAACCTAACTCGTGGTTGAAAGCGTTTCCAGAGATGCAACAATAATAAAAATAATCTTGTACAAATTCTTTAATGTAATTCCAATCATGTAAGCTTAATTGTTCTAGTTGTAACATTGCGTCTTTCTGGAGATCTACAAATCCAGAATTGGGATATATATATATATATATATATATATATATATATATATATATTACTCTTCTTTTTTCGTCATCTCTCTCTTTATTTTATTTATTTATTTATTTAGTATTATTTTTTTCTTAGTAGTGAGCACCGCCCTTCCCTATTAATTTCATCTTCTTTCTTTTTTTTATTCTCTCTACCTTCTGCCGGTTTTCTCTTTGTATTTATTTATTTATTTATTTATTTATTTATTTTATTCTTTTCTTTTTTTTAATCCCTTTTTATTTGTCTCTCTTCTCCGGTGGCGGAGTGGGCTTTTGCATATTATATATGCTATGCATCCTTCGGCCTCTTCTCTGGCGATGGCAGGCATCAGCAACAATTAGCCCCACAAGGGTTGCTAAGTGGTGGCAACAATAGCCCCACAAGGGTGGCTCAGCGGCGACAATAGCCCCACAAGCAGTGGTGGATCTAGAAATTAGACTTGGGGTGGGGACGAACTACTAAAGTTATTGTCTAATATAGATCTTTTTTTACCATCAATTTTGAATTATAATTATGTAATTTATCGAATATCTTTTTACCACAAATCATCATTTTTTTTATATAGAATCAATGAACTTTAGTTGAGTGTTTTTCCACTTGTACAATAGTTTCAATTATCTACTATTGAAGCTTCAACTAAGTTTAATGAATGGAAGAGCTCTTTTTCTTGAAAATAAAAAAATCAATTGTTTGATTCTTCATTAGAACTATCTAAATTAATTAACACGAAACTTGATTAGATAAATATTATATTTAAAATTACAAGAAATAAATTAACAAAACCACACATAAAAGTTGAATCAAATTGAGTCATCAATAAGTGTAATATAAAGAATGAAGAAAACTTCATGAAGCAAAGTAATGGATAGAACAAACAATAGAATTAAATCGTGAAGTAAAATTCATGAAAACCAAATAAATCCAAGAACAAAAAATGAATTAAGAAGCAAAATTCAATTATACCATATTAACCCTACATGAACAAATAACTCACTACCAAGCATACATCAAAATCAAGAATCCAAGATTGCCCATTATTCACATTCAAAGAATATTAACAATCCAAAAATTGAAGTTATATAACAAAAATCAAATATCTCATTCTCCAAAAAATACCAAGCAACAGGTTGTCAAAATTAGAAGAGCATCGAGCCAAATGACTCAAGCAAGGGGCTTACAAGAATTAGGCTGTAGCTTACTCATGAGCAAGAGAGAAGGTACGGGCCATAGATAAAACTCAACAGGTTGAAGGTAGGTTTTAGTTTATGTTTTTTCACTTAAAGCCTTATAAAATTTATATTTAAATAAAAAACTTTTAAAACTTTGGGGGCAATGGGAAATTTTGCAAAATTTGAAGGGGTTGAAGACAGATTTTAGTTTTAGGTTTTTTCACTTAAACCCATATAAATTCTATATTTATCTAAAAAAACATTTTAAAATTTAGGAGGGCAAGGAAAATTTTGCAAAATTTGAAGGGGGGTATTGGAAAATTTCACAAAATTTAAGGAGGGGGGCGGGGCAGGGGCCCCTGCTCGCCCCCCCCTTGCATCCGCCAATGCCCACAAGGGTGGCTTGGTGGTGACAACAGCATTAACATGGTTTCTTTTTTTATTTTTATTTTTTCTTTCTCCGGGATAGCAAGGCATCGGTATCCACAAGGGCGGGGCCGAAGACTTGGTAAGGATAAGCAGCAAGCACAACGGAGCCTGAAGCTTGTTGAGGGTTGACACAAGTTTGTTGAAGGTTGACAGCGATGATCTCCACAAGGGAGCCGAAAGTTTGTTGAAGGTTGACGGCGACAGCCTCCACAAGGGAGCCGAAAGATTGTTGAGGGTTGATGGCGACGACCTCCACAAGAGAGCCAGAAGCTTGTTGAGGGTTGACGGCGACGACCTTCACAAGGGAGCCGAAAGTTTGTTGAAGGTTGACTGCGATGGTCTCCATAAGGGAGCCAGGAGCTTGTTGAAGGTCGACAGCGATGATGAAAATATGGGAGAGGAGAGGGTCCTTGATCTCCTTATGCTATATTACAGTCGATCAACGGACCTGAGCCTGTATCCTTCGACAAAACCATTAGAGACAGGCCCGTGTCTGACCGACCACACGGCTTCTTTGTTCACGGAGAGGAGAGGAGAACATGAAGGAGATCTCTCCCCCCAAAAGTCTCTCTACAAGAGGTCTCCCCTCCTCTATTTATAGATCCTCCAGACCTAGATGATAAGGTTGAAATTTGAATTTGAGTTTTAATTATCATTATATCATAATCTAGATAAGATCAAAATTTAATGATCATAATCTAGGTATAATCTTGAATTTGAATTTTAATCATCATGAGATTATAATCTAGATAAAGATAAAAAATTTGAATTTTAATGATCATAATCTAGATTTAGGTATAACATTGAATTTGAAAGATCAGATCAAAAATTTAAATTTAAATTTTAATGATCATAATCTAGATTTAGGTGTAACCGTCAATTTGAATTTTAATCCAAATTTAGGTATAACCTTGAATTTAAATTTTAATAATCTAGATAAGATCAAAAGTTTGAATTTTAATGATCATAGTCTAGATTTATGACCATGAATTTGAATTTTGATCATCGTAATCTAGATAAGATCAAAACTTGAATTTAAATTAAATTCATTTTTTTTTTGTCTTGAGATTTGTGTTCTAGGACTATCTTGGGATCTGTATTTCTGAGATTGCCTCAGGATTTATATTTTTGGTCTGCCTCGGGATTTGCGTCTTTAGCTTGCCTCGAGATAAGACCGGATATATTTTTATTTTAAAATATCTTAATTTCAAGATACTTCAAGGTATATATTTCATTGGCACCCTTCAAATATTGACACCTGGTAATGCATATATATTTATGCATATGTATTTTTTTCGACACAAACAAATGCCCCCTTTATACTTCTCTCACGAAATTTGTTTGAGAGAGAGAAGTATGAACATATAACTTTTTTTTTCATTTTTATGGCCATGCTTTTTTGGGAGACCTGTGGTCATTTTCATTTTTTTTTAATTTCTCATTTCATCATTTTTTTCCTTTTTCCCATTTTCCCATTCTTTTTATTTTCATTCATTCATCATTTTTTTTTAAACATGGGAAGTCAATATGTTTGCGTCAGGAAGTACATTTAATTGTATATAACTGGTCTACCTTTTTTAATGAGGGACCAAACGTTCTGTCGTAGACAAACATTTTTCATTACACATATGGACATTAGTTGTTTTTATTTTTTTATTTTTTTGGCCCCTGGGGCATTCATTGGTGATGATGGGTCTCCTCGAGACTAGGACCACCCCTCCTATTGTAATTGTCCAGGATCGAGCCTATTTGTTATAAGCTCGTGACATCCTTGCTTTATAGACTTCAAGGTTCTATTGTTCTTCTATCCTCTTTTTGTCAAGAGTCCAATTCATCTAGGCAGAGTCAAACATTATCTTCATTTGAGATTTCATTTTGCCATACTAATATGAACTTTGAGTGAAAGGGTTGCTTCAAATCCAATCACTAAAAGGTGTGGTATGGATTGCGTTGAAGTCCTATAGGTGGTACAACAAACCCACAACATTTCAAGGAGTCTATTATGTCAATTTCTTTTATTTTTGGATATAGCTTTCTTTAGATTTGCATATTGATGGATAACATCTCCATGTATTTAGCATAGACGACATCTTTTGAAATATTCAATGCAATTTCTGGCCATGGTTGGCCCATAATATCCCATGCACTAAATCTTAAGTCGTACCTTGGGCCTAAATTGATGTGCACTACATATCCCGGACGGTACATTATGCGTGACTTCTTTTGCTTCTTCATATGAAATACATTTCTTTTATGAGTGTGAATCTTAGAGCTCCTCGCTTTATCTGAAGGTCTTCTGCTTTGCCCCCTGAAAGTTTATCATATTTCATAAATGGTTGCCTCCAATCTTCCTTTGGTATATCGAGGGTGAAGAGTTCCACTTTCCCTCAGTACTTTTCTCTTCAACATCATCGAGAATTGTATTTATGGGTTTTCTATTTCTAATGGTGATTTGAATTTCTTCATAGTCTAGATTTTGCTCATTCTTTTGCTACTCTAGCCAAAGAATCAGTTTCTCCATTTTACCCTTCTCAATTGGATTTAAGAGATTAGGGCTTGCACATTTTGTAGTTTCCTTTAGCTTGCTTGAGCTTGGGTTGTGTGTTTTCAAATATGTGTTTATTCTTGACCTTGTCAATGGAGGATACAAGTTTCATATTTTCTTTGGCGATCTCATCACATAGTTGTTTGAAAATGCAAGTTTGACATATGAATATCTGAGAATCCAAGTGAAGAGGCTTTATCTTCTTTTTTTTTTAATTCTTTTTTTTTATTTAGAAATTTCGATTCCATTGTTAGGATATGTGAAACCTCAAGAATCCCAAGAATCCATGACAATATCTAGAACCAGGGGTTTAGAGTTCTATTTCTCCTTCTTAACCTTCTAGAGTTGTTAAGGTGGAGTAGAAGTAGCTTGAAGCCTTGGGGTGATGATGGAGGGCCTGATCATCCAATAATATTTTAAAAGACTATTGAAGGGCAGTGGATTATTCGAGTTCTATTATTATAGCATCTAATGTTATGGGTGCCTTAAGAAGACCTGACGGTAATGTGTAATGGATTCTCAGTGCTTTAGGAATTCTGTCAGAGGTGATGTAGTAGTCAATAAGGTGATCATAATTAGAATTCCTTTTGATTGGTTCCAGGGGATTATCGTACCTTGAAGAAACTTACTTATGGTGGACGGGTTCTGATCTGTAATCTAGGCATGCCTGGGGGTGCATAAAGATGAGTGGTAGTTGGTTGAAGCTCTGATCAGAGCTTGGAAGGGTCTGTGTATTTATTATTTTATGTGAGCATAAGAAGATATAAAGGAAACAAGAATAGGGTTGTAAGTTGCTATAGTTTTCTTGGAGATAGAATACAAGCATAGTATGCAATATTTATTTGAAGAGGTCGTGATTATTAGTAGGGCTCATAGATCAAATTTGAGATATCTTTCTATGCGATCTATTGATAATAAAATTCATGAAATTGTGTTAACTGATATTCTTGTTTGAGTTATAAAAATTTTGGAATTAATGTAATTAAGTTTTTTTTTTTTTGCATGATAAATAATTAAGTGAGTTACATAATTATTTTTAAAGGACTTGATTAGAATTTTAATAATAAAACTAACCATGACTTGGGGTCCATAGGCCGAGTATGCACGATAACAGGCCTAGCATAGTTTTAGTAGGAATAGAGTGTACTATTATTAAAATTCGGATTGGGATTAACAGAAGGATAATATAGGCTCGGATTGGAGAAAAACCTATGATCATTGAATAATTCATAAACAAAGAAATAAAGTGATGATAATTACAAACTTAATTAAGAGGATTATTATAATTAAACAAATAATTAAGAGTGAATCAAACTAATAATGGGCCAGGCCCATCTAATGAGATTTGCATCATAGAAGTAATGGGTAAATTTTTTGGTAGGTCACCCAACTATGGGCTTATTTCATTTTGGGGTCCAAACTTCAATTTGAAGCAAAATGGTACCCAAACTTTAATTTTGTTGCACCGGACGGTCACCCAATGTTTTCCGGCTCAAATGTGCTGATGTGGACGCCGGAGAGACATGTCAGCAGTCCACGTCACTTAAAGTTGATTTTTTTTTTTGGGTCCTGTTCTTTTCCCTCCCTCTGACTTGTCACCATCACCGGTCACCATCATTACCTTTTTGCTTCTTCTCTGACTATCTTTCTTCATTCCATTCCACTGAGTGAAAAGGGAGAAGCTCCACCGCCGCGCCATTCCACTGAGCGAGAGAGCGAGAAGGAGAGAGGGCTCACCCAGGCCACCGCTGCCCAAGGGGAGGTTGACGCTTTCGCTCACGGGCGAGCAAGAAGAAGAGAAGGCTCACCCGAGATCATAAATGGGATCGTGAAATGGTGATGGTCACTAGCAAGCCAGAAGGAACCAGGTCGTCACATGAGGACTCACATTAGTGAGAAAGAACTAGCTACACCCTCATAGCTATCTTTTATTTTTTTTTTGGGTAAATTTATTATGTTTTTTTCTTGTAGGTGATGTGTAAGTCATGATTCACATTTTCGTTATGATTTATGTAATCAACTGTGGTCTTCCAATTGTAATCTCGATTTTTATCTCAAGTTTCTGAGTATGATTGGTGTAATCAACAGTGCTTATATTCCAATTGTAATCTCATTTTTTCTATTGTATTATCAATTTGAATTATAATTTCAATTGTAATCTCAATTTTGATGTTGTGTTCTCCATTTGAATTCTAATTTTCATTGTAATCTCAATTGTCCTGTTGTGTTCCCAATTTCAATTATAATCTCAACTGTGTTTTTTTTCTCTTTCATTTCTGTTGTGTTCTCAATTATAATCTCAAGTTTTCTCAATTTTTCTGTTGTGTTCTCAATGTCAATTATATGATCAATTGAAACTAGTACTGTAATTGAATAATATAAGATGCACAACTGAAAACATTGTATTGAAAATGCAACTTTACAAAATGTTTGAACCTGCAACTTTTCAAAAAGAAAATTCTGTTTCATAGGTACTTGGGTTTTGCTTTTGTTCATTGTACTGAAAACATTACAAAAGTACACAAAATGGCTCACAAGCTCTCTCTGATCATGGTGGTACCCATACTTTCCTTCTATTGTCACTGCCTCCTGCTTTGCTCCTCTTTTTAACAGCATTGTATTTCCCTTGTTTTGCAGCTTCTGTTTCATTGGTATTTGGGTTTTTTCCCCCTCTTGTGTTTAAATGTTGCCTGCCCAACTGAGTTCCTCCTGGAAGAGTTGCTTTATGGAATGATTGTATAGGAACATCAATTGTAACTGCCTATAATGGTTAAAAAAAATTAAATCAGTAATCATGAACAATGAATCCTTGATGCATGTTAAAAAAAAAAATTGTAATTGACTGCAACACTCACAGAGACTCTTAACCTAATCTTTTATTCTCTTTGATCAAACAGAAACTCTTATTCCTTAAACCATAATGTCTTCTATGAACACTTTGAATTTTTAATACCTAGACAAAAATTTTATGTATATCATGCTTTATGGATATTAAACTCTAAAATCAATCATTTCTGCTCTTGGATCACATAGAAACCATAATTTGTTACCCCTCAACTTTGTCTATAAATCATCTCCTTTCTTTGTGATCAAAGAGACAAATGAATGATTTAGAGACCCAAAATAAATCCTAAATTGCTCATTTTCTCTCCTTATTAATACAAACTATATTTTCTTCTATAAATTATATCCATTGTCACATGAGTCCACAATTAAATTTATATATATGAAGCAATGATCACAGTGATCACAGTGAAATCACAGTGAAATCATCTACACAATTTAATTGCAACCCACTGGTGTGAATAATAATAGAATGCTAAAAAGTAATCCAACAAAGAGATTTCACACACTAATTGTCTGAACCTCATCATTATATTTGAATCTTGCTAAAATACTAAAAAAATTGGTAGAGAAGAAAAGCTACTCTTAAATCATAAGCACATATTATTTTTAGCTCCATGTGAATAATGCTAATCTTGAACTTTAAGAATTCCTATGCTATTATTCAAAAACTCTTTACCTCTAAAACCAAACATACTAAAATCACTAAGAAGTAATGAGGGGTGAGAAGCTAATGTCCCTAAAATCAAAGACATAGAATCCTTAATATGCCTGTGAATACTCAAATTTAAAAACCTTAAAACCAGCATTCCAAAGAAATTAATTATGGTCAATTAATTCAACATCATGAACAATAATACACTCACATGTGGCATAGGGTCCACTGGGGCATGTTTCTCAACTGCTGCAGATCCTTGTTTCATTTTTTTTTTTGCTTTTCTCCCCCTTCTTGTATCCAATTTTATCCTCTCACATGAGTTTTGCTTGCAGGGTTTGTTATAGGGACTGTTTGGGCAGGTTCTGCAATTACCTGTTGTGGCAGAGAATAATAAAATTAGTTAGCATGAATGATCCAGTTTTAATTTGCAATACACAACACTCACATGTTGCATGGGATCCTGTGGGGGTTGTTGTTGTTGCCCTCTTTAAGTTACTTGTCCATGTAGTTGGTCACTTGAACTTGCACTATTTTCCTAACAGCTCATGCATATTAATTTAAGGTAACAAGGAACAAGTTTGTTACATATAGAGTTATTTAACAACACAAAAAAATAAATTTACACACTAACCTGGTTTCCATGGTATCTTTTGTTATGTCATGCTGCACCACATAAGCTAAAGGTCATTCCCACCCCCTTCTTGCTGACTTTCCCTTTTATGAAGCCAATGTTTTCATCCTCCTCCTTTCTCCTCAGCATAGTCTTCCTGCCCCTCCTGTTGTCCAATGGCTCAGGTGGGATGATAGGGCCTTGGTCACTCTTAGACCATGAATCTTTGTCATGTGTTGGATTTAATATGTGCCTATAAGTTTCCATAAAGGTGCTGACTTTATAACATGCATCTATGTAATTTTCAGGCTTTTCTTTGTTGTAGTATAGTGCTGAAATTGCATGGCTACATGGCACCCCACTCAACTGCCATCTCCTACAAGAACAATTACATTCTTTCTTATCAACCACAAACTATCCATTAGGCCCTAAAACTTGGTATTTATCTCCCCCTGACCATGTTGTGTTATATAACCAACTTGATTGCTTGTACTTCTCAAGTTTTTTTACAATTCTAGGGCAGTGGAATGTTGTTATTTTCCACATGACATCCCTTTTTTTTTGAATTCTCCTCATCAATTGTGTCCTAATCATCTCATTCATGGTAACAATACCCTTGATCCTAGCTTCTAGGATGTGGCTGTTAAAACATTCACACAAATTATTTAAAAGAATATCACACTTGAATTGAGATTGGAAGTGTGACCTACTCCAGTGTTGGGGTTCAATTTTTTTCATATAATCATATGCTCCTTCAGACATTCCCTTCAATTTTTCCATTTCTTTCTCATAGGCAGCAGGGTATGTAGCTGTAGCACATGCCCAAATTTGGTCCTTAAGTGCCTTGCCCTTAAAGTTTTTTCTAAAATTAGTGTGAATGTGTCTCACACAATATCTATGCTCACTGTGAGGAAATAACTCATGAATTGCTGGCATTAAACCCTAAGTTTTTTAATTGTTGGATACATTATCACCCACAGCCAGAACAAGAAAAATGAAAAAAAGCATAAGAAGAAAAAATCAGTAAACAATAGAAGAAAGCAAGCTCAATGAATAAAAAGGAGTTACTGGACACTGACCTTTTGTCTATCTGTCATGAAAACCCAATATTTGCTATTAGTAATCCTAAGATCCTCAGACAACACCTCCAGAAACCACTTCCAGTTTTCCTTGTTCTCCTTGCTCACCATGCCTCAAGCAAATGTGATAGATGCAAATATTTGCATCTATCCCAACAAAGACACAAAGAAATGCCTCCATATAATCCCTTCAAGAAGCATCCATCTAATGAAATCAGCTTCCTGCAACCTGCTAAAAAACCTGCTCTCAATGGAGCCAGGCAGACATACATTGCCTTGAAGATCATATCATCACTACAACTCAAAATTATGGTTGAACCAGGGTGTGTCTTCAACAACTCTAGCCTGTAGTCATGTAGCATGGCCATCTGTGACTCCTCATCACCATCTATGAGCCTATGTTATATCCCAGACATGAACACAGAAAAAAAATAACCCATCTATCACACAGGAATCCCAATGAAAGAACTACAAATTCAAAAAATAACAATAAGAACAAGTTACCTTTGTGCAATGCACTTGGCCCTGTAAGCTTTCACCCTGCTTATGTCAACTTCTTGATTACTCTTCACAGCTTGAATAATCCCAGCAAGTTTCCATGTAGGATCTGCCCTAAATTGTTCTAGATAATTCATTGCTATCCACTTTGCATTCACATGTCTATTGTTATGGTCTCTTGCACACTCATGTTCCAAAATTCCTGTCTTGATCTGTACTGTGTTCCTATCTTTCACCATGGGTGAAGCCCATAGATAGAAAGGGCAACCTTTCTGACAGAATGCTTTGCATTTCTTCTTGTTATTAGGCTTAAAATTCATTACATATCAATTCTTGATCCCATAATTTCTCACAACCTCCTTAAACTGATTGAAGCTCCTAAATTTCATTCCAATCTTGAATTGGGGGTTCTTCATATCAACCTTATCATTATATTCAGCATATCTAGGCCTAGTAGGACATAATGCCTCCTCATCTGTTGAAGAGCATGAATGTAACTCTTCAGATCTTGCATAATCAGACTCCATTTCAGACTCACTTCCTATTCCAAATGCCTTCTCCTTCTCGCTTCTACCTCACTCTAGCACTTGCAACATTGGCCACATCATCTTCGTCTGATTCCCCATTAAAAGTATAGTCTGAATCATGAAAGTCATTGTCCTGACCAGATTGTTTTCCCTCACTATGTCTCCCAAGTAAAACATCTTCCAAATCAACATGCTCTTCAACTTCTTCTTCAGATAATTCTTCTACACCTTGTAATAAATGAACCATACTTGGAACAACACCCTCATCATTGCAACCACTAGGTTCAGCTCCATGTGCACTAGTATTATTTGAAAGTCTAACATACACATACACTTCCCTACCCACAGACATTGCCATTGACAGGGCATCAAAATCATCTTTAATTTCTTTTAAACCCTTTTGCTCATTGGTGTCATCTAACCACAACAAAGTACAACCTTCTACATCAAACTTAAATTCTTTGGCCATGCATATGAGTTCAAGTTTGGACATTTGATCTGCACAACAGAAATCTACATGTCCTGCCATTCCTTCAATTCCACCCATGATATAATGCAATCGTATTGTGAATAATTCAGCATCTGGTACTAGTAATAAGAAACATAATCTAAATCAGCAGGACACAACATTTGAAATCTAAATCACCAAAATTTTTATTCTAAAAATTCAGCAAAATTTTTATTCTGCAAAAACAGTCAAAACAGGAAACCCCTGACAATCAAGGAACATAAGTTCTCACTACTTTGTTATGTTGTTGTTGGTTTCTACTATTTAAAAATATAAAAAACAAACCTTGTCCTGCAAGTTTATTTACTACAAGAATTAAAATGACAGTGAAATACAAATGAGATGAGAACAATGGCCATTTGATATTATCTAATTCAAAATTTATCATAAGTGAAATAGCTTGCTTAAGATTAACTGACATAAGTGAAATAACTTAGGTAGAATAATACATCTTCCAATGCTAATCTATTTGCAAACAATTGTCTATGAACATCATCCATAATATACAAGCTCCACAATATTAGCTACAGATATATCCATTTTTTTCCTCAAAGATGAATTAATTACTTACTTCCCATATGATTGCTAAATGACATAAAGATACTACAAATTCTAAAACTGGTCTTTCAAAGTAAGAAGTGAGAAAAAAAAACCTACCATTATACAAAAGTACTACAAATTGATGAAAAATTTCAAGTTAAATAACTCAAATGATTGGGCATTGAGTAGTATGTATTTTATTCAAAATTAAAGTTTCGACCCCAAAATGAAATAACTCCATAGTTTGGACCCCAAAATGAAAGAACTCCATAGTTGGGTGACCTACCAAAACATTTACCCCCTCCCAATATGTATTTTATTAACATGGTACTTTAAATGAATTAGTATGAGATCATTGAGAGAACTAATTATATATGTGTGCATAATAGGAGGATAAAATTCTTCTATATATTCATAGGTTTACATGGCTCACAGAGCAGGATGTACAGATTAAGTTAGGAGTGGATAAAAGAAGATAAAGAGTGGATAAACACAACATAAAATTTGTTAGGAAACCCTAAACACCTAATAAAATCCTTCTAAAACTAAAATCTAAAACTAAAATCTTCCTCTTGTCAATAATATCACTAATTATATAACCATCCTCACTTTAAAAAAATAAAACAAAAGAAGGAGCAGGATGTACAGAATGGGAGAATAAAGCTCTTCTATATATTCATAGGTTTACATGGCTCACAAAGCAAGATGTACGGAATAAGTTAGGAGTGGATAAAAGAAGATAAAGAGTGGATAAACACAACATAAAATTTGTTAGGAAACCCTAAACACCTAATAAAATCCCTCTAAAACTAAAATCTAAAACTAAAATCTTCCTCTTGTCAATAATATCACTAATTATATAACCATCCTCACTTAAAAAAATTAAAACAAAAGAAGGCCACTTAATTTTGAACAATATGTGCTAAAGGGCACTTCTGAGAAGCCGGGCTTCCTCCCCATCGCGGCCGTGATCTCCCAGCTTAATCGACATGCCTCTACGATCTCAGCTATGATCTCAGGTAAGCCCTCTCTCCTTCTTGCTCTCGCCGGCAAACCAAAGGCGTCAACCTCCCCTCGGAATGACGGTGGCCCTCAGGTGAGCCCTCTCTCCTTCTCACTCTCTCGCTTTCGATTGGAATGGCGCTGCGGCTGGTGGAGCTTCTCCTTTCACTCAGTGGAATGGAATGAAGAAAGATAGTCAGAGAAGAAGCAAAAAGGTAATGATGGTGACCGGTGATGGTGACAAGTCAGAGGGAGGGAAAAGAACAGGACCCAAAAAAAAAATCAACTTTAAGTGACGTGGACTGCTGACATGTCTCTCCGGCGTCCACATCAACACATTTGAGCCGGAAAACATTGGGTGACCGTCCGGTGCAACAAAATTAAAGTTTGGGTACCATTTTGCTTCAAATTAAAGTTTGGACCCCAAAATGAAATAAGCCCATAGTTGGGTGACCTACCAAAAAATTTACCCTAGAAGTAATAGATCTTAAGTTACACGGGCATATTTTGAGAATAAACTTTATGGTTATCAGATATTGACGAAGAACGCTAAACTTCGTTGGGACGGTTACGTTGCACCTAGTTGGTTGCGATCGGAGGTAAGATACCTTTGCCTCGCTTCTACCCTTGTTTGGGTTTCTTTGATTTGGCATATGCTGTTCTTGGCATATTATTTTATTTGTAATATCTGTTTATTTGATGCATACACATACTTGCTTTTGTTGTCTTCCTTCTTTGTATATGTGTGGTTGAGCGTTAGGGGTAGTGTTTACTGATCACGAGGATCCGTTGACCGGCACTTGGCCGTGGAAACGCGTGAGCCTGTGCCCCGTCCGGATAAGAGTATAAAGTTTCATTACCTGTTTGTTGAATACTCTTTTGGACATGCCCACCCGTGAGCCGACACTTGATCATAGGCCATGGTCATGTGTGCTGGCCGGGAGGCATGTGCCAACTGAGTTCTGATCTTCCGCCCGGTTGCAGTGGAGTCTAAGGCTCCGTTTCCCCGTCAGTGGGGTTGATTCGCTGGCCGTGTCGACATGTGAGAGGTGGCGCCACCAACGCCAGTTCGCTACCACGCCCAAGGCACAAGTATTGGCGTCGAGGTTGCGTTTATAATTTCTGACTACCGAGGTCGGCCGACGGGAAAACCTTGCTGAGCCATTGTTTGACTTCCTATCCAGGGCTCTGAGGGTCGTAGCTGGATTCTAGGATCTGATTGTGTGGGGTGTAGCCCCTTTGCTTGATGATTCGTTGATTGTTGATATCTTGTTTCATCTTACCGTTTTGAGATCCTTGCAGGGTACTTACTGGGCTTTCCTTTCGAAAGCTCACGACATTTTTCTTTCTCTCATTTCAGGTCCTGAGGAGTAGGTTGACTCGAGCTCAGGGACGTGCGAGAGTTAGGGGGGATACTTGTCGAGGTCGGAGGATCTCTCTAGGATTTCGTTCGTTGTGTGAGGACACTTTTATTTGATTATTAGGACCCCTTGTAGGGCCTGGACTCGTGTAGGGCTTGTTGTCCCTTTAGGATTTATTTTATTTCCGCTGTGACTATCCTGAGGATATTATTTACTGTCATTTGAGACATTTGATTATTTTATTATTATCTGCTTTGATTACTTAGGCCTTGTATTCGAATGGGGCCCGTCTCCACTTGGATACGGCCGATCTGTTGACATGCCCGAGGTCCCAGAATCCGGGTCGGGGCGTTACATGTAGACAGCTGTAAGTCTTCTAGAAGGCCAGTCTGGTGAGAGCTAAGCTCCTTCTAGAAGGTTATTTCCGATAATTGGTATTATTCCGATGAGTGGGAAATGTATTGTAGGCAGATGAGGAGATGAGTATTTCCAGGCTGATGAGTTGGTATTACGGATCGGCTGGCTTTGGACTGATGGTTTGTTACAAGATATCGGGTTGGTTTGATTTGACGTGTCGTTGTTGCATATCAGATACTGTGTATTTGAGATCCTCAACCCGATGAGGTGTGACGGGTTATTACCATAAATGGAACTGGTTGACCTGAATCTAGTTCAGGTGAGGGAGCCTCTGATGTGGACATGTGGAAGACTCTGATGGGTCCCACATGTCTTACCACTTTCCCTCCTATCATAAGTGTTTGGGAACCCAAGTGAAGATTTTTTTTTCATCTCATTTTTTCATTTTTTTCTTTAGAAGTCTCAGCTCCATTGTGAGAATATGCGAAACTTCAAAAGTCATATTTTCACCTGACCTTATTGATAGAGGGTAGAAGTTTTGACATTTCACATTTCCTTGGTGATCTCATTATATAAGTGTTTGAGAATCCAAGTGAATTTTTTTTTTATTTCATCATTTTTTAGAAGCGTCATATTTTACTTGACCTCATTAATGGAGGATACAAGTTTGACGTTTCATATTTCTTGGTAATCTCATTATATGAGTGTCTGAGAATCCAAGTTTGATATTTTATATATCTTGGTGATCTCATCATATGAGCGTCTGAGAACCCAAGTAAAGAGGCTTTCTTTTTATTTCACATATATATATATATATATATATATATATATATATTATAGAAATTTCGATTCTATTGTTGGAATGTGTGAAACTTCATGTGTCATATTATTCCTGACCTCATTAATGGAGGATACAAGTTTAACACTTCATATTCCCTTGATGATCTCATCATATAAGTGTCTGAGAACCCAAGTTAAGAATTTCATCATTTTTAGAAATCTCGATTCCATTGTAGGTGTATTCGAAACTTCATAGCATCATATTTTCACTTGATCTCATTAATGGAGGATACAAGTATAACTTTTCATACATCTTGGTGCTCTCATCATATGAGAGTATGAGAGCCCAAGATATGTATATATCTGACTCGGTTGGATGGTTGTGTCAAAACCCCTTTTCCTTCCATTTTTTTTTACTTCATATGACTGATTGGTTGTAGCTTTTCCTCCTTTGATTTCAAATATCTCATTTGTCAGAACTTGCCCCCAGCCTTCTAACAGATTTATGGAGCTCAATGACATCATTTCCTTTATGAATAGCATAAAATGAATTTTAATGTCTCCGATCATTTTTGGCTTTTCTCTTTCAACTTTTATGATTTGAATGTCAGATGACACCTTTGGACTAGTTCTATCCAACTTCATATGTAAGATTAGCTCTTGAAGTGATATCAGATATACTTTAACAACAACTTCAAGATTTTTATCCTTCAGTCGCCTCGGGTTTTGTACTTCTCGGGTAATATCAGGATTCATGTCTCGATCACCTCGAGATTTGTGTTGCTTTGAGATGTGTGCTTCACTACATCGAGGTGCACACTTCATCAATTTGGGATTTGTATTTTCATCAGCTGTCTTGAGATATGTGCTTTATCACCCCTTGAGATTAGTGCTACTCCAAGGTGTGCTTTGTTGTTGCATGGTTGCACAATTTATCAATTTGGGATTTGTATTTCATTAGCTATCTCGAGATATGTGCTCTACCACCCCTCGAGGTTGGTGCTGCTCCAAGGTGTGCTTTGTTGTTGCGGGGATGCACACTTTATCGATTTGGGATTTGTATTTCATCAGCTGTCTCGAGATGTGTGCTTTATCGTCACCTCGAGATCTATGTTGCTTCGAGATATGTGCCTCACTACATTGGGATGCACACTTCCTCGCTTTGGGATTTGCTTTTTTATCATCTGTCTCGAAATGTGTGCTCTATCATCACCTTGAGATCAGTGTTGCTTTAAGATGTGTGATTTACTTGCTCAAGATTGCACACTTCATCATTTTGAGATTTGTAATTATTTTTGGGGTTACATACCTTTTTGCTTTGGGATTTATCATCACCTCGAGATGCGTTCTACATCAGTACCTCGAGATTTGGGGTTGTTTTGAGGTTTATATTTTTATTGACCGTCTTGAGATGTGTGCTCCATCGCTGACTCAAGACTTGCGTCGTTTCAGGAATTAGATTTTCATCGGCCATATTGAGTTGTGTGCTTCACCATGCTCCAAGGTTTGTGAAATGATTTATATTTCTATCGGTTGTCTCAAGTTACTTGCTCCATTACTACCTTGAGATTTGTGCTATTTTGGGATTTATATTTTCATCAGCAGTCTTGAGATCCATGCTACAGCGCTACCTCAAGTTACGTGGTCATTGCCCCCTCGAGATTTGTGATGTTTTGAGATGTGGGATTCACTGTCTTAGGATGTACACTTCATCGCTTGGTAATTTATATTTGTTTTAAATTACCTTAGGGATATATATATATATATATATATATATTTTATGCTTTGGGATTTATATTTTTATAAGCCATCTCGAGATGTGTGCTATGTCGTTGTCTCGAGACTTGTGGCTACTTTGATATTTGTATTTCATCAGTTGTCTCAAGATATGTGTTCCATCATCACCTCGAGATCTGTGCTGCTTCACAATGTGTTCTTTACTAATTGAGATGCACACTTCATTACTTTGGGATTTGTATTTTTCATCAGCTGTCTCGAGATGTGCATTCCATCACCATCTCGAGATCTGTGTTGCTTCGAGATGTGTGCTTCACCGCCTCTGGATGCGCACTATATCGCTTGATTTGATGATGCTGTTGCTTCAGGATCCACACTCCCATTGCCGCTTTCCGCATTCCCATGGTTGATGTTGGATGAGATGTCTTTCCTTCTCTGGGCTAATTGAAGATTTTATCTTCTCTACGCTGGATGGCGAGCTTCTCACACTTGGCTTTGGACAAGAAGATCGACTTTGGGCCTGTTTGGATTGGCTTTTTTTAAGGCCAGAAGCGTTTTTTTATAAGTTAAGTGCTTCTAGGCTCAAAAAAGTTTGTTTGGATTAACTTTTTAAAAAACAGAAGCAGTAAAAAAAGCTCAAACACAACTTTTTTTAGAAGCAACACTTGAGGTGCTTCTGAAAAAAGTAGTTTGGTAGAAGCAATTTTGAAAAAAACGCTTTTTTATAAGTTAAGCGCTTTTTTGGGAAGCCAATCCAAACAGGCCCTTTACCTCATTGGCGAAAGTAGGAATCCCATCGCGATCGCCAACTACCATCCAACGATCAGTATTTTTGAGTTTGTTCAAGTTTGTTACTCTGATTTCTCTATTTCATGATATAATTTACCACCTTTTCGTCTTTATGTTGGCGGTGATGTTACAGTTTAGTCATTCATGCTTTCGAATTGTATCAAAACATACTTTCTATTTTTCACCACATTTGAAGTGACTTGAGTTGCAGATGAGTAGTATTCCTGCAAGATTTGTAATGAACTACCAAAGCAGTGAGGTTTTACACTTGTATACCCACAAGATGTCATAAGGTAAGTCAAGCGTTAATCCGCATGTTTTTATTTCAATTCAACAACAACCACATATTGTGCCTCTTGTCGGATCATTGTTGTAGATTGCTCAAGGATAGAGGCACCTGAGTATTCTTTTGGTTCCGCTAGCTTGAACTTTTCTTCATGTCGGGGGATTGAAGTGTTTAGTTTTTATATGCCTTCAGGTTGTTGTTGTTGTATTTTCTTATTGTGTGACTACCTTGAGAAAGATTTTGGTTTGGAAGGTAAATGGGTTCATTCTCACTATCCCTCCTTCTAAGAACATGAGGTTCAACCCCCATTGTTTGCCCGTTGTGTGGCATACAACTTGATCTTTATTCTCATATGCCTTTTTTTAGGGCTTCATCACAATTTATTTAGGATCTTGTGAATGATTCATGAGGAAAGTTTCCTCGGGCCTCCATGACCATCTAAATGATATGAATTTGTACATCCTTTTTTTGTGATGAAAATGCTTTAAGGAGGATTTGGGTTGGAAGAAAAATTGAACCTCACTATCCTTCCTTTTAGGAACATTTTTGTTGTTGAAGGTTAACTCCCGTTCCTTGCCCCCTGTGTGGCACGTGACTCGATCCTTCTTCTTTTATGTCCTTTTAGGATTCCATCGTACTTTATATGACATTTTGTGAATGGTGCGTGTGATGAGCCTCCTCGGGCCTCAATGAGCATCTAGATTATATGTATTTCTAAATACCCATTTTTTGTATTTTGTCTTTTAACTTTCAGCGTTATCTTATCAATTACAGTTCCCTCAATATCGAGTGGGCTCTTTTATGGAGAAGCCTCTGTTATGGTAACATTTTGAAGACCTACCATCTTTATATTCATTAGGTTGAGGTCAAAATTCTGCAGTAATTGAGTCCTTCTTTTCCAACAAAAGGGTTTGAGAAAACCCATTTGAAAATTTTTATAGCCCACAAAGAAGACAAATTCCAATTCATGATTTGGAACCTTCATCTCTTAGTAGGTAGACTCTACATTTTTTTTTGTTTTTTTTAATATTATTTTTTTTTTTTTTGCAAGTCTTTAGTAAGCTTGAAGATTCCCTTCTCTCAAACTTTTTGAAGATACGCTCATCGTCTTCTCCTGTAGAAACTACCCTCTCAGGTTGGGCTGGGGTAACCTCTACAAAATGAAAGTCCTTGATTCTTTACCATTGGATCTTCATATCAGACCAAAAAAAGTATATTAAGTTGATATGGGACTATCAGGGTCTCTATAGATGGTGAGCTTCCAACTGCAACAGAGATCCTTTTATAAAGTTCATAAGCCTCTACTTGTACTTTTGCTTCAAAGATGGGAGGTGGAATGAGGTCCCACCGGGCGTGCCAGAATTTGTGTGATCGAAAATACCCGTTTGGTATCGTGTCTATGCAGAGATATCAGGCGACACATCTAATCACAAATGTCATATTTGTTTAGTTATTGTGGATTCTTCCATTCTTAATAGAGGCAAGCCTCTATTATTAATTATCCCAGATAGAATCTTGGGAACCTCCGATTAAGGGAAAAAGGAAAGTACAAGTAAAGGTAATGAATAAACATAATTTAATTTATTTGAAAATCATAACTTTTATTATATATATATGTGTGTGTGTGTGTGTGTGTGTGGATATCATCATGTATATGTATACATATTATTCATTTATATATATATATATATATATATATATATATATATATATATATATATATATATATATATATATATATGAGGCAGCTTTGAATGCTTCGCTATTTTGAGATTTGAGTTTCAATGGCTGCTTTGAGATGCATACTTCGCCGCCGCCTTGAGATTTACACCACTTTAGGATTTATATTTATATTGACATCTCGAAGTGAGTGCTCCACTATTGCATCGAGATATATGCCACCTTGAGATTTGGATTTCATCACCCGCCTCAAGATGCATGCTTTATCATCGCATTGAGACGCGTGCCAGTTTGGGATTTGGATTTCATCACCCACCTCAAGATGCGTGTTTGTTTAGCGCATCAAGATGTGGGCCAGCTTCAGATTTGGATTTCATCATCCGTCTCAACCAACATGCTTGGAAAGGAGCCAGGACTCAACTTCTTGTTTGCTCCACTGCTTGATATATATATATAAGTATATGTATATGGATATATATTTATATATATGTATAAGTACCTGACTGATTTTTTTTGTTTTGATTTGATTTTTTTTAAAAAAGTATTATTAACATCTGCAACCTTTGTTTGTTTGTTTGTTTTTTTTTTCTTGTTTCGCCGCCCCTCTCTGTTTCAGCTTTAACATTTTTTTATTTTTTAATTTTTTTATTCTCTCTCCTTCCTTCATCTCTATCGTTTTTTTCTTTTATATATATATATATATATATATATATATATATATATATAGGGTCGTGTTACAGTGCGGCTAGCCGCAACACTGTGCAAGTGCGGTCGCCTCATTTTAGCCCACTTGCACAGTATTTTAAGGAAATCCAACTGTATGGATGGAAAGAACATTGAAAAATAAGCTAGCATGTCAATTTTCATACAATTTGGGAACTTGTATGGTCTTCATCGAAAAATAAGCTAGCATGTCAATTTTCATACAATTTGGGAACTTGTAGGGTCTTCATCTTAAATGGTGAAATTCTGAAGCGATAAAATTGGGGCTGAGCTCCCCGGCCTCCGCGGCCTCCTCGTGATCCTCCCTTGGATGATCCTCCTCGGTGACCTCCTGTACTACCCACCATAGTGGCTCCCTGAGTGGTGTGTCTTCGCTGTGACCAATCTGATGGCACGTGGGGCAACTCCACTCTCTTGTGGAAATAAAGGGCATTGGCTTCAGAGCCACAGGCTGATGGCCGGTGAAAACATGTAGCGATGCTTGAGGAGCAGTCGTAGGGGCAAAACGGCACACGCCCAGATGCTTCTTCTGACAAATCTCGCACTTGGGCTTCCACTGTGATGAACCTTGCCCTCCTGAGGTCGAGCCACCACTGCTGCTGGAGTTGCTCTTCTTGGTAGGTCTGTAACTGCCGCCTGCCTGAGAATCGAGCATGCTTCTCTTTTTTGACTTCTCTATGCGTCGCTTCTGTTGGTCCATGCTCGATTCGACTCTGAGCGAGGCCTCCACTAGCTCCGTGAAGTCCGAGAATCCTGACAATGTGACGATGTTTCTAATCTCGTCACGTAACCCTCGCTCGAACCTGAGGCACTTCTGATGCTCATTATCGGTGTAGTCAGGTGCATACCTCCCAAGGTCTATAAATTTGGCCTCATAATCGGCCACAGAAAGACTGCCTTGGATCAGGCGAAGAAACTCCTCGTGCTTCGCGTCACGGTAGATCTGGGGCATAAATTTTCTATCGAACGCCGTCCTGAATTCAGTCCAAGTAAACACTGTTTGGTTTGGGCGGCGTCGCTTGTACGTGATCCACCACTGCAGGGCTCTTTCCATTAATCAAAGAAGGTGGCCGGCCGCCACCTTTTCTTCCTCCGGGCACATAAGAGCCTCGAAGATAAGTTCCAGTAGGGTGATCCAATTTTCTGCCTCAGTAGGGTCTGAGTACCCGTAAATTGTGTGATCCCCATTTGCCGAGCTTTGGCCACATGATCGTGCTTCTTTGGCCTTGGTTGCTGATATCCTGGGAACGCCGCAAATGACTGTGTCATTTGGTCATACATCTGCTGCATTCCAGGGTTCTGAGCTGGACCTGCTTGTGCTCCCGGTTGGTTCTCTGGTCCAGGTGTGCTCCTGGATAGTATCCTGAGCCATACTGTGTTCCCGGGTTGAACCCCGGTCCATATGGCATTCCCGGTTGGAATCCGGGCCCGTAGTATATTCTCGGCTGGAATTTGGGTCCATAAGGTACTCCCGGCTGAAACCCGGGTCCATACGGTACTCCCGGCTAAAATTCGGGTCCATAGGCTGCTCCCGGCTGAAATCCGGGTCCATAGGCTACTCCCGGCTGAAATTCGGGTGCATAGTATATTCCCGGATAAAATCCGGGTCCTTAATGCATCCCCTGTTGAAGACCGGGTGCATGAAAAGAGTGAGACCCTTTTGCCTGGTCTCCTGCCGGTTCTTCTGGAACCTCCTCGGGTTCGGGACATCCTCAAATTCAGGGACCTCCTCTGGTTCAGGCGGTCCATATGCTGGTGCTGGTTCCTCTCATGGCACACGAGGTGGCCTTCCGACTCTCTTAGGTGCCATTCTGAAAAAAAGAGTGTGTCAGTAGTATTCTCTTAACTCTAAAGGCAATGATTAAACTTTATTCTATTGACACAACACTCCCACCCTAAGGCTCTGACCATAACTAGGTTAGCTAGGATTAACCGGGGCTTTGATACCACTAAATGTAACACCCTAATCCTTTCCAGGACCCAGGTGTCACACCAGCCAGGTCAGGGAGTGAACCCCGGCCTAAGGCTGTATAAAAACATTAATTAATCAAAGTCAAACTAACATTAAGGAAACATAAATTCAAGTACAACATTATTACAACCATAAAGTCTTAAGATCTCGCACAAGTCTAGTTGGGAGTTAACATGCTCCCCAAATAAAACAACATGAAATGATATAAAAGACGCGGGCCAGGTGGTCAGAGCAAGACTAAGGGAATCCAACTTAACTTCACTCTAAGCAGGGCCATGACCCTGCTTACTACCTGCCCAAGATCAATAAATAAAGGGTGAGCTACAGGAGCTCAGTGAGGGACTAACACCACTGTCAGGTTTACAAACCTGTATGCCTTCAATCTCAATTAATAAAACATCGAAGATTAAAATACAAAGTCTGAACAATAATTTAAAACACGGATAACAGTATGCTGATCATAATAAAAACCATGGCAATGTTCAATGAAATCAAGTAGCATGCTCATAATTTGTTCTTTAGTCCTTTATATTCAGAACGTGAATTAATTTCCACATATGTCCTGGCTGACCGTATCATGCCAGTAGCCTTCCAGGTTGGACCGTATCAACAACCGTGGAGGTGACAAGCTATGGAAACAACTCCTCGCCTGATGGAAATGAATCTTACAAATGTCCTGGCTGACCGTATCAAGCCAGTAGCCTTCCAGGTTGGACCGTATCAACAACCGTGGAGGTGACAAACTATGGGATTAAATCCTCATCTTCTACCATATTAGTGTCATCTACACTTCTACTCTCATACAGCGGCACCAAAGTGGAATAAACCAAACCCAATATTCTCCGGTCGACCCAACTCGTCGACCGTGAGCTATAAGAGTATATACGTATACTAGGCACTCGAAGAGTACGAGAAGGGGGTTTTGTTTTCTTAAAATCAGAAGGGTTTGAAAATGGATAGTTGGACGAATAAAAATAGAATCATATAAAACCACCCCTTCCCTACCTAGTACCGTACTCTCTGGCTCTATCGTAGAGCCACGTCTGGCACAGGCGTGTATTCGAGTATGATGCAATGCACTAATACGTTTATCATGGCAATTTCTAACAAAATACAATACTTTCACATGCTTTTCATGAACATAACTACAACTCCGAATAAATCGGCAAATCGTGTTTGAAAACTGAAAAGCATTTCATGAACAGCATAACAATTTCATACCATGAAATCCCAAAGATCAATACGATTAAAATACAAATCAAATAAGAAGATTTACAGTTGTGTTCCCTCACCTCAGTATAGTAGATCCCTAGGATTGGTCGGGTTCTTCGGCAGCAGTGGCTTGACCCTTGCCCTTTTCTTGTCCTAGAGATCAAAACACGGATATTCAGAAATACGAATCCGTATTCTTAACTAGTATTCTTATTTAAGCTCGAACGAATACGATAGGTTCTATTAAATACATTTAAAGCATGATTCCTCTTAATACGACTTCGTATTTCTAAAGAATGAAGAATACAGAATTGCTCAATTAAGGACTTAGCTCTAATAATCCTAAGCAATTTAGAGTTCATATCATGCCCTTTAAAGGTTATTTATTGTTAAGCAAGATCATGAAGGTTTAATCAGAAATTACACCAAGATTCTTACTAAAACTTTACTTTCTAGCACAGTCCGCTTAGGACCCTTCATAACTTTCGATCCGGAAGTCCGATCGAGTTGATCAAGTATTTGTTATGAAGGTCTCTCGATGGCCTTTCTAACGATCTAAAATACTCCCCGATCGGGGGAAGTATCGTGGGCTGATTTCATCCCGGAATGGGACAGCCCAGCATGAATTTCAACGAAATTTCGGCAGAGTTTCCCCTATTTCTAGGGCCCTGAAATTCGTACAAACATACATCCATACATAAAAATTCATAATTAAAAGCTGAACCATTTCACAACATCAACCATTCATTTAAGCATTCATACTATCAATCCCCCAGTTTCATTCAATTAGTCTCATGTATACCCTCCAACCTCCATGATGTACTTAACCCTTTGTACCTTGGTTCTCTGAGCGTTAGTTACTCGCCGGAGAAGAACAGTTGGGAGGTGGTACTCGTCGAAGGAGCTGGCCGGAAGTAGGAGGTGGCGCGGCCTCAGATCTGGTGGCGGCTGGACAGAGGAACGGCCCGCGCGTGCAGCTGATGGAGCTCAGCCTGTGAACGGTCGGCCGGAGGGAAAACTCGCCGGGCGGCGGCGAACTGGACCCGCGCTGTGCGCGCGCGTACAAGATAGGGGCGGTGCTGCGGCTAAGGGGGGGCGCCGGGCTGGGGCTGTGTGCGGGTCGCCGGCGCGAGTCCTTCCAGGCGGCGGCGGCTCACCGGCGGTGATAATCGCGGCGGGGGTTTGGCTCGGCCGATCTCGCTCGTGCGCTAGAGAAGGAGGAGGATGGGATTGTGAGGGAGAGGGAGATGAGAGTTTTCTCTCCCTCTCTCTCTTCCCTTTCTTATAACTATTAAAGTTACTTTATAAAAGTAACACCATATAGTATTATTTAGTTAATTTATTATTTCTTTTTCTTTTCTTTTTACTCTTCACTCACGGGGGAACTAATACTCTCCCCGACCAGATCCGCATTTTGCGGATCGTCATTATCACTCTAATATTTTATTATTCTTTATTAATTAATTTATTCTTTGGGTCTTTTCGGTGATCACGGATCCTACAGTAATTTCACGGGTCGCACTACGCTCCCGACCGAGATCCCGGTCTTCCGGCTTTTGACCCTGTCAGTCATGCTTTATCTGGACCTAAATTTCGTCCCGTATCCCTCACTGAAAAAGATAAATTTTAATTTCACAGTTACTAATTCTTCGAGTTGATAACCTGGATTTAACCTTTTTGGTCCATCTCCAACTATCCAAGTCTGTTTGGCCTGGCCCAATACCGCCTTCTCGGGCCCAAATTGTTGCGACATCGGACTTTAGTTTCATAAATTCCTTATTTTCCTTAATTTGGTTTGTTAAAATAATTAATCTAATTTACGCGTTAATTAATCCCATGGTTTTCTCCAGAAAATAATTTATTAAATCATGAAAATTTTCAGGGCGTTACAGAATGCGAGATGCAAGTTTGCTTCTTGGATGCCCAACTAATAGCACCTCCAGCTATGGTAAAAATCCATCCAGAAGTCGAACTCTGATCACTTGCACTAGTGATCCAACTTGCATCTGTATAGCCTTCGAGCACACTAGGGAAATCACTATAATGCAAACTTAAATTGCTTGTTCATTTCAAATATCCAAACACTCTAGTTATTCCCTTCCAATGCTCTATACTAGGCTTACTCGTAAATCTAGCTAATTTGCACACAACAAATGCTATATCCGTCATGTATACAGTCATGAGACATACATGAGACATCCTATGGCACTAGCATATTCTAATTGTGCAATAGCTCTATTAGGATTCTCAACTAGCTTAACTTGAGGGTCATAAGGAGTCTTACATTCCTTAAATTTAAGATGCTTGAACTTATCTAGTATCTTTTCGACATAATGACTTTGACTCAATATAATACCCCCACTATTTCTTCTCAAGACTTTAATTCCAAGAATTGTATCTACTTCACCCAAATCCTTCATTTTGAATTGAGAAGTTAGATACTTTTTAGTATCACTAATACCTTCCAAATTGCTCCAAAAATTAATAGATCATCAACGTATAGACAAATGATAACACCATAATTCTCAACGAATTTGGAGTAGATACACTTATCAGCACTATTATGTTTAAAACCATATTTTAGAATTATGGAATCGAACTTTTCATGCCACTGTTTAGGCGCTTGTTTTAGTCCGTACAAAGACTTAACCAATTTGCAAACTTTCTTCTCATTGCCAGGTAGGACAAATCCTTCAGATTGTTCCATGTATATTTGTTCATTGAGATCACCATTCAAAAGTGCGGTTTTAACGTCCATTTGATGCACGTACAGCTTATAAATGGACACTATAGCTAGCCATAAGAACTCGAATAGAAGTCATACGAGCAACTGGAGCATAAGTATCAAAATAATCTATGCCTTCCTTTTGCTTAAATCCTTTAGCCACTAACCTAGCTTTGAAGGTTTGTAATGTTCCATCCATACTATATTTTCTTCTAAATACCCATTTACATCCAATTGCCTTAGATCCTGGAGGTAGGTCCACTAAAACCCAAGTGTTATTCGATATAATTGAATCCATTTCATCATTTATTGCTTTCCTCCAAAAAGCAGCATCCCTAGAAGCCATTGCTTCTTTATATGTTTGTGGGTCATGATCAACACTTAGTATGATAGGAATTTCATTAATTACAGACTCACAAGTTCCTTCTACAATATAGGTGAACTCGACAGAAGTAACAAAGTCGGGACCAAAATCTTTTCCTTTTCTAACACGTTTACTTCTTCTAGGTTCTGTAATTATTTCCTCATATATTTTCTTATCAAAGATATCAGCTTCATTTGTTTTAATTACTTGTGTGGGAGTTGCGTCACCCGATGTTAAATCACGAAGAAATTTATTTTCAATGAATACAACATCACGAGTTTCTACAGTATTAGATGCTAAATCTAATACACGGTAGGCTTTTGTGTTAGAAGCATATCCTAAAAAAATACCCTTCACCGCTCTAGGCCCTAATTTGGTTCTTTTATTATCGTACACACGATAATAAGCAACACACCCCCACACTTTGAAATAATTCAGATTAGGTTTTCTCTTTTTCCAAATTTCATATGGAGAAACCTTTAACTTTTTAGAAGGGATACGATTTAAAATATAACATGAAGTCAAGAGTGCTTCACCCCACAAATTTAATGATAAATTGGCATTTAGTAGCAATGAATTAACCATATCAACTAATGTACGGTTTTTCCTTTCGGCTACACCATTTTGTTGTGGTGTATATGGAGCAGAACACTCATGTATGATACCATTTTCTTCACAAAACATATTAAAATTAGTTGAGAAATACTCACCTCCACGGTCACTTCTTAAAGCTTTTATTTTCTTTTCATGCATAGTTTCAACTTCAGTTTTATAAAGTTTGAATACACTAAATGCTTCATCTTTATGTCTTAACAAATAAACATACGTAAATCTAGAACAATCATCAATAAATGTGATAAAATATCTTTTCCCTCCTCTAGTAAGAACACCATTAAGTTCACATATATCAGAGTGAATAAGTTCTAGAATTTCAGTTTTACGTTCTGACTTAGGAAAAGGTTTTCTAGTAATTTTAGCTTGAATACAAATTTCACATTTGTTTTTCACATCAAACTCATTAATAGAAATATAACCTTTTTTATGCATATATTTCATGGAATTAAAATTTAAATGGCCTAATCTAGCATGCCAAACATCACAAGAATCCACAATATAAGCAGAATTAAAATCTTTATTAATGCTTAATTTAAACATGCCATCGGTACAATAACCTTTAGCAACATACATGTCCCCTTTAAGAATTACAACTTTATCGGACTCTAAAACAATTTTGAATCCTCTCTTACATAATAGACTAACAGATACAAGATTCTTTTTAATTTCTGGAACCTGAAGAACATTCACAAGAGAAAGCCTTTTCCCGGATGTGAAGTGAAGATCAAGTGTGCCAACACCGAGTACTTTGGTTGAATTTCCATTTCCCATGATCACTTCCCGACCAACAACTTCTTCATAACTTTTAAAAATTTCACGATTGTTGCACACATGCATAGTAGCTCCAGAATCTAACCACCATTCATTGGATTTCACAATTGTTGCCATGTTTAATTCAGTAACCATTCCAATACGAAGATTCTCCATGCCCTCAATAATCATGGCCACAAGATCATTACTTTCTTGTATGTTAGTCACTACATTACCCGAGTCCTTGGATAGTTTAGACCTCTTAGGAAGTCGACATTCTTTAGCATAGTGTCCCTTTTTCTTACAATTGTAACACTTGTGAATCTTCTTCTTTTGGCTATTATCATCGTAGGTTTTACGCTTTCCCTTTCGATGCTTATTGCCATTTTCAATATAGTTCACTTTAGAACTATTAGGAACATGTATTGCATCTCCCTTCCGTGTCTCTTCTTCAATGCGAATATGCCTTTGCAATTTCTCAACTGTAAACTCTTCTGCCATATGTAGTAACTTTTTCCGGTAATCATTCCAACCTGGAGGCAATTTCGATATAATCGCCCCCACTTGGAGTAATTCTGGAATCACTATTTTGAGATCACGGAGTCGATTCACAAGCACTTGCAATTCATGTACTTGATCCAACACAGGAACACTATCAACCATATTAAATTCAAAGAACTTTAACATAATAAATTTATCCGTACCTTGTCTCTCGGTATTGTATTTTTCTTCTAGAGCTTTCCAAATTTCAACCGGAGATTGAATTGACATATAAAGATCATAAAGCTGATCAGAAAGAGTGTTGAGGATATGCCCACGACATGTGAATTCATCATCTGTCCGCTTCTTCTTCTTACTCTCAAAGGTTGCCTTTTCTTCTATACTTGCATCTTCCTTCGGTTAGATAAGGGATGGCGTCATAGGATCAAGAACATACGCAATGTTCAACACAGAAAGTAAGAACAACATCTTATCCTTCCATCTTGTGAAATTGGTTCCATCAAACCTCTCAAGTTTCACAAAGTCTTGATTCATGACTCTAAGGACGGCGTTCGTGTCAGATGCCATTAAATCTCTCTAAGATTGTTAGAAAAACACAAAGTGTAGGAATTGAAAAAGATCAAATCGGAGGCACGTTACCGCTGTCCTTAGAGAGATTTACGCGCCCTATCACAAAGATCTCCTAAGAGGGTTTTATGCGATCTCTCCCAGGATACAACCGAAGATCACGACTTAGGAAAAACGTGATTTTCCAAGATCTCACTATTTAGGAAAGGAAAGGATGAAGACAAAGTTGTTTTGAATGAATTTAACTTCTTGAAATTAGCCTTATTTATAACTTTTCAAAAGACTCATTTGAAGAGTTACAACCTTACCAATGAAACCATTAGCCCTCAAAAGATGCATTTGAAGTGTCACATCTTTTGACACAATAGGACCATTCAAAGTCATAGCATTCTTTCAAAACATAATGATTAATTTAATTAATTATATATACTCAAAAGATGCTATTGAAATGTTACATCTTTTGGCTAAAAGCTACAACTTAAATATTAGCAATCTATATAACAGCGACATCAGATAGGAGGTTGTTTGAAGTAGGAGAAGAGTGGGAGGTGGAGTGCCAAGAGATGAAGATCGAGGGGAATGAGATGAGAGGAAACAAAAGGCGGGATACTAGGTTTTCGGTTTTCCTCCCCCACCACGCCGACCAAAAAGCAAACAAGTCCCTGTAAATAGTTTTATTTCATAAAGACCCCTTAAAAATAAACATATTAATGAATAATTTTAACTCTAGATATATATCAAGTATATGTGCAACAAAAAGTATATAAGTAATTATATATGTAATTATATGTACTTTTTCCCTGTTAAGAAAATAACAGAATTTAATAAATAACTTACAGCAATATATTTAATCCCTATAACTATTTAATAATTGGTCCAAGGTTCTCAAACCTGAAGCAAGCATATTTAATTACTTATGGTCCAGTGGAGATATGATTAAGTCAATTAATTTATTTATTACAAAAATTTTCAAATATATATATATATATATATATATATATATATATATATATATATATGGTTTCACATGTTTGTAAAATATGGAAAATATATATATTTTTTTAACTTGTGATTTTTTCAGTTAATAGAAAAAAAGGTAAAAATCGTTCGATTAATTCATTTTTTATTAGCAGAAGAAACCACAAGTTTTAAAACAAAAAAATTATTCTTTATTTTACAAATCTGTGCAATCACATTGTTTGTTTATTTTTATTTTTTTTGAAAATTTCCCGATTTATTATGTTTATTATACTAGAAATATGATAAAATCTTACAACTAGTTTAACAAATAGATAATTATCTGAGACGGAAAGAAGGGGGGACCTATAGTTCATTTGTCCTTTAACAAATAACAACATATTCTGTATGCTAATCTATGTAACATATTTTTTTTAAACAGATTACTTAATTTGGTCTTAGCTGTTGATGATACATGAACAATTTGAAATTATCATTAATTTTTTTTACTTAAAAACATTTATACTTGGTCAAGAATCTCTTAAATCTTGTTGGATTCAATGATCATATCCAATATTAAAACACTTGATAAAACTCACAAGATTATACATAAAACTTTTCTATTGTGGAGAAAGTGATTCAATTTAATTCAACACCATAAAATTACATATATTCTTAATAAAAAAAAGGTAATTACTTATCGATTGTAAGTTTGAGAAGCTAGGGAAAAAAAAAACCCCACACATGTGGGGATGGTTAGGGTATATCATTGTCTAATCAATTTTATAAAAAATGAAAAAAAAATCATAATCTTGTCAGAAGAATGTCATACATTATTTAAATTATTTAAATATGATTGCTGTAAAGCTGGTAGATGGTACAATAACCTCACATAGACATAGTCCTTCCTAAAGTTGATGCTTGTTGGATTCTATCAACAATAAAAGTGCATATAATACATGCATAAAAAGCACGTTTCTCTATTTTGCACATAAACCATAATAAAATATTAGTTGACTAACGGGAGACCTTCTTAATTTATGAATAGTTTATTTGCCGAAAGCCCATATCATTGGGACTACAATACTATGTTTAGAATTAGAAATTAAGATCAAGTGATAGTATGTACAAAGAGTTACGTGCACAAATCATTCATTTCACAATGAATGTAAGATGATATTGGATTGGTAGCATCCAAGGCTAACTATGCACTATAATCCAAATATTTGAATTAGATTCTTCACCCGAGGCAATTATATTTGGTGTCTGAACTCAATGGGGGTATTCATGTAACATGCTAATGTATTCTCCGAAGATGTTGAGAGTTCAAACCATGCCTATGGTATGTTTTTAATGATTTGTCCATATCTAATAAAAAAAAAAAATGCATGCCAATGCATTGGTCACAATTGAGATGAGATGCATAAGATTCCGCAAAAATGAAACTTGTGATATTCCTCCAACGAGGCGTGCCATATATCTTAAGGAATCGATATAGGCCTATATATAGTTGAATACCAGGATAGCATGAACCATTGCAAATTTGCAAGACAATTTCCCTTTTTTCATATTCAAAAAAACAAGTAAATGGAAGAGATCAAGTTCTTACTGGTCTCTTTATGGGTTCTCCACTTCTTTTTTTCGTCTTCCTGGATGTTCCTGATTCATGGGCAGCTATTGCCCATAATCAATGACAATGGCGGAAACACTAGCCAAACTCAAGTCTATATTGTTCATGTATTGAAGCCGGAAGGTGTTAGTTTCTTGGGGGCTGAGGATTTAGAAACATGGCACAAGTCCTTTTTGCCCAACACTACTCTCGACACAGGTGAGCCGCGGTTGCTTTACTCGTATAAAGAGGCTATTAGCGGTTTTGCTGCGAGACTAACACCCGAAGAAGTGAATGCCATGAAGAATAAGGATGGGTTCCTGCGTGCTAATCCAAGCCAGCGGCTAGAGCTTCAAACAACCTATACTCATGAATTTCTGAATTTGAGCACATTATTTGGAGCCTGGTCCACAAGCAACTCGTTCTACGGGGAAGGGATCGTTATCGGAGTGTTGGATACGGGGGTTCATTGGACTCACCCTTCTTTTAGTGATGCAGGAATGCCACCGAAACCAATGGGATGGAATGCGAAGTGCAGCTTCAAAAGGCCGGGTTGCAACAATAAGATCATTGGCGCACAATCTTTTTATTTTGGTCCACATAACGACCCTCCGAAAGACCATGAGGGTCATGGTACTCATGTCGCTGGCATTGCAGCAGGCAACTTTGTGAACAATGCAGACATCCTCGGCCAAGCTCCCGGACGCGCTGCAGGGATGGCACCAAAAGCTCACATATCAGTGTACAAGGTGTGCTGGAAATCGCTAGGTTGTGACACCCACGATGCAGCAGCAGGAATAGATCAAGCAATAAAAGATGGAGTCCACATCCTCCAAATGTCCTTTGGGGCAAGCGCTAAGAACTTGCCCACCTCCTTTGATGACGATACTGTTGCTGTAGCCACGTTCTCAGCGATGCAAAAAGGAATCTTCCCATGCACAGTTGCAGGCAACCAAGGTCCAAATCCCAAGACGCTGAGTCATGCAGCTCCATGGGATATGGTTGTTGGTGCCACCTCCACAGATCGAAGGATAAGAGCCACTGTGACGCTCGGCAATGGGATGGAATTCCATGGAGAAACTGCCTATCAACCAAACACATTTCCTAACAACTTTCTACCCCTTGTCTTCCCAGGTAGCAACGGACAAGACGATCAACTATACTGCTTAAATAATTCCTTAAGCGGCATCAATGTTAGAGGAAAGATAGTGATGTGCTATGATGGAGTAATAGATAACATTTTGAAGGGTGATGAAGTTAGGAAAGCCGGGGGTGCTGCCATGATTGTCATGAACTATGACACCTTAGGATACACAACATCTTCAGAAGCTCACCACCTCCCGGTATCTCATGTGAACTACAAAGACGCCGATCAAATTATAAGTTATTTCTCTTCAAACTCCACCCCAACAGCAAAAATCACCTTCGGTGGCACCATATTTGGTGTTCATCCAGCTCCGGCATTGGCCTACTTCTCATCCAGAGGCCCAGCCAAGTACAATGGAAACATTGTGAAACCAGACGTCACCGCACCGGGCGTGAATATTCTATCTGCATGGCCGGTTGACGTTGGACCTTCTCCAAGTGGGCTGAAAAAGGAGACGTTCAACTTCCTGTCTGGCACCTCCATGGCCGCACCTCATGTTTCAGGAATTGTTGCTCTTATCATGAGCAAGTTAAAGAACGACAACAAGAGGCAATGGTCAACCTCAGAGATCCAATCAGCACTCATCACCACTGCAAACACATTGGATTTAGATGGAAATTCAATCTTCGATGAGGCAACACTCAACAGCAGTGCCAACATCCTCCAAAGGGGCGCAGGACAAGTCAATGCAACGAATGCCATGGATCCGGGTCTTCTCTACAACATAGAACCAGAAGATTTTGTTGCCTATCTTTGTGGAATATTTTCTAATGACAGCAGAACGGTGTCAATGTTCACCAAGAACAACACCCAGTGTACTAGATCCATCCCTGCCAAGCAACTCAATTATCCATCCATAGGCGTGCCCATGGGATCAAGTTCAGCGATTATCACTGTCAGCAGAACAGTGACAAATGTCGGGGATGCCAATGAAGTCTACAATGCTATGATCAAAGAGCCCCCAAGCGTGAGCATGTTTCTCTCTCAGTACACCCTTAGTTTCACCAGAGTGGAACAACAAATCACCTACAATATCACCTTCACTATGAAAGGTGCTCATCCAGGCTCAGGAACCATTGAAGAAGGACAGCTTTCATGGGTGTCCGACAAGCATAAAGTCACAAGTCCCATCTACATAGCATTCTAAAATTACCTTATTGTTCAATAACTAATTCTGGTGTTGTAATCACAACATGTAATAAGGTTTGATGATCACATTATCTTTATAGAATAAATGAATATGATGCACTACATCTTTATTTTTGCAGTTTGCTCAGACACTTGTAATCCTCGCAATGATAAAGTGTTATAAATTGGTAAAAAAGATTCAAAAGGAAAAGAAAAAAAACTATAAAATTACTAAAAAATAGGAGAAAAGAAAAATAATTCTGAAAAAAATAATAAAAATCGCAAAAATCCCATATATTAAAAAAAATCATAAACATAAAGTTAGAAATTATCAAACACACACACACACACACACACACACACACACACACACACACACAAATCTATAGTAAAAAAAAGATTATTTTTTTTTATTTCTATTTAAAAAAAAAAGAATTTATAGTAAAAATACACAAATCTAGCTTGTTTGGCAACCCAGAAATTTTATAGGAATCCTTCCATTCCTATGAAATTTCATATTTTATAGAATTTTTTTTAGATCTGTTTAGTAAAGATTTTTGAAATATAGAATTACTATAGAATCCAAATCTATAGTTAAAAAAAAAAAAGATTTTTTTTTTAATTTCTATTGATTTCGTTATCTCATCTGAATGAAATGTTTATGAAAACATGTGTACAATTCACACAGGAAACCCAAGACAGAATATGATAGGAGAAGCTAGAAGCTAACCATACAGAGGAATTTCACAGTTTGAAATTGATTGAATACCTCTCACCATTGTGAGAATTCCATTAAATAAGAGAATCTGGTAGCTATACATGGTAACTCTATATCGGGAAAACTAGCTATATACAACAATATATTCACAGCTATACACAACATAGCTAAGAAGGAAAACCAATCCGTATAGCTAATAAAATCAATCACAACTAATGTAAACTAATCCTATTGACATCCCCCCTCAAATTAATGCGTGTTGATCAAGAAGCATCAATTTGCTAACTAGAAACTGATGTTGAAGTCGAGGCAAAGCCTTGGTGAAGATATCAGCAGTCTGAAGATCAGTAGATATATGAGGAGGACTAATTATGTTCTCGTGATAGGCTTCACGAATGTAGTGACAATTGACTTCTATGTGTTTGGTGCATTCATGGAAGACCGGATTGGCATCAATCTGAATAGCACTAGTGTTGTCAGCATAAAGAAGAGTAGGCTCGCGCCGAGGAAAACCAAGCTCGCCCAACAACCCACGAAGCTAAACAATTTCAGAGGATGCAAATGGCATGGCACGATACTCGGACTCGGTGGAGGACTTGGAGACCCTAGACTGTTTCTTACTTTTCCACAAAATGAGTGTATCGCCAAGAAACATGCACCAACCAGTAACAGAACGACGATAATTCATACAACCAGCCCAATCGGCATCACTATAAGCCACCAGCTTAATTGGTGATGCAAGAGGAAAGTAAAGACCACGATGAGAAGTACCCCTTAGGTACCGGACAATGCGACGAACAGCAGCCAAGTGTGGCTAATGGGGAGTCTGCATAAACTGACTGACCTGCTGAACGGCAAAAGAAATGTTTACATGCTTTCTTTTTCTTTGGGCTCTCTCTGATTTAGTCCTAGGGGCTCTTAGACTCTAGCCCAGTTTTTGAGTTCTTGTTTTTTTCTGGAGTTTGCTGCAGAACATCTGTGGTACTATCATGGAAATTTTTTTGGGTTTCTTCACTTCTAGGCTCTTGGAGATCTTTGATTCTTGATTTTCTCAGGAGGTTTGTTCTCAGTTTAGGCTCTTTGACAGCGTTTTTTTGTGTGGATATTTTCTTTGTAATGTCTGGAATTCTATTGTTTGTTTCAATGGCAAAAACTATCTTAGTTGGCAGTTTCAGTTTAAGATGTTTGTGAAAGGAAAAGAGTTGTGGGGACACATTGATGGGACTTCTTCAACCCCCTAAAGACATCAAGGATCTTGGTCCATAGGAGGCAAAGGACGCACGCATTGTCTCTTGGTTGTTAGGCTCCATTGAACCACATATGATGAACAACTTGAGGTTTTTTTCTAATGCTAAAGAGATGTGGGTCTAGGGCGGATATATAATCAAGATAACAATGCACGTCGTTTTCAGTTGGAATTAGAGATAGCAAATTACACTCAAGGTAATCTTTCTATTGAGTAGTATTATTCTGGTTTCTTGAACTTGTGGGGCGAATATTCTAGTATGATATATGCTAAGGTACCCAAGGAGGCATTGTCCGCACTTCAAATAGTTCATGAAGAGAGCAAACGTGATCAAGTTCTGATACCATATCAAATTGACTAAATACCTCTCACCATTGTGAGAATTCCATTAAATAAGAAAATCTAGTAGATATACATGGTAACTCTATATCAGGAAAACTAGCTATACACAACAATATATTCACAGCTATACACAACATAGCTAAGAAGGAAAACCAATCTGTACAACTAATAAAATCAATCATAGCTAATGTAAACTGATCCTATTGAAACACAGTACGCTCTTCGAATTACTACCGATTCTTGATAGATGAAGGTGTTCGGTTGGAAGTCACGAAGAGTTTTTGGAGATTACCTTGCCCCAACAAGATCAAGGCGTTCTTCTGGCTAGCACTAGATAACAAAATCCTCACCTTAGACAACCTAAGGAAACACAGCTGGAATGGAACCAGGATTGCTTGCTACCTGTGCAAGGAACAGAAGAAAATGGTACATCTACTCCTACACTGCTCATATTCAAAAAGTATATGGCAACACTTCACACAGTTATGCCAGGTGGGAACCCCTCCCTCACAAATACAAGATTTGTGGGGCCGAACCGCCTTCGCCAATCTCTTGCCCAGGGAGACCCAGATGGGATGGAACCTACTATCTATGGCCATTACGTGGACAATGTGGATGGAGTGAAATAGGATATGCTTTCATGATAAACACCGCGTTTTCATGAAAACAATCCACACATTGACTGCCTAACATTGTCTTGGTTTGATGCAACTCACACATCCAAGAGGTCGAAGTTGGTGGCAATGGAGTCTATCGTGAAAAGAAGTCTTGCTTTTATAAGGGAAGAGGACTTGCAGCTCTCGCCAGGGAGGGATTTTGAGGATACCCAGGCTAACTAAGGGGCATTCAAGGGGTGCGCCTGAGCATTGGCAGGGGATCAGGGGAAAACCTGAGGGGCAATATATCCCTATGTATCGAACCCGATAAGGGTTCAATCTATGTAACCGCTACGTAATTAATAAAGAACGTGGTTTATCCACTTTTCTCAAAAAACAAAAACAAAAACAAAAACAAAAAAAACAAAAAAACATATGAACAATTATAATGCATGTATATACAAAGGTATTCTTGTCCTTCAACCCTCACCAACCGGCTTAAGCTAACCAACAATGCTTCTTCACATGTTTCAAATTGAATCCCAATCTGACAATCAACATTGCAAGTACTACAACTAGTGCTGCTACAACTTACTATTTTCCTTCAGGCTAAAATGGTTGTTAGTCTTGCATGATTAAAGTTCGGGTTGTTAAAGTGTTAATAAATCTTACTACTAGTTTTTCTTTCTTTTTTTTTTTTGGAAAATTGTGGATAAACCATGTTTATTTATTTCAAAAGTAGACTCCTAGATGAGCCTGGTACAGTCATTCTCAATGTAAGAGTTCGGCCCCTAGATGGACCATGGTTACAGTATGCTCTGGAACGTTCAGGCCCTGTTGTCCAATTATCTTGTTTTTCTTGGCCCTCATCGTCCTCAAAGTCGGTGCCCGGTGGTCACTGGTCCTGTGCATCCCTGGTGAGTTGCAAATACATTGTTTATCCTGAAAGCATCTTTGGTTTCTCTCTAGCCAAATGCACCATATGATAGCTATGAAGGTGAGGCTCCAGCTCATATGATGCTCCTTCTCCACTAACCTAGAGAGGCCTGTCTTCCTCCACAGATCTTGTATTGTGGTTAGGGAGACCGTGTGGCCGAATAGCTAGCTGTAATGGGACCAAATTTCTGTTGAGTACTAACATGTGATGAGTTGGCGATTCGTCGTTTCTTCTTCTAGGTCGTATAGGTAGTATTTAGTTCTTCCTTCCTGCTAATTTCAACGTGCCAGATTTTGCAAGGTGAGGATCTTGTCCTCTCACGCCAGCCAGGCAAAAGTTTGAGTTTGACTGGGCAGGCGTACTTCCAAAAGGGTATTGGTAGGGAGCTTCGTGCTCCACCATTAATTCCAAAGTGGTATATAGTGATTTGAATGTGAACTTTTGGTTTGGAATTAGTCTCCATATCCTACAATCCTCCCCTTATCATATCCTTCATTGGTTGGAGCATTTTAGTCGCCTCCGCCGATAGCGGTCCTGGTTTTAACAGTGATCTCCCCTGTAAAGATGTGCCTTTGTGCCTCCTATATCGTGAAGGCCTCCTTGTCGACTAGTGTTCTCAGTTCCGGGACTCTATTATAGGGCCCTTGCCTATCGACCCAGTTGTCAAACCATACACTGATGGTGTTCCCTATTTTTGATTTAGTTGTTATGTTTGCCATGACCAGGTCATGTTGGTTCATGATTCCTTGCCAGAAATAGGATGCTCTATATTTTGCATTAAATAGGGCCAATAAAAAATCACAAAATAAAGAAAAAATATAAAAACATAAAATTAAAAAACACATAAAAATCTTTAAAAAGCCCCATCTCATCCTCCCCCACCCCCCCAAAAAAAAATAAAATAAAAATAAAATAAGAACAACTAAAAAATAGAAAATCCATAAAAATCTTTAAAAAGCCCCCTCCCGCACATGGGTTGCACACGCCTGTGTCATCTAACACACGGCCGTGTTTGGGCAATCTAAGCATGTCGTGAAATTTATCGATTAATTGCTCTTTTTGAATCTACATGCCCATGAAACGCTCTAGCCGAATCACTCTCTATAAAGATAACATCTCAGTTCTTTTCGCTCCGAATTGGTGTGATTTTTGTTTCTTTTGTCCTGGGTATCTATTTATCTGTTCAACCTAAACAAAATACCTGACATAGCACAAAAATAGAGAAATTTATACAAGAAGGCAAACAAAGTGCACGCAAATATGGTATGTAAATATGTATAATTATGCACTCATCTGTAATCCATCATTGTTATACAAGACCTATTGAGGGAGATGGTAGATCGACAACCGGTGGTTCAGGATTTGGTAAAGACGGATTTAATTAGTGTTATTTTCCTGCCCAAGGATAGTAGCCTCTCTTTCCAAGAGTTGATTTTATGCTTTATAATTTCAATGAGGGAACTCCAATCCTCTTCCTTTGGTCTTCTACCTAAGATTGGCAGCCTCAAGTACTTAATTGGCATGATTCCTATCGGGCAGTATAGGATTTTTCCTGATTCTTTTAATGTCTGCTCTTGTGTTTAGATAGGGATATTTTTATTCTTATGAAAGTTGATCAAGCCCAAGAGACCCTTAAAGTGGTGAGTTTTGTCCTTGAAGAGAACTCCAATAAATCATTGTCGTATTGTAGAGAAGCAATGTTTGTTGCACTATCATGGTTATCTCGATTGAATCCCCGACATATATTCAACCTGGTGGCCTGACCTAACATTGTGCAAATGACATCCATTGTTAATACAAATAACAAAGGCGAAAGGCGGGCTCCTTGCCTCAACCTTACTTATTCCAGTCATAACCTGTTGTCTTAACCCTTACTTGTGTAGGACACCAATTTAATATCAACATTGACTTTTTTTCCAAAGCTTGTTGTTCAATATTTCCATATATTACAGGAATATGAAGATGAACATTGGAATAGATTACATTGAAAAACCTCAAAAGTTCTTTAGGAAGAGAGCGACGATCCGCTAAATGGCCAAGTAGCTGGATGGCTCCTGTAATTCTTTAGATTCGAGGCTCCGTTTATTTGTATTTTTAGCCATGTTTATAATGTGTTACTAGTTGTACTTCTCTTTACTTTCTATCTATGTACTGGACTCTAATATTGATCATTCACAGTCTTCGCCCATTCTACTTTTAATATATTAATGATTCATCATAGTTCTTAAAAAACTATTAGGGAGCTGGATTTTACTGTACATAGAGACCATAATAAGTACCTGTCCTAATATAGCTTTAGATTCAACCCAGAGAGTTCCATTGCTAAGAATATGCCCATATTAATCATCATAGCCATTATTGTCAATCCCAACCCCGTTCACATAAAAACTATCATTAGAAGGGACTGACTGATTTAACCTAACTTAAACTATTTATTAAGCAAACAACAACAACAACAACAACTAAGCCTTAATCTCATACTAGATGGGGTCATCTATATCGATTCTATGTTTCCGTATCTTTTTGTCAAAGGTAAGATCTGATTCAATATCTAATATACGTAGGTCTTTAGACACTATCTCTCTTCACATAATCATAGGCCTACCTCTACTTTTCTTCTTACCTTCTATTACTAAATTATCACATTTTTTAACCGAGGCACTTGCGGGTTTGCAACGCACATGTCCAAACCATCTTAAACGCCTTTCTTTTATTTTATCGTCAATTGGTGCAATATGCGCCTTCTGTCGGATGCGTTCATTTCTAATCTTATCCAGTCTTCTACGATCACTCATCTATCTTAACATCCTCATTTCTGTCATATTTATGAATATGTTGAACTTTAGTTGTCCAACACTCGCTCTCATATAGTATGATTGGTCTAACTGCCGTTCTATATAACTTTCCCTTTATTTTATTAGACATTTTCTTATCATATAACACACCAGTGACACTACTCTATTTCAACTATATTGTTTTGATTCTATGGGTTATATCTTCATTTATCATCCCATCATTCTGAAAAATGAAACTTGGATACTTAAAATGCTTACACTTATGCACTACAACCCTACATGGTTTCACTTCCCCTCCATCTCTACTCAACCTAGTTTCACCTAATTTCACTAAAATTATAATGCATACATTATGTCTTACTTCTACTTAGCCTAAAGCCTCGACTTTCAAGAATGTTTCTCTACAGTTCTAACTTCTGATTAACCCAATCTCTACTCTCATCAACTAGGACAATATCATCTGCGAACAATATAAATCATGGGATGACATCTTGGATACAACTAGTTAACTCATCCATTACTAGAGTAAACAAGTATAAAATTAAGGCTGATTCCTGATGTAATCCCACTGTTATAGGAAACTCCCCTATATCTCCTCCCACTGTTCTCACACTCGTAACTACTTTTTCATACATATCCTTAATAACATTTATATATTGAACATGAATGTCTTTCTTCTCTAATGCTTACTAAAGGAGTTGTCTCGGCATTCTATCATATGCTTTTTATAAGTCAATGAAAACCTTATGGAGATCCTTCTTCTCTCTATGTAGATCTCCATCAAGCTTCTTAACAAAAAAAAAAAGAAGCTTTTGATGTAGATCTAGCTGGCATAAAGCCAAATTAGTTCTCTGATACCTTTATAATATTTTTGAGACGATGCTCTATTATCCTCTCCCAGAGTTTCATCGTGTGATTTATAAACTTAAGGCCACGATAGTTGGTATAATTTTGAATATCACCCTCATTCTTATATATAAGAACCAAAATGTTCTTTCTCCAATCGTTTTACATTTTTCCCTCTCTTAATATAGAGTTGAAAAGTTTGGTTAACCATGATTCCCCCACTTCTCCGAGACACTTCCAAAGTACAATCAGGATACCATCCGGGCCACAAGATTTCCCAGTCTTCATCTTTTTCAATATCTCATTAACCACACTACATCTGATTCTACATGTGTAGTTAAGGTTCTTTTTATCGTTGATGCAATATCCTCATAATTTGCATAGAATAGGTGATCAAAGTAGCATCTTTATCTCTCCTTGATTTGCTTATCTCTTGTTAATACATATTGAGACTCATCCTTAATACACTTGACTTAATTCTAAGTCTTTCCCTTTTTTATCTCTTAATGTTGCTATCTTATATATTTCGTTTTTCTTCTTCGCACGTCCCTAACTTTTGGTACAAATCAATTAAAGATTTATCTCGAGCCTCAGCAACCACTTTCATGACCTCTTTATTTTGCCTTATTATATTTTTCAAAGTCTTCCCCATCGTCATATGTGAGTAACTTCCTATCCCTTTTTTTTTAATAGTCTTCTATACCTTCTCACTCAACCACTATGATTACTGTGGTCGAGATCCTAAACCTTTGATGAAGCAAATAATTAATTCAAAGTTTAATCCGATCACATTGGCGGCCAAGAATAAAATATTAATCTGTCATCTTATTATAGGGATCAAAGAGTTTTTCTATGCATATGAAGGCTAAAAATCTAAGTATAATCCCACCATGAATACTGAAACAAATCTGTGAAATGCGTATCTTGCGAATTTTTTTTTTTTAAAAGACATAACACCGCCTTGTGATGACTAACATGTCATGGTACCAGCTTCAAGGCAAATAACAATCAAGGTAGTCAGACCCGGCCTGGGGTATTGACCCAACCAAGCCCAGGGGTTAGGGGTCAGGGGTTGAACCGGGATCAATAATAAAATATTAAAAAATAATTTATAATAATTAATAATAATGAAATATGATATAAAACAAAATTATAATAATAAAAAATTGATTGATTATTAACTAAATTTAATATTAATATTTAGTCCTTGCTCAAAACATACACATACTAAACAAAACAAATTAGTCAAAAATATTAAAATACACAATTAAAATATAACTATAATTACTCAAGTATACAAATACAACTTTTTGGAAGCTCATCTCATTTTGAGCCTTATTATGGGCTTGTTTTTAAAAGAATTGGTTTCAAATATTCAAAGTCGACTTTGAAATATTTAGTCCTACATTGCTTATGGATAAAACTTTCACTCTCTTTAAATATGGTTTCATTATACCAATCAATATACCTTGTTGGTGAAAAGGCTCTCTCACATGCGCGCGCAGGGGCGTGCAAACGTCGGATTCGGATTAACTTGGACATCCGAAGCTCATGTGTGAGCGTGTGGTGCGCACACGAATATCGGGTCAAACTAAGCCCCCCCGTGCTCATGTTTTTTGTTGATTCAAGTTTTTTTTTTTTTTTTACTTTCATTAAAATTAAAATATAAACCTACCCGTGTGGCTCGGTTCACTCGGCCGGGTCGGCCGGTTCCCAGTCCAACCGGCCGGGTCACCGCAGTCATGGCCGGGTCTCACCCCCTGCCCGGCCCGACCACACCGCCAGTTCCCGGTTTTTCCGGTTAAACGGGCCGGGTCTGACAATGTTAATAACAATTTAGTTTTCTTTCCGGACAACGAGCATCCATTGTATGATTCCTTTTTCTACTATAAATTAGGCGAAAATCTATTTTTAGTCTCTATATTATGGTATATTATTCATTTTGGTCCATGTACAATTAATATGTTCAATATGGTCCATGTACTTTGGGGGTTTCGGCAATTACGGTCCCTAGGGCTAACGTGGTAGCTAACTGGCATACGGGTTGAATACAGACATTTTTTATTATGACGTGGCAGCTTGTGTGCCTAGATTATACTGACGTGACATGTTGACGTGGCATTATAAATGGACTTTCAATATAGTAATCCCTTAATGGTGACGTGGATTGCTGATGTGGCATGCCACGTTAGCATGCTGATGTGGCAACAAAAAAATAATAAAATCTAAAAAAATAAGAAAAAAAATCCAAGTGCCTAGTTTTTTTTCCCACATGGCATGCCACGCCAACATGATGACATGTTATGCTAACGTGGCATACTATGTAAAAAGGCAATGCCAAGTGCCCATATTTTTTAGATGTTTTGCCATGTGGCATACCACATCAGCATGATGATGTGTCATGCTTATGTGGCATGCCACATCAACATTAAAAAAAATAAATATATTGAACTTTTAGTTATTTGTCACATCAGCATGCCACGTAAGTTACCACGTCATAATAAAAAAATATCTGTATTCAACCCTTATGTAAGCTAGCTGCCACGTCAGCCTTAGGGAGCGTAATTTTTTCCGTGATTACACTATCCTAATATTTTTTCTGTGCTGAGAGTCCATATAATTAAGTGATGTAAATTCAAGTATACCTGGCAGCACAAGTCCACGAATCCATCTCAAATTAACAAATAACAATCTGCATTTCTCTGCTTCTATTATCCTCGGAGCAGGTTCCATATTTGTACAATCACAGAGGTCACAAGAAGCACATCTCCATTGAGGAGGAAACTTCCTGTAACTAGTAACTTCTCAATTGGAAGGCATTACATCAACTTCGAGTCTAAGCTCACAAATGCACTGTGAGAACTAATTGATATCATGAAAGCTCAAGCCAAGTTTAGAAGAAAAGCCTATATAGTATAAAAAATCATATAGTTTTCATAACCAATTGATGCAATGAAACCACTTCCGCAGGAAGCTCAATCTAAATAACAACAAATCGCACTAAATTAAGGATAAACAATTGAACAAAATATTTTGAAAACAAAAACAAAAAGAGAAATAGAAACACAAAATCATAAACTCTGATTTGATTATTACCTGGACTTGGTTGATTTTAAAGTTCTCTAAGTGGAGGTATGGAGGGCATCTAAGCGCCATGACCTTCGCCGGGAATCCAAGACGATTGGTTATGGGATCTCAAAAACGATAATTAGAGGCAAATTCTAGTAGAAATCAAGGGGGGCGACATCAGATAGGAGGATGTTTGAAGTAGGAGAAGAGGGGGAGATGGAGGGCCAAGAGATGAAGATCGAGGGGAAGAAGAGGGAACAGCAAACGGGATACTACTAGGTTTTATTCCATAAAGACAACTTAAAAATAAAAACATATTTATGAAAAACATATTCCTTCACTTAAACTCATTTATCCAGGTTCAAATTCTCTTAAATCTTATTGGATTCAATGATCATACCGAATACTAAAACACTTGATAAAACTCGGCTACTTTGCAAAATTGTACATAAAGCTTTTTTGTAGTGGAGAAAGTGAATCAATTTAATTCAACATCATAAAATTACAAATATTCTCAATAAAAAAAAGGTTATTACTTACCTATTGTAAGTTGAGAAGTTAGGGGGAAAACCCCACACATGTGGGAGGATTAGGTATATAATTGTCAACTCAATTTTATAAAAAATGGAAACAAAAACTCATATTCTTGTCAGAAGAATGTCAGATTATTTAAATGTGATTGCCGTAAATGGTACAATAGCCTCACATATATATATAGACATAGTCCTTCCAAAAGTTGATGCTTGTTGGATTCTATCAACAATAAAAGTGCATATAATTAATACATGCATAAAAAAGCACGTCTCTTTATTTTGCACATAAACCATAATAATATATTAGTTGAGTGACTGGAGACCTTCTTTATGAATAGTTTATTTGCCGAAAGCCCATCATTGGGACTGCAATACTATGTTTAGAATTAGAAACTAAGATCAAGTGACAGTGTGCACAAAGAGTAAGAACACAAATCATTCATTTCAGAATGAATGTATGATAATATTGGTTTGATAGCATCCAAGGCTAACTATGCACTATAATCCAAATGTTTGAATTAGATTTTTCACCCAACCCAATTATATTTGGTGTCTGAACTCAATGGGGTCCCCTACGTAACATGCCACAATGCATTGGCCACAATTGAAATGAGATGCATAGGATTCGCCAAAAATGAAACCAGTGAAATTCCTCCAACGAGGTGCCATCTTAAGCAATAGATATAGGCCTATATATATAGTTGAATATCAGGATAGCATGAACCATTGCAAGACACAATTTCCCTTAGTTCTTCAAAAAACCAAATGAAAGAGATCAAGTGCTTACTGGTCTCTTTATGGGTTCTCCACTTCTTTTTTTCGTCTTCCTGGATGTTCTTGGTTCATGGGCAGCTATTGCCCATAATCAATGACAACGGAGGAATCACTAGCCAAACACAAGTCTATATTGTTCATATATTAAAGCCGGAAGGTGTTAGTTTCTTGGGCGCTGAGGATTTAGAAACATGGCACAAGTCCTTTTTGCCCAACACTACTCTCGACACTGGTGAGCCGCGGTTGCTTTACTCTTATAAAGAGGCTATTAGCGGTTTTGCTGCGAGACTAACACCTGAAGAAGTGAATGCCATGAAGAATAAGGACGGGTTCCTGCAAGCTAATCCAAGCAAGCGGCTCGAGCTTCAAACAACCTATACTCATGAGTTACTGAATTTGAGCACAATCTTTGGAGCTTGGTCCACAAGCAACTCATTCTATGGGCAAGGGATTGTTATCGGAGTGTTGGATACGGGGATTCATTTAACTCATCCTTCTTTCAGTGATGCAGGAATGCCACCGAAACCAATGGGATGGAATGCGAGTTGCAACTTCCCAGGGGGTTGCAACAAGAAGATCATTGGCGCACAATCTTTTTATTATGGTCCAAGTACCAGACCTCCGACAGACATAGATCAGGGTCATGGTACTCACGTCGCTGGCATTGCAGCAGGCAACTTTGTGAACAATGCAGACGTCCTCGGCCAAGCTCCTGGACGTGCCGCAGGGATGGCACCAAAAGCTCACATATCAGTGTACAAGGTGTGCTGGAAAACGATAGGTTGTGAATCAGCCGGTGTATTAGCAGGCATAGATCGAGCAATACGAGATGGAGTCCACATCCTCCAAATGTCCTTTGGGTTACCACGTCATCACGAACCAAAATCCTTTGATCAGGATGATGTTGCTATAGGCACATACTCGGCGATGCAAAAAGGAATCTTCCCATGCACAGCTGCCGGCAACAATGGTCCAGATCCAGAGACGCTGAGTCATGCTGCTCCATGGGATATGGTTGTTGGTGCCACCTCCACAGATCGAAGGATAAGAGCCACTGTGACGCTCGGCAATGGGATGGAATTCCATGGAGAAACTGCTTATCAACCAAACACATTTCCAAACAAGTTTCTACCCCTTGTCTACCCAGGTATCAGCGCATATCTCCGTCAACTATACTGCTTAAATAATTCATTAAGCGGCATCAATGTTAGAGGAAAGATAGTGATGTGCTATTTTGGAGGCCAATATGATGACATTTTGAAGGGTGTTGACGTTAAGAATGCGGGGGGTGCTGCCATGATTCTCATGAACATCGACATCTTAGGAAACACAACATTTTCAGAAGCTCACCACCTCCCGGTATCTCATGTGAACTACCAAGACACCGATCAAATTATAAGTTATTTCTCTTCAAACTCCACCCCAACAGCAAAAATCACCTTCGGTGGCACCATATTTGGTGTTCATCCAGCTCCGGCATTGGCCTACTTCTCATCCAGAGGCCCAGCCAAGTACAATGGAAACATTGTGAAACCAGACGTCACCGCACCGGGCGTGAATATTCTATCTGCATGGCCGGTTGACGTTGGACCTTTTCCAAGTGGCCTGAAAAAGAAGACATTCAACTTCCTGAGTGGCACCTCCATGGCCACACCTCATGTTTCAGGAATTGTAGCTCTTATCATGAGCAAGTTAAAGAACGACAACAAGAGGCAATGGTCAACCTCAGAGATCCAATCAGCGCTCATCACCACTGCAAACACATTTGACTTAGATGGAAAACCAATCTACGATGAGGCAACTTACAACAACAGTGCCAACATCCTCCAAAGGGGTGCAGGGCAAGTCAATGCAACGAATGCTATGGATCCGGGTCTTCTCTACCACATAGAACCAGAAGATTATGTTGCCTATCTTTGTGGAATATTTTCTAATAACAGCACGAAGGTGTCAATGTTCACCAAGAACAACACCCAGTGTACAAGATCCATCCCTGGCGAGCAACTCAATTATCCATCCATAGGCGTGCCCATGGGATCAAGTTCAGCGATGATCACTGTCAGCAGAACAGTGACAAATGTGGGGGGTGCCAACGAAGCCTACGATGCTTCTTTCGATGAGCCCCCAAGCGTTATTATGCATCTCTCTCAGTACAGACTTAGTTTCACCAGAGTGGAACAACAAATCACCTACAATATCACATTCACTATGAAAGGTGCTCACCCAGGCTCAGGAACCATTGAAGAAGGACGACTATCATGGGTGTCGGACAAGCATAACGTCACAAGTCGCATCTACATAGCATTCTAAAATTACCTTATTGTTCAAGAGCTAGTTATGGTGTGGTAATCACATCTAATAAGGTTTGATCATGAGCACATTGTCTTTATAGAATAAATGAATATGATGCACTACGTACAACATCATCATTCCTTTTGCAGTTTGCTCAGTTACTTGTAATCCTTGCAATGATGTAATTTTTTATTTTTTTTTTGATAATGTGAATAAATTGTCATGCCGGAAACCCAATCTGGACATTGGTAGACTTGCCACATATGTGTGGGGATGGGCCCCATTATATATGTCAGAACCTGATTACAGTTTACAACATGCATATGAATAACATAAGTTATATTTACAATACTCAAACTTTAAATCCAACATCAAACTCACATAACATACATGAAGTTCTATACATCAAGGTGGTGTAATAAAACCAAGATACAAAATAGGGATTACAAGTTGTTAGTGACTAGGCAAGGGTTTGAATACCCTATATATCTACCCTCCATCTATTTACTCCTCATAATCTAGGCAAAATATTTTTTTTTGAGTAAGTGGATAAAACCACATTTATTTATAAAGATAAGTGGGGTACATTACAAAGCTTAAACAAAGGGAAATTAAAATACAATTCAAATTAGTCCAGTTCTCTGTTTAAGTTGCAAACTTCCCCTTTCTCCTTGGTCTTCCTTGTGCCTGCTTATGGTCCCTATGTCACTCCCCGGACCCATCCAGGATATCGACAGACTGGCCGCATATGTGTGGGGATGGCCCCACTGTATCCGCAAGGCCTCAAAACATGGTCGGAGTATAATAATACAAGGTGCTAGATATTTATAATACTTAAAATTCGAAAGATAACATTAAAGAATAATCCAATACTATACACTGGAAGTTCCAAGAAGTACACCAAGATTTCTAACATGACTAAATACATAACAGAGCTCTCAAAAAAGTACTAATGGCTGGGAAAGGATCCTGGACACCCCATTTACCCATCATCTATCTATTCCTCATGATCTGGAAAAAAAAAAATCCAAAGATTAATGAACTTGGGAGCTCAATAAGCATCCACTAAATAAAAATGAACTATGCAGGATTTAGAAATGTAATAAGAGATAAAATAGTGAAAGGAAATCAAAGACATAATTTATTTGCAGAAATGATACGAATCCAAACATAATGATTGCAATAATAATATCATTAGAAGACAAACACCAAGTCTTAAAATCAAGGATTTGTATTCGTACTCGAAAATAATATAGTGTCTCCCAAACTTGCTATGACCACTAATAACCCCTGTGGTAGGGGCAGAAACAGAAGGCTGTTATTATAACCGACTGCATGGGAAATAGAAGACTGTTATTGTGACCGACACCACGGTAAAGCAGAAGGCTGCTATTATAACCGACAACATAGGTTGAACTAGTTCACAATCAAAACGTGTCTGTTAGTGCAATTTGGTTTGGTTGGCAATATTTGACACAAGTTCACTTGGTCAACAAGGTGATGTTCACGTTGCTTGGGTGATACAAATCAAGATTGAGATTCTTCATGAATAGAAAGGAGTTGATTGGTGAATTGATTTGGCAAGATATTAGTGATTGATGAGGTGCTGGATTGAAGCCAAATCAAGGGATAATTGGACACCATATTTGGATGATTGAAGAACAAATATGGAGTCAATCAATGGTGCATGATGAGCCAAGTTGTGACCAAACTTGGAAAGAGATTGGAGGAGCAAATCTAACAACTCAACCTTGCATGATCGAGATGAAGGTTGATTGAGGTGTTCGCGCTATGGTGAAGTGCGACTGTGATGGGCTGAGTACGCGACGGAGAGGTGCAATGGATGCTATAACCTTGGTCGAGTTCGTCAGCCGGGCCATGTTGCAACTCTTGTTACAACTAAGTTGCAACAGCCAGAATTGGAAGGAGTCCAATTTATTAGCTGCGGAGATTATGGCGATACAAAAAGAGGAATGCGACATCTTAGGGATGTCGTGCATCTACTAAAGACCCTACTGGATATTGACGGTGGTTTTTAGAGAGAAAAAACCTGAGAGGTCAGATGGGAGAAAAACACCGGCAATATTGAGGAGAGAGGGGTGATGATGTCTGTATGAGTGTTACTTGTTTGTATACTTTTTGTTTCATCCTCTTTTAGTGAATTTTCATCTCCGGGCAGGGTTCCCCAGATGTAGGCTTTGTAGCCGAACTGGGTTACCACCTTCTGTGTCCCCTTTCTTGTGTGATTTTGCTTGTTTGTGTGTGAATGTTTTTGTTTTTATTCTCTAAAACATTCTGTGAGTAGTGAGTTGCAATCTGTGTTGCAACATATCATATAACAGGCAAACAACCCGGCAGAACTTTTAATTAGTATCAGAGCCAGTCGCCGTAGTATACCTTGGTTTCAAGGTCGGTGAAGTCCTGAAGGAGTTCTGTCAATGGCCGGAAGGGAAGGAGTCTCTAGCTGCTATCTACCACTTTTAAATGAAGCAAACTATGCATATTGGAAGGTGCACATGAGGACATACATCAAATCTATAGATGAAAGAGTTTGGACTGTCATAGAAGATGGATGGGAACCTCCAACATGTCTTGATGCTGAGAAGAATAAGGTCGAGAAGAAGAAAAGCAATTGGACCCAAGAAGAACTAAACAAAGCCAATGCTAATGGAAAAGCCCTAAATGCAATTTTTGGTGGAGTCGATGAAGCACAGTTCAAATACATTGCAACATGTGACTCGGCCAAGGAAGCATGGGACATACTTCAAAGAATACATGAAGGAACAGATCTGGTACGCACTTCAAAACTACAAATGTTAACATCTAACTTTGAACATCTCAGGATGGAGGAAGAGGAGACCATCTGCAGTTTCAATGGCAAATTAATGGACATTGCAAATCAGGCTTTCCAGCTTGGGAAGAAATTTTCTGATGAGGAACTAGTTCGAAAAACCCTGCGGTCACTGCCTAGGAGATTTGAAGCAAAGGTGACTGCAATTGAAGAGGCTCGAGACATTCATGCTCTGAGATTGGATGAACTAATGGGGTCACTACAGGCTTTTGAAATGAACCTGAATTTTGAAAGAAGGAAAGAGATAACTTCCAGTGTAGAGGCAAAGAATGTGACACAACATGAAGATGAAAATATGATGTCCATACTCCGTGACATCAAGAAATTGCTCAAACAAGTCATGTCCAAGAAAAGCTACCCCTGGAGAAGTAAGTGGAAGAATCAAGTGGAAGATGTGAAAAATTACAACAATATTCGGTGTTGGGGTGTGGAAAGACAGGTCATCTACAACGAGGATGTACAAATATAAAAAGGAAAAGGGAAAATGTAACTACCTCTATTACAGATGTTGTAGAAACTAAGCGGAGAGACAGTGGGTCAAAGGAGCACATACCCTGTGCAGTAACTACGTCGCATTCACCTCTCACTTAAAGGAAAAAGCTAGTTTCAGCAGATGGAAGGGTGTTGCAAGTGGTGTTACAACATCAGGTACAACTTCTGAAGGAAGAGTCAAGATATAGCAGAAAAGATTAATCCCAGCATGTTACCACTGTGGAGAGAGTGGACACATTAGGTCAAGATGAAGAAAGTTGAAAGAAGATCTAAAGAGTGGAAGAGTACTTGGGTTTGAACAGGCAACCAGAAGCAGGAGAATCAAAGCAAAAACTTATGTAACCAGACAACTGTGGATAAGAAAGCAAAATCCAAAGAGAGTAGTTTCAGAAAAGAAAAGGTGGGTTCAAAAGACAGTTGAAAGAAGTTTAGTAGCATACACTTCTGGACAAAAAGCTTTAAAAGATGATTGGTACTTTGATAGTGGTTGCTCAAGGCATATGACAGGAAACAAAGATCTTCTCACTAGTTACAAGAGATGTGAGATCGGGCATGTTACTTTTGGTAATGGTCAACAAAATCCAGTGATTGGAAGAGGAACGTTGTTGATGTCAGGTGTACCACAATTGAAGAATGTTTTGCATGTGAAAGGCATGAAGCTAATCTTGTGAGCATTAGTCAACTATGTGATCAAGATATGGTTGTCAAGTTTACCAAGGACAATTGTGCAGTCTATGATAACAACAATGAGTGTGTTCTAACTGGGTTCAGATCATCAGACAACTGCTATCTGCTGCAGAAGTCACAAGTATGTTACAACTCATCTTACAACATGATAGACATCTGGCATCAGAAACTTGGGCATCTAAATTTCAGAGATTTAATGAAGATTGTTGAGATGGGAGCTGCAAGAGGATTACCAAAGCTTGTACAAAAAAAGAATGGTGTATGTGGTGCATGTCAGTTGGGAAAGCAAAAAAGTACTACCCACAAAGTGTTGCAGTTCACTGTTACAACAGGAGTACTAGAACTACTACACATGGACCTCATTGGACCTACACAAACAGAAAGTCTGTCAGGAAAGAGATATATCTTTGTGTGTGTTGGTGACTATTCTAGATTTACATGGGTAGACTTTCTCAGAGACAAGTCAGAGACATTTGCAGCATTCAAGAAGCTCTGCACACAGCTTCAAATTATGAGAAGAATTGTTCTATTGGAAAGATGTCTGAATCCGAAGTGATCATGGGAGAGAGTTTGAAAATGCACAGTTTGCCGAATTTAGTAGAGAACATGGAATTCAACACGAATTCTCTGCTCCTATAACTCCTCAACAAAATGGGGTAGTTGAACGCAAGAATCGGACACTCCAAGAAATGGCCAGAGTAATGCTGAATTCCAAGGAACTCCCCACTAGATTCTGGGCAGAAGCAATCAATACTGCCTGCTACATTATAAATAGAGTGTATCTTCATCCTTCTACAACTATGACACCTTATGAAATCTGGAAAGGAAGAAGACCCAGTGTTAGCTACTTTCATATCTTCGGTAGTAAGTGTTATATTCTGAAAGATAGAGATCAACTCGGAAAATTTGAAAAGAAGAGTGATGAAGGAGTGTTATATTCGAAGCAGATGGCTTTTCATACATATTCGACAACGCCTTCAGCAGACCATGGGTTGTCGTCTCCTTAACGATGTTGTAGGCGACGTTCTTGGTCAGCATCAATCGGACCACACCAAGAGCTTGCCGATCCAACAACTCCCAATCTTTCTGACTCATCTGATCTGGCTTTTCCCCTGACAGAGGTTCGTGCAACTTCTTTTGGTACAGATAATCCTCGACCTGCATCTTCCAAAACCCAAAGTCGCTACCATCGAATTTATTGATCTTGACTTTTCCTTCTTCGGCCATCGCTTGTTGACGAACCAAGGCTCTGATACCAGTTGTAAGGATTGAACGAAGGACCTGAGCAATAGAAAGAAGGAGAAGAAGAAGCACACACACAGAAAAACAGGATTTACGTGGTTCGGTCCAAGAATGACCTACGTCCACGGCCGCAGTAGAGTTTCTTATTCTTGCCTCACAAAAATTAGGGTTTTACAAAATACAGGGATATTTATAGAGTCAGGAAAACAGGGCCTAAAATCCCACATGGGCCTGGGCCTAAAATAAAAATTTGCTTCCAGGGGCGCTGCCCCTGGAAAACCCCGCAAGGGGCTCTCGCGCCCTCGGACTCCCGCAAGCAACGTAGTCAAGGTCGTCAAGGCATCCATCAGACTCCACATGCTCAACAAGGTGCGACTTGAAGCATACTGTGAACGTGACGGAGAGGAGTTCAGCCAGTTGCCGTGGTCGGGATCGAGAGGATCCGACAGAGGTCGACTCAGACACAACTGGGAGGGTTGGAGGGTCTTGAGGTCATAGTGTAATGCAAAGCTGCAGCCTTAGTTAGTCAGTAATCGGGTCACGTTGCAAGTTTGGTTGCAACAGGAATTGCAACGTCTAATCTTGGAAGGAGTCCAAATTAATGCCATGGAGATTTCAGAGATCTTAAAAGAGGTAGGTGCGAGTTCATCGACATGGAGGCGTCAATATAATGGCCAACTCAGAGGATTTAGGATGAGCCGACTAGAGTAGACCCTTGGGAGAAGGGTGATAGTGGTCATCGGTCAATCCAGAATGGGTGTGTATATTGTAAGAGAAAAAGTGAGTGAAACTCTTTGTACGTACTCCTGTCCCTACTGCTCTTTTAGTGGATTGCTTTCTCCTGGCTAGGCCTCCCAGACGTAGGCTTGGAAGCCGAATTGGGTTACCAAACTTTTGTGTCTCTCCTCTTGATGTGTTGATTGTTCCTTTGCTTGTGAGTGGGTGTGAGATTGCTTGTGTGTCCGATTCATTGTGAGAGTGTCATCCATGAAGCCACATAATCACCCCGGCCGGAACTAACAAGATTGCAGCACTTGAAACTCCTCAAGTCACAGCCAGACAGCAAGCTGCAACCAACCCAAGATACAACTAGTGGAACTTTCAATAATTAGTTCTTTCAAGAGAGGACGCAGAGATGCAGAGACCTCTAAGTTTTTTTTTTGACAATAAGAGCTTACAGCTAGTTACCAACTAAAAAAAAGAAACACAAAATACAAAAGCTTAACAGCTAAGCAAAATACAATCCAGTTGCTTTGATGACATCTTCCAGCCATCTGGGTCTTTCCCTCCCACTGTGAAATAATGATAGTTGAGGGTTTCTCCTTCCCTGATTTGCTAGGATATCAGCAATTGTGTTCATTTCTCGGGGGCAGTAATTGATTTCCATTTCTGGTATCTGTTCCATGATATGCTTCACCCTGGTAGCCAAGACTGTTAAGCTCTCATTAACAGGTACATTTCCAGAAGTTAGTGTCTCCATTGCTTGTATACAGTCAGTGAATATGATGTTAGGCCTCAGATTGCTCAGCAGACATTGCTCCAGGGCTGCTCCAATTGCCATAATTTCAGCTTCCAATGTGTGTTCAGCATTACTTGGGGCACAGCCAGCAACCAGCACTTCTTCCCTGCCTCTGATCACCATATATCCTATACCACAAGAGCAATTATCAGGATTGAAGGAAGCATCACACCATATAGATATAGTACTAGAATGAACTGAATTGTATAAGAACTCCCTGGATTGTCCTTTCAATCTACACAAGTAATCAGAAGTAGTACTCAATGCCTGCTGGAAGATCTGTATTGGTTGGTGCTTTTGGTTCTTGAAGATTAATTCACATCTGGCTTTCCACAAAGCCCAAGTACAAGTAGCAATTAAAGATTTGGAGAAAAAGCCTCCATTCTCACTTTGGTTCCAGGTGTTGATTAGCCAGTCTCCATCCAAGATGTTCTCTAGATCCTCAACATTGCCTCCAATGTGCTCAGTGACCAGCTGCCAGCACTGCCTTGCTGTTATACAATCATACATAACATGTTGTATAGTTTCTCTATTTAGCCCACAGGATGGACAATTGGTTTGTGGTCCAATATTCAGTGCATATAAATATTCTAATGTAGGAAGCTTACCATGTAGCATTTTCCAAAGGAAAGTTTTAATCCTTGGAGCTATTGGTAGTTTCCACAATTTATGCCATCCTATCCAGGATTCAGATTCAGATGTCTGGCCCTGAGATATATGTTCATACACTGTTCTTGTAATCCTAGTAAATGGTGTTTTATTAGACCAACCCCAGATGTTTGTAGCATTATCATTGAAAGTCTTTTCTCCCAGGTTTTCCAGCTCAAGAGCATTACCAAAGCAATTTAAAAGATGATTCTGATTCAAAGTTCCCTCAATCAGGAATTCTGATATGGTAATGTTCTCAATTGGAAGGTCCATATTAATATAAGTGGGTTTACAGGCCAGAGGAATATCTAGCAGCCAAGGATCAGTCATAAAGTTGGTTTTATCAGGATTACAAGACTTAATGCATAAATTAGTCTTGATAAGGTTGGCATTTTTAACAATTCCTTTATAAAAATGAGACATATTTTGCATTTCACAGGATTGCCAGACATTAAGTTGTCCATATTTTGTTTGACAAATGCTAATCCATAATTTATTTTCATTGTTTAGTACAGCAAGGGTATTCTTTGTCATAAGGGCTATCTTAGCAGTTCTTAAGTTTCTAATGCCCAACCCTCCCTCAGTTTTGGGAAGTGTAGTAAGGTTCCAATTTATAGAATGTAATCTACCACCAGCAGTGCCACCCCAAAGGAATTTCCTAGCAAGCTTGGAGATCAGATCAAGAGTGGAATCAGGTACATGACAACAGGATAGTGCATATACAGGTATGCTCATTAAAGAGCTGTTAACCAATATGGCCCTCCCAGCCAATGATATAGTAGTTTGATTCCAGCTATTAAGATGATGTTTAGTTTTATCCACTAGAGGTTGCCATTGATTAACCAGCAATCTCTTGGGTGATATCAATACACCCAGATATTTAAATGGAAATCCTCCATTAGTAATATCAAGTATACTTTCAATTGCTCTTCTAATCTTTCTATTTATCCAACTGGGAAAATGAACAGTAGATTTACTCAGATTAATAGATTGTCCTGTCAGATCCCTATATATGTTTAAACATAATTTACAGGCTCTAGCAGCAGGTCTAGATGCCCTAGTAACAATAATAACATCATCAGCATACATTAAATGATTGAAATTGGTAGGTAATCTGTAGTCAAAACCAGGAAGCATATTAAGATTTAATGCATAATTCAATATAGCTGACAGGTTCTGAGCCACAAGTATAAAGAGGAGAGGAGATAGAGGATCTCCTTGTCTAATGCCTCTGTGGCTAGAAATCCATTGAGTTGGCTGCCCATTAATCAAGAATGCAAAGGTAGGTGTTGTGATACATGCTCTCACCCATTCTATCCAAACTTGAGGAAAATTTATAACCCTAAGGGTGGCAAGGATGGCATTCCATTCTAAGGCATCATAGGCCTTTTCAACATCCAATTTAAGTAACATCCTCGGTAGGGTTTGGGTCTCATTTTCTAGAGAATGTGCAACTTCTTGAACGGCTATAATGTTATCATAAGTTGATCTCCCCGCAAGGAAGCCACTTTGTTCGGGACCAATGAGTTTATGCATCACCTTTTTTAATCTATTTGTCAATAATTTAGAAATGATCTTATAACATACATTACACAGAGAAATTAGTCTATAATCTTGCACTTTAGAGGATATGTCTTTTTTAGGAATTAGGACTACATATGTCCTGCCCCATGTTGTTGGCATAGCAGCAGTTTGGAAGAAATAGTTAATAGATGATGTAAGAGAGTCCTTAACAACATCCCAATAAAAGAGGTAAAACTCCACATTAAGTCCGTCAGGTCCAGGACTTTTACCTCTAGGCATTGATTTCAAAGTATTAAAGATTTCAGCAGTAGAAACAGGTCGAGACAGGTAATTTTTGTCACTATCATTCAGAGTTGGCAAGTCATTAGGCAGTCTAGCAGCTAGTGCTTCCATGGAAGCTCCATTGTGAGAACTCCATAATTTTGAATAAAAACTCAAGAAATTGTTTCCAATACTAATATGGTCAACATGAAGACAACCCTGATCATCATAAATAGCTGATATCCTATTTTTATGCCCCCGAATCTTAGCATGTTTGTGAAAAAAATTGGTGTTATAATCCCCATTTTTAATCCACATTAATCTTGCTCTTTGGGCCCATCTAATGCAATTTTGTCGTAGAAGAGCAGAATGTTTATTATAGAAACCTCTAAGTGCAACACTAATTAAGTCAGAATAATCCACTGATGCTTCCATAGATTCAAGGAAAGAGATTTCTCCCTCAACCTTAGCAATGTCTCTGTCTAAATTAAGACGACATACCCTTAAGTTTCCAATCCATTAAGAAAGCCCTTAACTTAGAAGTATAATGAGTGAATGCATGCATAGGAGATGAATTAGTCTTGCAATTCCAAGCACGGTATACATTTTGATGGCATTTATCATAATCAAACCAAAAGTTTTCAAACCGAAAAATCTTAGTTTTATGCTGATTAAAGACTTTAGCTGTTAAAGTCTTTAATCAGCTTGGTTGACACTCAGCTTGGTTGTAAATCTCTGAGACTTGGGAGAGAGCAGGCCAGAGTCTAACTGCTTTGCCAATAACTTGGACGTGGTCATACGAAGGCAAGCATTCTCACAGGAAAAAACCTTTAAAAAAAACAGAAAAAGAAAAAGGCCAGATAGAGTACCCAAGAATTATTCTTTTTGGAATGATAATATTTTTATTACAAAATATCAATAAAACATTGTCTATAATATCACTAATGGTTTGTTTGACCGCCAATTTATTGTAATTTTGTATATGTTTCTAAATGCCCAAAAATTTGTTTCATGTCTCAACCGTTATAAATTTAATAATATTTATTATTAGAAAATAAAATATACATTTATAATTAAACTTTTAAAATATATCTGTGTGTTGTTGGTAATTTTAGTGTTTTATTAATTTATACTAAAACAGATAACTTATTTGATGAGAAAGAGTATAAAGTCTATATATATGGCTAGAGTTTGAAAAAGTTTCTAGACCTATTTTTTTTATGATACACATGTTTTATAGTTGACCGCATTTTTATGAAGACCAAACTTTTGTGAATGTTTATGATGTATCACCTAGGGATAAATTAAATAATAATAATAAATTATAATCCTATTAGAAGTAGTTTTATTAGGAATAAAATAATGAATAATGTTACAAAAGGTCAAATCCTTCTTCCCAAAAAAAATACAATAAAAAAAAATTATCTATATTATTAGTAAATTGATTATAGATAATTTTAATTTTAAAAGTTTATAAAACAAACTACCAAAGGCTTGTTGGTCTAGCGGTAATCTCGGGTCCCATGTGTTGGAGAAATTCTCTTGGTGAGCCCTTGGGTCTTCCTTGCCTCCTTAACGGAGGGAGCAGTTTACGTAGAGCGTACCCATTAAGGAAGCTCCAATGGTTGTACGCACATGGTGAGGGGTCAAGAGCGCTAGTCATCGAAGGTCACGCCCCTTGATGTCCCTCGTGGAGGGGGTTTATTCCCTATGTCAAAAAAAAAATCTAAAACAAACCAGATATTAGATAAATGTTTTCTAATTTATTTGGAATTTTAGGATTTTTAATTTTAAAAATCGTGACAACTATTTGGAACAACACGTTTTAAACCATTGGTCACGTTCTGGTAGTTGTTAACTGACGTAAGTTATGATTATCATATCTAACTATTATTTTATAAAAATCGTTAATAATACAAGGGATATTTGTTAGTTGTTATCATATAACTATTGGTTTTTAGAAAGTCCTAAACAACATGAGGACCATTACTAATAGAGTACTAATAAAAAGTTACACCCAATCTCTGGTTCTATTCATTTAAGCGTTTAAATCTAGCGAGCTAAGTTAACATGGTGTTATTAGAGATATTGCACTATGACTCAGTGGAAATAATCATAAGTGCGAAAAGGATGTATAAGTTTACCAATTCTAATAGCGCCCCATCTTGTTTCACTTCCTAGGAATCTTGTAGCTAGTGATCCAATATGAAAATTAGTTTAATAAAAAACATATTTGTTAGTGCAAAAAACCGGCTCCTCTTCGAGATTGAGTTTAATCCTTAACTAACGGTTGAGATTTATTTATTGTGGGGATGGTGCGCTAAATCCGCAAGTGCACGGGTCGTATCAAGTAATAAAGTGGATTAAAAAGTCAGACATCGATACCAAGGAGACAAGAAAGTGCTAGAACCAACTATTCCGCTATTCATTAGTCGATCTAGAAATTGGTGGTTGTGAACAAATCCTAGAACTAAAGAAAACTGATAACCAAAGATATGGAAAGCGGGGTTTGGGTTTGAAGACAATTAATCATGAGAAGGGGGTCCTTGGGCAATGAATCCCCCTTGGATTTCATTATAAGATAGAGATGGAGATTTCTATGTGGGTGATTGATAAGGTTGGGCCAAGAGTTCCTAAGGTGTATTAATTCCCGCTCTCGAGGTAACTAATACCTAATTCCATCAATTGCATTACGCTCTAGGGGACCTATATCTTGGAAGAATTGTGGAAATAAGTCGTATTAAGGGCTTGCTCTCTTTAGTACCCGCACTCGTGGTGTACTCACAATCCTCTGATCAATTGAAGTGGGTATACACACGGGGAGGCGTTCATTTCTTCCCCAAGTAGACTATAATAGGCTCTCCGGGCTGTCGCAACGTAGAGAGACTAATACAATACTAAACATCCAATAAACTCACAAAACTAAATCAATCAAGTAACCATAGGAATCAACATCAACTTTAATCCATAATATTCCAAGGGTTTATCACATCCAAGTATCTACAAAATTAGTTCCCCATTAAAGGAGAACATCAATCCACTAAAAAGACATTGAACATCGGAAAAGCCATAATAAAAGATGTTATTACATACACCGTTGGTGGCTTCTAGTAAGGGTTTTGGGGGTCACTTCCCTTTTCTGCCCCTACTTGGGTCCACAATGTAACAAACAGTCACCTTGTCAGAATGCTATATGGGCAGTTATACGAGTTGTATGAGAGCCTATATGACTGCGTCGAGAGTCGATTCTTCTGTTCCCAGATCCATACAGACCATATGATCTCCCATATATGGGATACCTCTTATAGCTCCGAGGTCGATCCATACGAGCCTTATGAGCTTCCGTATAGCCCCAGGAGAGTCAAAGCAAAATCGTTCTGCTGCCCAGGTTCATACGGCCGTATGGGGACCCTTATGAGGCTGCGCTTGCTTCAAGATTGCTTCATTTTGGAACCAAATTATCTCCAAAGGCTTCCTTCCTCCCGGTATATCATCATTATGCCATGCTCGGCAAAAACAACACTTTTTAAGTACCGTTGAGCCATATTTTCACCAATTTGTAACTTTCTAGCAAAAACCTTCTCTTAAGTTCCCTTTTCATCTTCTCCCAAAAATGAATGGGATGCCTTCCTTCTTGAGCTCTTTGTCTCTTTAGATTTTCCCACCATAACCCAGCATACTTCCGCAACTTCAGAGCAACAAGCTTCACCTTTTGATCATCAAAAACTTCTTTAAAATGAAAGACTCTCTCGACAGTGTGAAGCCAATCATTAAACTCATCATGGTGCATACGCCCTTCAAACTCCGAGATATCAACCTTGATGTCAAATTCCTGCCTACGGCTCATATGCGATCGATTGCGATTGCTCGGACTACCATTTTCTTAAGAACTAGAAGAATGACAAAAAGAGTTATAGTCTTCACTATCACTATTATCTTCATCTTCCTGCACATCACCTTGTAATTGTTCTTATAAGGGTTATCTTTTCTTGAAGTTGTTGCACTTGTCTTCGTAGATCTGTCACTTCGACATCACAGATGCTTCTTTCACAAGTAGGAATCCCAACATTGTTACGCTTGCGATGACCACCAACCATTTGCAACCTAATCTCTAATACCACTTGATGCAAAGCAAACTAGGAAACAGAGAGAGGGGCAAACCTGATTAGTGGATGACGCTAATTTGGGGCTGTAGCTGCGGGAAGATAAATCATCCACCACCGTTCGGCGACTCCCGAAAGGATACAGGACGTGATTTGGCTTCTGAACCTCCCAATACTCCAAGGGATGAGACTGAAGTGGTTCACCACTCAAATATAGGGAGAAACCCTCCAAGAGATATAGAACTAAAAAATTGAAAAGAAAGAGGGCAAGCACTCTATTCAAAAAAGATAACCCAAAAGTGTACCCTTACAGCCAAACAAGTAGCTATTTATAACCCCACAAACATTGGGATCCCCAAAATAAGAGTTAAGACAAACAACTAATACATACTACAAGATAATTAGAGACTTCATAAGGCTTAGCACTAACCTGAGTGAAATGACTGCAGAATTTTCACAATTCTGTTAGCTTGACTACCCTCCTTTCAAATATTGATAACTTTTGCTAGGAAACTCTGATTAAGGTTAGATTTGTGGCATTGGAAACTAGACATCCAGAGCTTTCCAAATATATATGGTACAACTTCTTTTGGAGGACCAATCAGTACAGATTTTGGTTTCAATTCTTTCTAGAGTTAAAAGTTCATCATAGTACTCTTGCTCTTTCACATCCAAGTGCCCAGGTTCTGGGGTTAAATGCCTTGCTCTTGCATCAATGGCCTTATAGGCAAACCGAGAGTGAGCACGGAGGATATCTGGGGTAAGGGACTCTTTTCCAAACAAGTGGATAAAGACTACAAAAAGGGGTGGGACCTAATGGGGATGGCAATAACCTGGAGTATGTTGATGGAAAAAAAAAGGAGATGCTTCCAAGAAGAACACCTTGTTTTTAAAAAAACTCATCGGTTCGATTGACTTCCTCATACTCATATAGTTTGATGCAGCTCCAGCAAACAAAAGGCAAGCACTACGAATAGTGGAGTCAACAGTTAAGTGAAGCCTAAAGTGTACACAGGAGGAGGAATACCATCAACAACTGGGATATGACTTCGAGGACGAAGAGACTTCGACGTAGGTCACTTTATGGAGTGACCGATCAGCTAGCCAAGGCACGATGTCGCTCCATAAAAGGCCGCACCAAAAGCATATATTACATATAAAATCTTATAATGACTTGGTTGATGTTTATATACTTCACTCATGCTTTAATCATTAATTAAAGTGGTTTACACACATGTTTCAATAAAAAATAAATAAATTGAAACCTCTTTTACATTTTCCTATCAAAGATATTTACATCTTAAACCCTACAAAATATTAAATTTCATATAAACCCGAGAATTTCTATAGAATTTACCGCACCTAGACTTGACCGCAATTAGATTCCGCTTCGGTTTCGGTTCCGAACCAGCGATTCCGGTTTTATAAAACTTAGAACTAGAACCAAACCACAACTTTCGCGGTTCGGTTTCGGTTCCAAAATAATTTTAAAAAATTAATCAAATGAAGACAAATTTGTCGTGAGTGTCAATAATTTTTTTAAAAAAATAAATAATTTTGCATTCCAATGTTTATCCGGATGAAATTTTTATTTGCTTAGTTAAGATAAATCATATAATATAAAAGTATTATATATTTTTTATTTAAAAATTAAAAGTGGAACCGGAACCGGCGGTTCGGTTCCGTTTGGTTTGCAATTCGTAAGAACCTAAACTGAACCTTAATATTCCGGTTTAAGGTTCCACTTTTAAATCTGAACCGTTTTTACGGTTCCAGTTTGGTTTAAACAGTGACGGTTCCGGTTCGGTTCGCCGGTTCGAACCGAACCGCTATTAGGTTTAACCACTCTTAAGCTCACACCATATAAACGTCACCTAGTATGTATTTGGTCAATTTGGAATTAGATAGAATAGATTAAGTTAGGAGTTCACAAACTTGAACTCCCCCTAATTATTTTTCTAATAATTAAATTTGTCTGTTCATAACTAATTAGGTTGTTAATGATTATGAATATTAATTAATTAATTAATTATTAAAAAAACAATATTTCAAAATATTTGAAAATGATATTTTGTAGAGATTGAATAGGTTGCCATAATCAGAAAGAATCTATTTTATTCAGTTTCAACCATAGCATCTTGTTTTTTAATTGTTACAACTACAAATAGAAAACGCTTATCAATAATCATCCAAGCCATTGGCAATACTCAATACTATCAACTAGAGCTATGGAAGACTTCATGATCAAGGGGGGCCGCAGTTCCAAGCAAACCCAGGTCAATCCATCTCGTTTTCTCAGCGATCTATACTTAATATAACCTGTACTACCTAGTAATATTAATAAAAAAAATTATTTATCCACTACTTTCCCAACAAAATAAAATTTTCAATTATCACCGAACTACTCCCAAGTAGGGTTGCTCATGAGCAGCTCGAGATCGGTTCGGTAAGAGCTCAAGTTAGAGCTCGGCTCGAAATTTCGAGCTTGAAATTAATTTGAGTCGAGCTCGAGCCGAGTCGAGCTGGAGCTCAGCTCGAAAGCTCAAAATTTAATATTAATATATTAATATATAATATAAATATTAATAAAAATTAATAAAAAAAATTAGTAAATATTAATAAATATAAATAAAATATTTAATATTTAATATTTAATATTTAGTATTGATATATAATATATAATATAAAAAATTAATTTATAAATAAGTTTTTAATTTCAAACTAAATCCAGGATTTCAAAATTATAATTGAGTTCTTAATTTCAAGCCTTTGAAATTAAAATCGAGCCTAGCTTGAGCAAACTTATTCGAGCTAATTTTGAGCTTGAGCTAGCCTATTTCGAGCCGAATTCGAGTTGGGCCCAACCCGATTAAGCTCGGCCCATTTAGAGCCCTACTCCCAAGCAAGGTTGTCAGACCCGGCCCGGCCCGGCGGGTTGAACAGGAAAAACCGGGAACCGGGTGGGGGACCGGGCCGGGTAGGCCCCCAGAACCGGGGGGTGGTTGGCCCGGCCGGAACCGGATGACCCGGGTTGTTGGACCGGGAAACCGGCCGACCCGGAACTGGCCCGGCCAAGTAAATTTTTTTTAAAAAAATTTTTGTAATGGAAAGTGGGGAAAAAAACATGGATCAACAAAAATCATTGGAGCACGGGGAGCCTGAACTCGACCCGACATTCGTCTGCGTATGACGCGCTCACACATGAGTTTTGGATTTCCAAGTCGATCCGAATTCGACATTTGCACCCCCCTGCGCTCGCACGGGAGAGAGCCTTTTCACCAATAAGGACCTATTAGTTGGTAGAATGAAATTATATTTAAAGAGAGTGAAAGTTTTATCCATAAGCAATGTGAGACTAAATACTTCAAAATCTTTGAATATTTGAAACCAATCCTTTTTAAAAACAAGCCCATAATAAGGCTCAAAATGAGATGGGCTTTCAAAAAGCTGTATTTGTATACTTGAGTAACTATGGTTATATTTTAATTGTGTATTGTAATACTTTTGACTAATTTGTTTTGTTTAATATGTATATGTTTTGAATATGGACTAAATATAAATATCAAATTTAGTTAATCAATCATATTTATTATTATTATTATTTTATTTTATATCATATTTCATCATTATTAACTATTATAAATTATATTTTAATATTTTATTATTGACCCCGGTTCAACCCTTGACCCCTGACCCCAGGGCTTGGCCGGGTCAATACCCCGGGCCGGGTCTGACAACCTTGCTCCCAAGGGCCAAGTCGCCCAATGAGCATATATAACTCTAAGGTTGTATTCTATATGTAAATAAGAATATCATCAGAGTATAACATAATATAAAAAGTGTCTATCGGACAACACAACTGTTTGTGTTGTGTTTGATATTCAATGGACATCACAAAATATTTTGTGTTGTTCTTCGTTTGTTTTGCATGAAAACTGGACAATAAAAACTATACAATTATTGTAATACCCTTATACTATCCTATGTTGTTTTAGAATAAAAATTTCATAAAATAATATATTTTGAAGTTTTCTCTCATCTTTAATAGTGACCACTTAAATTCTTTTATAACTAGTAAAATTATTAGTACATGATTATATTTTTAAATTTAAAACTATATTAAAAAATAATTACTAAAAAAATCATAAATTTTGTCTTTGAGTTGGGGGTATTGTTATAAATTTAATATAAATTAGAAGCAAAATTGTTTTAAGTTAGGGGCATTGTTGTAACTTTTAATATAAGTTGAGGGTAAAATTGTCTTTAAGTTGGGACATTGTTATAACATTTAATATAAGTTGAGGGCAAAATTATCTTTAGGTTGGGGGCTTTGTTATAATTTTCATATAAATTGTGAACAAATTTGTTTTTAAGTTGGGAACATTGTTATAATTTTAATATAAGTTGGGGGCAAAATTTTTTATGTTGGGGCTTGTTGGAATTTTTAATATAAGTTGGAGGTAAAATTGTCACTCACTTAAAAGATTTTTGTTTTTTGGCAAGGCAACAAGCGCCATGTAAGTCAAGGACGTGTGCATGCAAGGTCAATCGGTCCTGATTTAGTCCACATGAGAACAACACTATATCTGCAGACATGGCCGACCTCACCGACCAAAACTTACATGAGGCCGGACTCACCCATCTTTAGGTGAGTCCGCCTCCATTTATCTATTTAGAGAATGTTTTAAGTATTTCCAACCATACTGATGAGAAGATCATCGAAAAATAAGCTAGCATGTCCATTTTCATATAATTTGGTAACTCTTTAGTCCGACCACTTAACGGTTGAAATTCATACAATTCTGAACCGTTAAAATTTCTATAAAATAAGAACCGTTAAGTGGTCGGACCAAACGGTCACCAAATTATGTGAAAATGAACATGCTAGCTTATTTTTTTAATGATCTTCCCATCCGTACGGTTGAAAATACTTAAAATATTCTCCAAATAATCAAATGGGAGATGGACTCACCTAGTGATAGGTGAGTCCGGACCCATGCAAGTTTTGCTCGACCTCACTTTTTAAAAGTGGGGATTCAAGGCATCCCATCTTAGTAAGGGATCCAAGTACCAATAGACCATTGGGTCATTGGTCTCTCACTTTTTAAGTTATGTCATATATTTTATAGAACAAAATTTTCAGCTAAAAACAGTTGTCATGTGTTCTCCCTGTTTTTTTCCGTATCAAATGGAGCCAAAAACAATATTCAAGTTGTTCTGATTGTTATCATATCTATGTTATGTTATGAACAAGATAAGCCTTATGCTTGGATGGGGGTTTTTGTATATATATATACCTTACTCTAAGAACCCCTATTACAGTACCCTATCCAAGCAAAGCATAAAGGTAATCACTGTGGAAGAATATATAAAAGCTGCATGGAGATGGAGATGGAGATGGAGATGGAGATGCAGCAAAGACAGCCTCCTTCCATGGATCCCAAAATAGAGGATGTTTGCCATTCTGGAGATGTGGGTGTGCTCAAAAGCCTCCTCCGAGAAGATAAGCTCCTCCTTCACAGCCTCGCATCACTGCCTCCATTGACAACCCACTCCACATCGCAGCTTCACTCGGCCACACTGAGTTCTCTGAGGAGCTCATCATCAGGAAACCTGATCTTGCCTCAGAGCTCAACTCCAGTGGGCTCTCAGCTATGCACTTGGCTTCAGCTCATGGCCACCTATCAATAGTCAAACTCCTGATCTCAAAGGTTGGCTCTCATCTTTGTCTTTTGAAAGACAAGGATGGAAGGTTGCCCGTCCACACTGCAGCCATAAAAGGCAGGATCAACATCTTGGAAGAACTCATCAACGCATCCCCAGAGTCAGCACGTGCACTCACGTATCAAAAGGAAAGCGTCCTCCATCTCGCCGTTCAGTTCAACTCCTTTGAGACTTTAGAGTACTTAGTTGAGAAGCTTAGAGTTGGTGGTGAGATTAACGATGAGCTCCTGAACCTAAAGGACGACAAGGGCAACACCATCCTACACCATGCAGTAGCAAGAAAGCAACTCAAGGTATAACTAATTAACTACTATATATGCCTTCATATATATCTATCTTGGCATACTTATTTCATGACCAGTGGATATATATAATACTTTCAGACTGTGAAGCTATTGTTAAGCAAAGGAGTGGAAGTGAACGCCATGAACCTCAAGGGTTCGACTGCGCTGGATGTGCTGCTTGAGTCACCGAGCGAGCACGGGGACTTGATGCTTGGTGAAGTGATCCGTGCCGCAAATGGCAAGGTGTCAGGTGAAGTGAATCAGTACCAAACCTATATGCAAAGCAACACAAGTACTCCAACTCCAACAGTTGAGTCTCGTACTTCTCATACAAGAAGCTGGGTATGCAGTCTATTCAGATGCCGAGCACGGCGCGCTAACAACACACTGGGCCAACAATCTAAGAAACAAGCAGACGCTAATGACAACTACACACCAGGAACCCTAATGGTGGTGGCCACCTTAATCGCCACCATTACCTTTCAATCAGGATTGAATCCTCCTGGTGGATTCTTTCAGGAAGATGCCGCCAGTAGTCCAAATAACAAGACCGGCGGTAATAATAAATCAAAAAAAGCTGGTGCGGCTATTCTAGGTTCAGATCTAGGTTTGTTCTTGGGGTTCAACATGATCGGTCTCTTCGCTTCACTCAGCATCATTCTCATACTGATATGTGTGGTGCCGAGGAAAAAAAGGAAGATGATGAAGATACTTGTCGTGATCATGTGGGTTTCTGTCTTCTCAACAGCTCTGGCATTCTCTGCTGGAATATACCAGATTTTCCCAGACTCCAACCTCAAGAAATTAGAATCTTTGGTCGTTGGTTGGTTCTGGATTTTGACGATCTTCATGTGGTGGGTTTGCGTCAGGTTTTTCTTGTACTTGTTACATAAGGTCCGGTTATTGCCAAAGAAGGAAGGAGATGATGAAGAGAGTAATGCAGTTAAACGGGGAGGACATCTTCTTTTCTGCATGAGGATTGGAGCAGTGATACTGATACTGGTGCTATTGCTATTTCTTGGATATTTCACCTTTGCTGGTTTTGCTGACGTGGTTGTTTTAGCGAAATATCATGCTAATTAAATAGAGACTCTGTTTCATGTGTGCAATACCCATTGTAGGGGATTCTACAATATTATTATTGTCTGTGAGATAAATTAATGAACTTGTTTGTGTATATCACTTGTTTGGGATGTCTGTTGGTAAGTCTTATTGAATAAAAATAACATAGCTTATGATAAAGAGAGTTCAACTGCATTCATTAATCATGTCGTGGCCTCAAAATATATTAATGAATTTTATTTTATTTTATTTTTTTAATGAACTCAAACATGAAATTAGAACTGATCACGTATGTATAATTAAAAAAATGATAGGTTCATGTACCATGTGACTGTCTATTAGAAGAAAATGTAAGATAAAACTTTTGTTTTTCCTTCAGTATTTCACACTCATGTGTGTATATATATATATATATATATATATATATAATCATATGATAAGGTAAGGTCGGCCGAAACACTGTTCATTTATGGTTATTTTTCATTTGGACACCTAGAGCATGTCTGAAAGATTTTCAACCTTATGGATGAAAAGAACATCAAAAATTAAGCTAGCATGTCAATTTTCATACAATTTGGGAACTTGTAAGGTCTTCATCTTAACGGATGAAAAAATTTCAAGTTCCCAAATCAGGTTAAAATCGACATACGCCAACTTATTTTCGACGTCTTTCCATCCATACTGATTTCTTCAAAACACCGCAGTAAGTGGATCAAAGAGCAATCGACTTACATAAATGATAAAGGTCGACCACACCATATATATATATATATATATATATATATATATATTATTGCTTATAATACTTGTATATGTATAAGATTGTCACAATGAATGAGTGGTTGAAAGTTCGAACCGAATCTGTGTCGTGATAAGGTCGTCTTTCTACTGCTTGTTTACAATTATCAAAAAAATAATAATAATTGCAGGCAATTACTTGCTTATATGAGATTGATTACATGTGATTTATTGCTTGCATTTGAGTGTCTTTGTGAGAATCTCCTTTACATGAGACGGGTGATTGATTATATGAACTTTTAAGTATCTATGAAAAACTAGCACCTATAAAAACAACGTATTATCATATATATCATATCATGTACTTAATCAAATGTAGAGATTTTTTTTTTCTTATAAACTTAAATTTTTAAGTTGAATTGAACTTATGTAATTGGGAACACAATTTGTTGTTGACAAAGTAATCCAGTCAAAATTGAACATTGATATGAAACCGCATACCATTTCAAAGTCAATGTTAAATTTTATTAACAAGTCAATGTTTACTTATTGTAAAATGTATAAGCAACTTATTTATTGTTTAGGGTAGGTTATAGTTGCCATCAATGATTACAAAGCATTGGAATGAATCATTAAATTTTATTGCTAACATCCACAAAATAAATAAATAAATAAATTGGCTATTATATTACGCTTGTTTTTACAACGAGAAATTAAGATTTGAAAAAACATACTTTTATTAAAATAAAAAGTGATTTATTTATTTTTATTAAAAAAATATATATGTTGATGTTGAGATTGGTTTTGCCTTGAGATTAAGTCCAATCTCGCACCAACGGTTGAATTTATTTGAACAAAAACCAAGCTCAATCAGAAACCAAATAGAAATCAAAAGCGAGCGAAGAGAAACACAGCAAATAATGTGAAAAACTCTCAAAATTAGGGACCACGGGTCTCTTTTATGAGAGTGAATCACACTATGAACTTATGAACATTACAAGTGAGATTCAGGAATTTAATAAAGATACAAAGTGGGGATGAGAGAAGATAAGATGCTGGAGGGGCAGGGCTTTCGCCGCCATTTTCTTCTTGTGCTTTCCATGGAGTCATCTCTCCTCTTTATAGGCATTTGGTTTTGGGGAAATTGTTGCCCAAGCAGTCCAGCTCAGCCTTAGGGGAAGCTTGGTGCCCAAGTATGCCAGCTTAGCCCTATAAGAGGCTTCTAGATGAACTTCCGTAGTTGCGAGATTGAGTTCAGTGTCAGGATGATTGGATAGGATTTTTGAGCGGGATTCCCCGACAAAATCATCTGAGCATGATTCTGTACAACATTTCCGAACAGGATCGTCCGAACAAGGTCCCGGATGGATCGTGTTGTGTAGCATGGAGGTTGTAATGCAGTGGTCCGAACGGGAGCTATTTTGCAGAGCGGTGATTCCGAACGCGCCCACTCAGGGTTTCCGAGCGGGGTCTCTAAACGGGGTCGTTCTTAGTTCGGACTGAGCTGGGTTTGGGCCCAAGTGGGGAAAAAAGTTTCCCCAATACCTCCCGGACACCTTTCCATGTGGACGGGCGGATGGATGCCACTTGTCTTCCCACTTTCATCCCTACCAATATATATACTAATAAATTTTATCATGTAACTCATCAACATCCAAATCAAGGTTTGAAATAATTCTAGTATATTAAATACATTGAAAGCTTGATTAATTATGTCAATGTCTCCGTCGTTTGCATAACTATAACACATTGACTTGGGTATTTAATATATTTTTTCCATATTAGCTTAATATCAAACCTATCTAACAATTTCACCATAGCATAATATCTTAATTTATTAAATATGAAAATGAAATCCTTTTTAAACCATGACCAAATATTAATTACTTTGGACAAAACTTAACTAATGGCAGCGAGTCTTCTGTACAACAAGTTTGAGAACATTAATTGTTTGGGGGCACCTCACACTTTGTTTGAGAACAAGTTTGAGAACATTATCCGTTTTTGACCCAAGCCTTCAAGGTTTTTTTTACTAAGCTTAACCTAAAAGACCTCACAACTAATGGAGTGTCTCATCTATTTAACCCTCTCACTTCTTCCCAATGGTTGAGGTGGGACTATGTTTGACACCCAACAAAAACTATAGTTGCAAAGTTTCATTCAAGAAGTGGTGAAGCAAGGATTTAAGTTCAAAAGGAGTACTATATAAATTTTCAATAAAATTAACAATATAAACATATTATTAAAATATTAAACTTAATAAAAAAAAGTACTAGGTTTCCACAATGAGTTTTTATGTTCCGAAAACGTCGCATAATAACTTTATTATCAATAATATCAAAATAATAATAATAATATAGATAACTAAGTTGTCATTCAACCATTGATCCCCAATACAATTATGTAGTTTGGTTTTCACAAAATGTATTACAGAAAATACTCTTTCAACAATGATAGAAGCAATGGGCAAAATTACTGACACTCTCATAGGTATTTTATCAAACACCACGCATGTATTGACCATTAAAATTTATATTACTAATTATAAATTAATAAACTCAACAATAAAATTCTAAAATCCACGTATCATAACAAAATATAATTATTTTCATCAATAACTAATGAAACTCAAAATCAAATCTATTTAAATTCATTATATTTAAAATAATAATTTTAACGAAATAAAATAAAATTAAACATATATAAAGCTGAATTATTTACTTTTTATTTCCTTGGCCTTTGAAAAGCTGACGATTTTGGAAGTTTGAGTTGTTATAGTTATGTATAGGAGAAAAAACAAAAAAAAAAAATGGAGAAGAAAAGAGTATGGGTAAAACCATCAACCAGGGACAATAGAGAGAGAATTTTATTAAAGTTCCAAAAATCCAAGGGGAAGAGGGGCCACGTGCCCCCCGGGCCCCAACGTGGCCTCACCAATGAGTTCACAAGATAGAGATAGATTTGTCATCAGATGAAAACCAAATAAGGATAGTAAAATATGAGTATAGAAACATAAAGCTAGTGTTTGGCAGTTGAGATATTATATTCCATGGGTGAGGATATCCATGGATAGGAAAATTTTTAGTGGGTATTTTCATGTTTGGTTTGTGGGATGAAGAGGAGGAATAAATATTTTTGGGTGTTTGCATGGATAGATAAGGATATGGAGGAGGATTAAAATAATATTAATTATTTATAATTAAATAATTATTGATATTTATATTAATAAATAGATCATAATAATTTTCAATTCTAAAATAATATTATCTTATATTTATTATTAATATATAATTATTATATATTTAAAACATTTTTCAAAATTATAAAATAATTTATATAATCTTTATTTCAAATTATAAAATTATTATAAACTTTTAAATTTAATAAAATTAAATATTTAAATTAATATATAATATATAATTATTTTAATTTAAAAATTATTAATTAATATTTATATAATATTCCCTCCAATTTAGAGGGACGCTGCCATCCAAATTTGAGGGATGAGGGCCATCCCCATCCCTCTCCATTCGGGCGTCCAAGTGCCCGTATTTGATTGTAGCCCCGGGATATCTTATCCCCATTTTGGGATATCTCGGCTACCAAACAGACCCAAAGTCTTCCAAGATGATAGGAGAGGGATACATACCGCCTGCTGTATGTGCGAAATTATGACCTATCAACACCCAATCAAATAGACCCAAACATGCGACTGGGTTCGAATTTGGTCACAATGTCCATCTTATGGACCCTCTCATTTGAAATAACAGAAAATGTTTTATGTTAAATAGATTATTTAAATAAAATTTATTCAAGATATTGATTTTCTCCAACTTTAATCCAAACAAACTAAAGTGGAGATAACAAAATACCTGATTAAAACAAGCTTAACTTTTATCATAGAAGTCCCTCCACAACCCACGAGCAATTATGCGACCCCAAACAACAAGAAAAGGGTACCAGATGTATGTGGGGTCACAATGACTGTGCACATACCAACTAATAAATCTTTAGCTTTTCCAAAGTAATATTACTCTTTTATTTTAATAGAAATAGTTTATCCATGTTTATTGAAAAAAAAAACTCCTACTAAACTAATTAAACAAAGAACAAGCTGTTTTCTCCCACATTAATTAGGTCTTCCAAGAGAGGACATAGAGATTTAGAGATCTCCAAGTTGACACTCAACTTGGTTGTAACAACTTTTGCCCTGTCTCCTTTGGCAGCTAATCTTCAAGTGCATCACTCCAAGACTTGGGAGTTGGGAGATAGCAGGCCCCAAGAGGCTAATAATCCATCTGCTTTGCCAAATAACTTCGATGTGGTCATCATGAGGGCAAGCATTATCACAGGAAAATACCAAAAAGAAAAAGAAAAGAAAAAGAAAAATGGGCACAAAAAGGGCAGAGAGAGTGCCAAGAGTCTCAAAAATGTGTAATATCAAATTTAGTCCATTTATTATACCGAACCGGTCCTTTTGGTCTCTTTATTATAATTTAATATTTTTTAGTTCCTATATTTTCAAGATTGAGAAATTTCAATACTTCTAGAGACCAAAAATGCTCAAATTACAACATAAGAGGGGACTAAAATTTTTCAATCGTGAAAGTATAGGGATTAGGGACAAAAAATGATCAAATACAGGGACCAAAAGAGCTAGTTCGATATAATAGAGGGACTAAATTGGGTATTAGACCTTCCTAGAATTATTCTTTTTGCAATGATAATATTTTTATTACAAAATATTAATAAAAAATTGAAAAAATTATATATAAAAAAATCTTGTGGTTTTACGGATTCGCAAAATGGTGACAATTAATTTTTTTTTAAAGATTATTACATGTGGTTTCCCCCACGAACAAAAAGAGGAAAAACCGTTAACGACATCAAATTCACTTTACGAGGTATAGGTAAAATTGGTATTTGAGCTGACATGGCTCCATGTGGCATAAAAAAACCCTCTCTCCGTTTCTTCTTCTACCTCCTCCTTTTAAACCCTAGCATGCCCATAGAGCATCTCCGCCACAAGAAATCCACCCTAAAGATCCAGCATAACCCCATCCTCATCGCATCAGTCCTCCTCCGCCCCTAGCTCCTCTTCATCATCATCAATCGCATTGTCAAGATCTCAATCTCGCTAGAATTGATCTAACAAAGCTGTCAAGGTCTGAAGATCATTCAGATTGGGCAACTCATCAAGAACCTCAAGGGCCAGAATTAATCGAGAACCTCAATCTTGTTATCAGATTTGATTGATTTTATCTTCCCTTGCTATGATTTTTGATCAATTTGGGATCTTATGTTTGTTATTTTGCTATTATTTCTAGATTCGAGGTGTGATCGGAGGCTTATGTGTGATGGAGATGAAGATTTGGGGTTTTGGCGGGGTTGAGATGTGGAGATCGAGCTTTGCACAGAGGAAGTACTGCTATGCTAGGGTTTCGAACGCGAGATCGAGGCTACGTAGGTCATGATAGGCGAGGTGGGTCTTGAGGAAGAAGGAGGTGGACTTGAGCTCAGGTGATGGAACACCAGGGGGCGCACAGGCGAGTCGGAGATTAGCGAGGCAAGGGGATGGGGCAGCGGCGCCTGAGGCGTGTGGTTAATTAGAATTAGGAACTATAATCTAATTTTGATTAATTAAAATAAGGCTTATGGTTTTCATCTCAGCTTTATTTTTTATTTTTTTATGCCACGTCAGGTCTTTATTTGATTTGACTAAATTACCCCTGTCAACTAAGCAAGAGTTAACGTTCGTTGATAGTTTTTTCTTTTTTTGTTAGTCTTGGAAACCACATGTAATAATTTTAAAAATAAAAAAAATTTATTTTATCACCATTTTGCAAAAACTTGAAACCACAAGGTTTATTTACATAATTTTTCCTATAATTTTTCCTCCAATTTATTGTAATTTTGTATATCTAAATGCCATGTCTGGACCGTTATAAATTTAATACTATTTATTATTAGAAAATAAAATATACATTTATAATTGAACTTTTGAAATATATCTGTGTTTTTGGTAATTTTAGTATTCTATTAATTTATACTAAAACAAATAACTTGCTTGATGAGAAAGAGTATAAAGTGTGTGTGTGTATTTATGGCTAGAGTTTGAAAAAGTTTCTAGAACTATTTTTTTATGTTTTATGGTTGTCCGCATTTTTCATGAAGTCCAAACTTTTGTGAATGCTTATGATGTATCACCTAGGGATAATTAAATAAGAAAAAAAAATATTTTTATAATCCTATTAGAAGTAGTTTTGTTAAGAATAAAAATAGGAATAACGTTACAAAAGGTCAAAGTGTTTTATATTATTAAGTGAGAGTAACTCGATTATAAATAATTTTAAATTAAAAAATAAAAAACCATAAAATTATATTTGTTCAAATTTGTTTAGTTTAATTTTAAAATTCATAACAATTACTTGGAACAACAAGTTTTAAACCAGTGGTCACATTCTACAACTGCCGATGTAAAACTTGTAAATTATAGTTATTCTATATAATTATTTTTCTTTTATATAAAAATTATTCATAATTCAAGAGATATTTGTTATTTTATAATTATTATTTTTTAAAAAATCTTAAATACACTGGGGTCATTTACTAGTAGAGTACTAATTAAAAGTTGCACCCGATCGATCTCTCTTTCTATTCATTTAAGTTTTTAAATCGAGCAAGCTAAGCTAGCATGGTATTATTAGAGATATTGCACTATGAGGAGTAGAAATAATCATATGTTGTTATGGATATATATATTTATCTCATATATGAGATATAGATATATACGGTTGTTAGATATAGTTTAGATTATATATATCTTGTTTAGTCCCACATTGGTTATTTATCTTTGTGTTCATGCATTCTTATATATGTATCAGATATTCAATAATATATGATATGATTCTCTTTATAACCTTTCTCTTAACATGGTATCAAAGAGCATAGGTTTTGAATCCTCTTAAAATAAATTTTTTCTTTGGGGCCGGGTCCCTCTTAACCCGGCCCCAACCCCAGCTGTCCGTTGCTGCTTCTATGCTCGCTGTTGCTCATGTTGCTCAAGGATGGCGCTCCGATTTTCTCTGACATTTCTCAAATCTTCCCGACTTTTCTATGGATCTTCCCGGTTTTTTCTTTTTTTCTTCCCGGATATTCCCGGATTTTCTTCCCGGATATTCCCAGCTTTTCTTCCCGGATCTTCTCGGGTTTTCCTCCCGGATCTTCCTGGCTTTTCCAGATATTCTCGGCTTTTCTTCTTGGATCTTCTCCGTATCTTTTGAAATCGGATCTTCTCTGCTCTTCCCGAATCTTCTCCGGATCATCCCGAATCTTCTTCTTCTCCCTGCGATCCACGACTGGCTACTTCTACACCGACGACCACCACACGGCCCTTTCCGCGAAAGGCTCTTTCTTCTCTCTTGGCGACCACCTCGTGACCCTTTTGACGGGATGTTTTGTTGGGCTCTCTGTTGGTGGCTTCTCACTTTATCCGGTGTTCTGTTCGTGATTAGACGGTCTCCCTTCGCTATCTTCCATCTGAGGTCCAGATTGCTGATTTCTTCACCAAGACTCAGACCCTCACTTGATTTCTTCTCCCAAAGGCCACCGCTTGCCTACCGCCCACACAAATTGATTCTGTTATCCAAACTCAAGACTCTTGATCCGCCTTGAGTTTGAGGGGGGGTGTTATGGATATATATATTTATCTCATATATGAGATATAGATATATATGGTTGTTAGATATAGTTTAGATTATATATATCTTGTTTAGTCCCACATTGGTTATTTATCTTTGGTGTCTATGTTACTAGCCTATATATAGGCCTCTGCTGTATATTCAATAATATATGATATGATTCTCTTTATAACCTTTCTCTTAACATATGTGCCTAAGGATGTACAAGTATTTCTTCCTAGGAATCTTCTAACTAGTGATTGAAAATGAAAATTAATCCTTAATAACAAATACAACCAACCAACAATTACAATAAGGATTTATGCTAGTTTAAGGTCTACACAACCCTAATATTTATTTCTCACACTAGTGGAAAAAGTGGGCAGCGTTGGGGTGCAAAGGCACATGAGGAGAGGGGCCATGGATGCTTTAACGTTTAGTCATATCATGAAGAAGAAACAAAGAAGAACGTTGAGATCATCAAGGACATGTACCATCCCACTTTTTATTATTTATGTTATATTTTTGGTAAAATAAAATAAAACATACATATGTTTTTTTGTTTAAGCTAAAAAACCTAACAAAACATAATTATACCCAATTTTTACAAAAAAAAAAATGCTTCTATTTAGGGGTTAAAATATGTTTGAACCATGTCTCCTACCAAATAAAAAATAAATTATCTATATTATAAATAAAAAACATAGTTATAAGATGGATCTTGTCTATGACACCATGTTTATCATATAGATTTTTTTATTTTTAAATAAGGTGATAAACACCCCCTCCAAACTTAAATGGACGTGTACAGGAGTGGTCGCTCAACTCCTCAGGCTTGTTTGTCCTTGGGAGAACAACGCCACACTCGACCCTCAGCTTGTAAGAGTGGGGATTCGATCCCAGACTCGTCCATAGGAGAATCTCATCTTTAGCAAGTAACTCATACCAATAGACTCTTATAGGTCTTGGTATCAAATATATTTTTTCATTAAAAAATTTATTATATTTTTTCTAAAAAAATAAAATAAATAATAAGTCGATTAAAAATCTCTATTTCATTAGTTTTGTTTGGGTGGATACTTTTCTGTATTTAACATTTCAATGTCTCATAGAATTATTTATTATTATTTATGTATTTATTTATTTTTTATTTTATTTTATTTTTTCAAATTTGAGAGTGATATGGAGACAGAGAATCTATATAATCGACCCCATCTAGTATGAGATTAAGGCATAATTATTGTTGTATCTCTTTTTTTCTCTCATTTCCAGTGGCATTAATTTTTTTAAATCAAATTTATTGTTTGTTTTTTTTTTCTTTAATATATTGAAGTAAATGATTGGCCATTTTGTCAAGCATGGCAACTACCATCATCTTCGGAAAAAATCAAAACAATGACTTGTTTAACATAACCATCCAATCGCGCAGACAAACATGAACATTACCTAAAACTAAATCTATCTACCAATTTTGACTATAATATTGAAGTGGTTAAAATCATAATTTTTAAAAAAAGATCATAAGATAATAATTCGATACAAATTTCACAACAATTTGGTGATGGTAAATTGAAAAATGAATCCAAATATGTAATCAAATGTGAGTTTAGTTGATTGTCTTGAGGCACACATCCACGGAGTCATCTTGTTTGGTTCCAAAACCAGAGAATCCCTGGTTTGAAAAAAAGATGAGATGATACGTGCCCATTTATACATAAACAAAGACGAAGTCATTTCACATGAATCTAGAACCAGGGAATCCTTGATTCGAACCAAAAGTGAGATGACACATGTCTCATTTAATCAAGATCATTTTTGTTTATGTTTAAACGAGACACATGTCATCTCACCTTTGGTTTGTACCAGGGACTCCGCTTGATTTTGGAATCAAGTGAGATGACTCCACACATCCACAACATTATAAGTATAATGTTTGTTATTTTATTTTATTTTTCCTTTCTTCCAACTTTATCCAAAAAGAAAGAGAGAGAAATAATTTTACAATATTATTTACAAAAATTTTGTAGATTTAAAATTTTAAATTATTAAAAAAAAAATGAAACAATACATAAATATTATTACCAAGAACCTTTTGTTCCAAATTTATATTAAATCAACCAAAAATGCTTTTTTCTAATACATGTAAATTAAAAAAAAATAAATATCTGACCAATATTAGCTATTTCTTAATGATAATAACACGTGTAATTAATAAAAAATTACTTAAAAAGGCGAGAGAGAGAGAGAGAGAGAGAGCTACTATAATACAACCCACTTGGAGCTCCAAAGCCAAAGGTCCATGGGCCCGGGTCATGAAGATGGCATTTGGCGTAATTAAAGACTCATCTAAGGTTAATTGTGGGTTCTCTCTCTAGAAACCAGGAAAGAAGACCAGAGTGGACACAGACAAAAGAGATAGAGTAGAGAGAGAGGAAGAGATCCGAGACTCGTTGGTCTCTTGTCGTCCTCGAGCTCCCACAAATGGCGGAACCGAGAGCCGATCTTTCACGCCGGAGTTCCGAAAACTCCTAGATCCGCGGCCAATCCATCTCCAGGTTTGCTTCTCAGCTGATTCTCTAGGGTTTCTTCGTTGTTTTCGTACTCTGAGAAGCGAACCGGGAAATTGGGGCTTTTTCATTTGTGAAAGGATCTAGGTTTTCACCGTATTATCCCAGATTTCAGCTCGATTTGCGGTGTTTAGCGTTTTCGGGGTGAGAGAAACCCTAGATGAGGTTTCGACGGGGGATTGCCCATTTTCAGTGAGCAACTAGGTCTTTGGAGCAAGTGAGCTGGAGGAAGTGAAGGGATTTGAGGAGACAGAGCCAAGGATTGGGGGAATTGGGGATGGAGGACCTCTCTAAGTATTCTCATAGCTCCGTCCATGTTGCCGTGGTTCGGCGTGACCATGTTGCCCTCCGCCGCATCGTCTCTGCGCTCCCCCGCCTCCCGAAGGCTGGTGAGGTCACCACCGAGGAGGAGTCGGTCGCCGCGGAACACACGGCGGACGAGGTGTCTAAGGTTATCGACCGCCGTGATGTACCCGGCCGTGAAACCCCCCTGCACCTCGCCGTCCGCCTCCGCGACCCCATCTCTGCTGAGATCCTCATGTCGGCTGGCGCTGACTGGTCCCTTCAGAATGAGCACGGATGGTCTGCCCTTCAGGAAGCCGTCTGCACCCGTGAGGACACCATTGCTATGATCATTGCTCGGCATTACCAGCCTCTTGCGTGGGCCAAGTGGTGCCGCCGACTCCCTAGGATTCTGTCCTCCATTTCCCGGATTCGAGATTTCTATATGGAGATCACTTTCCATTTTGAGAGCTCGGTGATCCCGTTTATCGGCCGGATCGCCCCCTCTGATACCTACCGAATTTGGAAACGTGGCCCAAACCTTCGAGCTGATATGACTCTTGCCGGGTTTGATGGGTTTCGGATTCAGAGGTCTGATCAGACATTCCTTTTCCTTGGCGAAGGAGTTGAAGGGAATCCTGCATTGACTCCTGGGTCTTTGATTGTTCTTTCCCACAAGGAGAAGGAAATAACCAACGCCCTTGAAGGAGCTGGTTCAAAGCCCACTGAGTCTGAGGTTGCTCATGAAGTTGCATTGATGTCTCAGACCAATATGTATCGGCCCGGGATTGATGTTACTCAGGCCGCAGCTTGTCCCCCATCTGAACTGGCGACGGCAGGAGAGGACTGAAATGGTTGGGAATTGGAAGGCTAAAGTTTATGATATGCTTCATGTGATGGTAAGTGTCAAGTCCAGAAGGGTTCCTGGTGCGATGACGGATGAGGAATTGTTTGCAGCTGAGCATGATGAGCATGTGGCGAATGGCGGGGATCATGATGAGGAATTGGATGATGTGTTGACGGCTGAGGAGAGGATGCAGCTTGATTCTGCTCTCCGAATGGGTAACTCTGAGGGTTTAGAGGAGGATGAAGGCAATGGGACCATTGAATATGTTGATAATTCAGAATCGAATGGTGTTACCAAGGAGAAGAAGGGCTGGTTTGGATGGAGTAATAAAAGGACCACTAAAAGTAGTGGAGTTGAGGATTCAGATGACCCCAAGATTCTAAAAAAGTTCTCAAAGTTAGCCCCAGAAAATGGAAATCAGAAATCGGAATATGTCAAGGAGGAAATAGATGTTAGGAAGGGGAAAGAAAAGAGCAGTGTGAAGAAGAAGAAGAATGGAGCTGCTGGTGAATCTAATAAACACGAAAGTGAGTACAAAAAGGGATTGAGACCAGTTTTGTGGTTGACACCAGATTTTCCTTTGAAAACAGATGAGCTGCTTCCTTTGCTTGACATCTTAGCTAACAAGGTCAAGGCTGTGAGGAGGCTTAGAGAGCTTTTGACTACTAAGATGCCTCAAGGCACATTTCCTGTCAAGGTAAGGAATACTCAAAACCAAGGAAACATCTTGTGTTTTTTTGCATAATTTCTTCCTTCTAAGTAATTGATGGTTGTAAAATCTCTCTGGTTTTTGTTGCAAATTTACTTAATTGCTTTGCAGTTCTGAGTAATATTCCCTTTGAGATTAGCTTGAAGGAACCATTGAAATTCTTATTGTGATCTGTGAAATAACTGCAATATCAAAGCAATTATGTGTCAACCAGACAACATTAACTCCCTGTCCTCATTGTCTTATGTTAGCTTACAAGTGTTCACATTTGGAATTTTTAAGGTGAACAGATGTTTGCCATTTTTTTCCCAACCTTTTGCTCTAGATACTTGACTCCATTTAAATGGTATTCTGCTAGTACTCCTGAAAGAAAAGATCATTTGCATTACTTATGAGTAGTTGATCATTGGGCCTGTTAATGCATTTTTTGCTTATTCTGTTAACCCTGGCCATTGTGTTTGTTAATGCATTATCTGCTTATTCTGTTTATTCTGTTTATTCTGTTTATCCCATGTATAGTTTGATATATCTGGAGTGCCAGTATCAAGTAATGTAATGTCTCCCTATCCATGGATTTACCCCTCCATTAATCAATATCATTGATATCCTAGAACAGCGCACTCAAAATGATTGGGCTAGTTGATTGAAATGTTTTTTTGCTTGTGGCTGTTGCTAATGGTATGACTACATTCAAGTACTATTGCAAGAAGGTTAATTTTGTATCTTTGTCATTTATGAAGAGAAGAAACTAGGTTTGAGGATATTATTCAATTTAGAAAATCTGGAATGCAGGATATATCTTAACCTGTTGCTGGATTCAGAAAGAGACGTGTTTTGGGGTTTTTCAGTCCCTACTTTTGGGCCTCTCTTCTCAACTTGTTTGATATTCCAAATAAAGAATATGCCATAACATATTCCTAGGTTGCCTTCTCTTGTTCAAAACTTCGAATGCCTCCTGTACAAGTGATGTCTAAAACTATCCTTGCTTTTGAAATAAAGACTAGTTTAATGTGTGTTGCAGTTGGTATTTATGTGCTTGCTGTTCTTGATAAGCATATGGGTATCAGAATTCATTGATTCTGATCTGTTGTGAAAACAGGTGATTAGAGGCACAATACTATGATACTTTCTAAGTTCCCAAAAATATGATATATGACTTGTGTCCAGAAGAGCTATTATTCAGGCTAGAAACAGATTAAACGTCTCACATTCAGGACAAAGCATGTAGATTATTTAGGTTTCCATGGTAATAGAATATCTTTTCCCCACCACTGGGCCCTGTAAGCTTCTATTTGATGTTTATAGGTTTGTTTGTGGTCTCTTGGCTTTTTGCCACTATTTTGGTTTCCAGTTTCTTTAGTTTAGATAGTTGTCTTGGCAACATGAATCAGAACCTATGTATATCACAAACCTAAAACCAAAACAGAGAAAATTAGATACGATAGTTTTAAGACCTAAAATGAATCATTTTGTCGCTGCTAGTTGCTTGTTTGATCTGTATTTCAAATTTGTGCTTAATTATGGCTTCTGCTGACACATACTAGTAAAAATTGGACCTATGCGTATCAATTTTATAGTAGTCTGCAAACTTATGATTATTACTTGCGTTATGGGGTAGATACACTATCCTCCTGAATGCAACTGCCACATACTTGAATGTTACATTTTTCTGTGAAAACTTTGCAAACTCGGCCAACATTGAGACTTAAAAAGCTTTTATGTTCCATCAATTTCAGGTAGCCATACCCATTGTCCCTACTATTCGTGTCCTTGTGACCTTCACCAAATTTGAGGAGTTGCAACAACAAGATGAGTTTGCAACTCCCCTTTCTAGTCCTACCCATTTTCAGGATAGCAAATCCAAAGAATCAGAGACATTAAGTTCATGGTACTCTTGGGTGAGAGGTAGTCGTGGTGCTCAGTCTAATGATAGCAGTGACGGGCGGAACTGGAAAGATGAGATTGATCCTTTCCATATACCTGCAGACTACACTTGGGTCAACGCGGATGAAAAGAAGCGCCGGATTAAAGCCAAGAAGGTTAAGAGCAGGAAGAGTACAAACAAGAAGCAAACACCGAAAAGCTCAGATGACCAACAACTAATTGATGGGTTCGAGTAGCTGGTAACTTCTATTTATCACAAGACACATCCTCTAACAGGAAACATGTATTCTAGTCCTTCATGTTGATTTGGAATTTGTGTGAGAGGTTCTTTGTTTCGATGATCTTATGTATTTGGAATTAGTGTTATTTAATGTGTGGCCAGGGGGTTTTATTTAGCAACTACTTGTTTTTCTTCTCAAGGGCATTTGTCCCACTGTTGTAGAATGTAAAATTCTCTTGCCAACAAATGAAATGGGATGCTCTTCCACCAAGTTATTCAATTAAATGTTCTCTTTTCTTTCTCCTCTCGGTGAACCATCATTTACATTTTACAATGGCCTGTGAACTACTGATCTAATTACTTGTGTGTGCGCGAAGATTCGAGTCACAAGAATGACAACATCAGTAGTTACTTGAGTGTGTGCGAAGGTTTGAGTCGCAAGATTAAATGTCTCGCGTTCAGATGAGAGAAGAATAAGAGAGATATAACTCATAAAAAAAGTAATATGAAAACATCATTATTATGGAAGAGTTTTTATGGAGGCAATGCTCTCGGATCACATGGTTGAAGAAGGGTGATCAAAATACAAATTCTTCCATATAATAGCAAATCAATGAAAGAGTAGAAGCTGAATAAACAAATAGAACAGCAAGGAAGAACGATCACATACCTCGAGGAAATATCGTATGTAATTCAGAAGTGGAGCACTTCTACATGATATTCGGTAATTCTCAAACCCAAAGGCTCACCACAGATTGACAACAACTGTACCTAAGTTGTAAACGAATCGAACTCTCACACCTAAAGGACCAATTTACAGAAGAGGAAATCCACATGGCAGTGAAAGACCTTAACCCAGACAAAGCCCCTGGTCTGGACGACCTCCCAATGACCTTCTATCAACAAGGATGAAACTTCATTAGGGGGGACTTACAACAACTTTTATGGGACCTTCCCTAAGGAAGGGCAAATCTCGAAAGAAGGCCCATATCATTCTCATCCCAAAAACAGAGACACCGTTGGGAATTGGAGACTACATACCCATTAGACTACTTAACTACTCCTTGAATATCATCACCAAGGTTCTTCCCAACAGGCTCTGAGGAGTCATCACAAAACTGGTGCATAAGCCAGACAAATTTCATAAAGCTTTCATAAAAGGAAGATACATACAAAACAACATCGTGGCAGCAGAGGAGCTCATTTATCAAATAAAGTGGGGAAGGATGAATAGGGCGCTAATGAAGATCGACTTGGAAAAAGCTTTCGATAACGTCCACTGGGATTTCCTATTGGAAATCCTACAAGCATGAGGTTCGGCGCCCGATGGATAGGATGGATGAGGGAAATCCTTCGCTCCTTAAAAGCAATATTCCTCATAAACGAGACCCCCATAGGATATGTGAGACACAAAAGAGGTCTAAGACAAGGTAACCCCCTCTCCCCACTCCTTTTTGTCCTAGTCACAGACGTCTTCTCAACAATGCTAGCAAAAGAAACAAAAGCAAACATTTTCAACAGTGTGCCATGCGGACCCAACGGAGAAGATCGAGGAAATCACCTCATTACAATATGCATACGACTTAACTGGTGCTATATATGAGGGATATAACACAGTTCAGTATCATAAAACTCATATTTTACCTATATGAGGGACTCACTGGCCTCATAGTAAACTATAATAAGAGTGTCATCATCCAAATAAAGATGGGAGACTACAATCCCCAACAAATAACCCAGCTGATGAACTGCAAACTAGCAACACTCCCTATCAACTACTTTGGTATGTATATATCAGGTGTCAAACCAAAAAGATAGGTTTGGAAACGCTTGACAGACAAAATGTGGGGAAAACTTAGCAGTTGGAAGGGAAAGCTACTATCAACAAAAGGCCAGATAACCCTTCTGAACTTGGTTCTCTCAATCATTCCAAATTACTGGATGGAAATATACAAACTCCCGGAGTGGGTGGTTCAGGATATTGAGAGGATCTGCAAAGGTTTCATGTGGAAGGTGTCGATCAATCGCTAAATGCATACCAACTGGTCAACTGGGAATGGATATGCAGACCAAGAGAACAAGGGGTTGAGGAATTATTAACCTAATTAGATCTTTTAACGAGGCACTAATTGGGAAGTATTGGTGGAGATTACTACAAAGGGGGGCTGGTATTTATAGGAAAATCATTATGTAAGTCTACTTTCGAAGCGGTAACATTGGATCGCTACTAGATCCCCCAAGTAGGATCTCTTACTTCTGGAAATGCGTCCTTTATTGAAGGGATATAACTGTAGAAAATATGAATGTCACAGTAGGAAGCGGACACACCACAAACTACTGGCGTGAAAATTGGGTGGAGGGGCAAGCCCCACACAACCTATTCCTTGACATACAACCGGATGTTACTCAATGAAGGCATCACTATAGCGAAAGCAAAACTACTGCTAGAAAGGGGATAACTACTGCTCAAACAAGGCGCACTATCAACAGAAGCAGAGAAACAATTGAGGAGCTTGTGCTAGCATCTACAACAAAGTGTTAGTTAGGGACTGGACTCCAGGGAATGGCGACTTACCCCAAATAGACAATTTAGTGTTAAATCACTATATAATTTCAAGATCAACTAAGGAGCGTGAAACCTTCTAACAACCGCCTTCTGGAAGACCTTGTGCTACATGAAGGTTAAACTTTTCGTCTGGCTAGCATGGGATGACATGATCCTCACGCTACAAAACAAAGCAAAAAAGAACTAGAAGGGTGATTGTGCAAGATGCCAACTTTGTGATGACGAAGAGGAAACACGACACACTTGCTCCTACAATGCCCCTACCCACAACAAATCTGGGGCCATTTCTGCAAAGAAGCTCAGTAACCTTCTCACTCAGATACAAGATCTATAGGGAGACACCACACTCATCAAACTACTAGCGAGAAAAGCCCGCAAAGGATGGAATCTAGTTGTAATGCATGTCAATAACCTAAAGTGTATGGCTAGAACAAAACAAGAGATTCTTTCAAGCTAGGCAACGTGTTTACACGAAACTAATCCGTCATATCAATTTCCTTATACTCTCTTAGTTTGTTGCAACTCATACAACAATTAAGCCAAAGTTGTTGTCAATGGAATCCATCGTCAAGAGGAGCCTGGAGTTCACTCAAGACGAGGACCAGTAATGACCGCATAACCCCAATATAAACTTTGAGGATGAGCCACCGCAAGAGTAAACCCAAGGGAGCAGGGCCAACAACAACTGTTGTCAACCAGGGCAGTAAACATATCTCTCACTCACCTACTCAAAATCATACTATATAAAAATGAATCTGGCCCAGACTTGGGCCAGGACTTATGTAAAATGGTACGACAAAAGTATGTTCTATCCTAATTTGGCTTGCCATATTGGAATATGACACTGTCAAGTTAAATTTTTCTCTAAACTCTATATCATGATGTCATTAGGTACTAAAATTAATCAAATATGAGAGTTTGCAGGTTGATATTGTCTGTCATCCTTTTTTTAATATATAAATTCTGTCATCCTTGAAGTTAGCATTAAATCCAATATTCTTTTTTTGGCTTAAATACACTATTCGTCCCTATATTATATACCCCAATGTTCATTTTCGTCCATATATTTTAAAAATGTTCAATCTGATTCCATGTACTTTTCGTATTTTGTTCAATCTTGATCCCTCGACGACGTGGCGACACATATGAAATACAACCTAATTTTTTGATTTTTCTTATTTACACGTGGTAGTATTTTGCTGATGTGGCATACATTTTCCGCCACGTCAGCAAAATATTTTTTTTAAAAATTAATAATTATTTTTTAAAAATAATTTATTCTAAATTTTTTTTAACAAATTATTATTTTACTGACGTGGCAGAATACGTATACCACGTTAGTAAAATACTGTCACATGTAAATAAAAAAAATCAGAAAATTAGGTTGTATTTCATGCATCTGTATATCGAGACAGATTTAACAAAAATATGTAAAATACGTGGGTACATTAACAATTTTAAAATATAGGGATGAAAATGAACATTGCTTTATAGTACATATTGGATGAATAGTATATTTAAGCTTTTTTTTTCGTTAAATGTTGGGGGACAACTTTCATTAATAGTAAAATAGTAGTATTGATATTCTTACTTTAAAAAGAAACATCATATTTTTTTTTTTCCGAGAAATCTAAACCTATTTTAAGTACAAGATATGTTATAACAGTAAGCTTGCACGAACTCCTTACATTAATTTTTTTTTCGCCTTAAATTATCACACCTGATGACCTTTAATCTTCAGATATAGGTCCCCCAATGAAATGCCTAAATCCCAAACTACAAAGACCACAATGTTCACAATGGCAACAACCACCACAAACATCAGTATCACCATCAGCACCACAACCCTTCCGAAGAAGAGAAGGACCCCCATTCGCTTCACATCATCACTCTCTTCTTGATCTCCTTCCTTGTGACACCAACCAACCATCCTCAACAAGTGCCGACAAAACTTAAAACACAGGAGCAGTATGAAGACCCTGAAAACCCAAGTCCAACCTCGGACCAGAAGCACAGAAAGATACTCTGAATCCTTGTAGATATCAGAAAAGGCAGCAGTGAAGGCTAGGCCTGTGGAGAAGACAGACACCCATATGATCCATACCAAGATCATCATCATCCTTTTCCTTTTCTTAGGCATCAAGCAAATGATCAGTAAAATGATGGTCAGTGAAGTGAACAGCCCAATAACATCAAACACCAAGAACAAGTTTAGTTTGGAACCGAACACAGGCATGCCTGCCGGAGATGGTGTACTACTGGAGTTGCGGTCACTGTCAACTGGTTGTGTGAATCCACCAGGAGGACTTAATCCTGCCTGAAAGGTAATGGTGGCGATCAAGGTAGCCACCACTATTAGGGTGCCCGGAGTGTACGTATCTTCAATCTTGCTCCGTTTCTTGGATCGTTTACTGAGACTGGCGGCTTTTGGTGGAGCCATGAAGTCATCTATTGGAGAACTGTTGGCATGTGGTGGTGTTTGCTGCTGTTCCTCGTGATCTTCTGTTGTCTTACCACCCGCCGCACGGATAACTTTGCCGAGCGCCAAGTCCCCGTGCTCACTTGGTAACTCTAGGAGCAGGTCAAGCGGAGTTAATCCCTTGAGGTTTCTGGTGTTCACTTCCATCCTTGTCTTGTATACTAATAGCTTCACAGTCTGCATTGAATTATGAAACGCAGAATTAATATGAGAATTAAGAATATAAATTAATTTATAGAAACAAAAATAAAACCGTGAAAGCTTGGGTCCAAAATATCACAACTATTGTGGAGGAGTGTGTCCCATCTCACTTCTCAAGAGTGAGTCGATGAAGAACTGTGTTTACATACCTAATTAACATGCAGGTAGATTTAATAATTACCTGGAGTTGCCTTCTTGCTACTGCATGGTGTAGTATGGTGTTGCCCTTGTCGTCCTTTACGTTCAAGAGCTCATCTTTAATCTCACCACCAACTCCAAGCTTCTCAACCAAGTACTCTAAAGTCTCAAAGGAATTGAACTGAACGGCGAGATGGAGGACGCTTTCCTTTTGATACGTGAGTGCCTGGGCAGACTCTGGGCGTGCGTTGATGAGTTCTTCCAAGATGCCGATCCTGCCTTTCACGGCTGCAGTGTGGAAGGGTAACCTACCATCCTTGTCTTTCAAAAGACAAAGATGAGAGCCAACCTTTGAGATCAGATGTTTTACTATTGATAGGTGGCCATGAGCTGAAGCCAAGTGGAGAGGTGAGAGCCCTCCGGGGTTGAGCTCTGAGGCAAGATCAGGTTTCCTGGTGATGAGTTCCTCTGCTAATTCAGTGTGGCCAAGTAAAGCTGCGATGTGGAGTGGGTTGTCAATGGAGGCAGTGATGCTGAGCCTGTGAAGGAGGAGCTTATCTTCTCGGAGGAGGCTGTGGAGAATGTCCAGGTCTCCGGAATGACATGCTTCTTCTAATCTTTGATCCATGAGCTAGCTAGGCTAGCTAGTGTTCAGTTTGCATTTTCAAATGCCATTTTAGTGGTTAATATGTACTTAATTAACAAGCTGTCATTATCTTGGCTGGTACTCTTATTGTGATAGTCATATAATCAACCAATCAAGTCAAGGAGGAATCTTCGTGGAATGGAGATAATTTTGTTATTTTATTGTCCATATTCAGAAGGGAAACATACCTTGTGAACAAGATTTAGTAAATAAAAAATTATCTTTATTAAAAATAAAAAATTATCTAATTACATGTTAATTTTAATTTTATTTATTTATTTTAAATTTTTCTGGCCGGCTTTCTTTCTATTGCGTGCTGGACAGGACACTTGAATGGTGACAGGTCTATGCTTGAGATTTCCAAGCCACATTTAATTAAGTTGGTTGTATATATATTCAGTGACTTCCAACGCGCTCATTGGAAGAAGACTGAACATTGTTGATGGGAAGAATAAAATAAAGAATCAGCTGTTGGGGAGAAGACCAAATTATTCAAAATAGAGAATGAGTAATAGAATAATTGAAAACTTGTTTATATATGTTTCACTGTATAATATTACAGTATTATATAGAGGTGAAGACTCCGTTTCATGAAACAACACATCTGCCCATAAACAACACATCTATCTACTTTACAGGATAACTATATCATAACTTATCATAACACTCCATGTAGGATTACTCTTTCAATCATCTTCAACATTCACCCCCTTGATTGAAAAGTAGCAAACTCCCATAGTGATCTAAAATATACATGCTTCTTCAGTGTAATTGCTTTAGTAAGTATGTCAACAACTTGTTCCTCTGAACTGCAATATTTCAAAGCAATGAAACCATCAGCTATAAGGTTTCTTATAAAGTGAAACCTAATGTCAATATGCTTGGTTCTTCCATGCGTTGCTGGGTTGTTTGAATTGGCAATTGTAGACCTGTTATCACAGAGTATTTGAATTGCTTCATATTGTGTATGACCCATATCTGCAAATAGACGTCTCAGCCAAACTCCCTGACATGCTGAAGAAGTTGCAGCTATATATTCTTCCTCTGTGGTAGATAAAGCTGTGACTTCTTGTTTCTTCGAGCTCCAAGTAATAGCACCAGAACCCAAAATGAAGAGATTTCCAGAAGTACTCCTATCATCAAGTGAGCCTCCTCAATCACTGTCTGAATAACCTGTCAATTTAAAACTTGAAACCTTTTCATATAATAACCCAAGATCAGCTGTCCCTGCTACATATCTTATAATTCTCTTAACTGCACCAAAGTGAAGCTTTGAAGCTTGTTCATAAATCTAGAGACAACCCCAACTGAAAAAGATATATCTGGACGAGTGTGTGCCAGATAATTCAAACTTCCAACCATGCCACGATATTTCTTTACATCTGCTTCTCCACTTCCATCATCTAGTTGTAGCTTTTCATTTATATTCATCGGTGTTGAAGCCTCTTTAATATGCTGCATGTTATATTTTTTGAGAAGATTTTCTGCATAACTCTTTTGAGACACAAAAATACTTCCCTTCCTTTGCAAGACTTCCAGCCCAAGAAAATAATGAAGAAGACCTAGATCAGTCATCTCAACGGTATGCATCATGCCTTGTTTAAACTCTCCAACCTGCAACTGAGAAGAGCCAATATAAATTATATCATCTACATAGACACATACTAATAGTAGATGATTGTATCCATGCGCCTTTCTGTAGAGTGTGTGTTCACACTCACTTTGCCTGAAGCCATTCTCCAAAAAATATTTATCCAACTTGCTGTACCAAGCTCTCGGAGCTTGACGTAGCCCACACAATGTTAACAATTAATCCAGGTGGCAGCTGACCTGGACCAACATTAGAGAGTTGTACTCACTATGATGCTGGGTCAAAGAGACTTGGTCTCTCAGTTATCCTTTTGCTTTGTTAGTTGAATGAAAATAGGGGTAGTGGCAGACAATGTGTGTTGATGGCCCTATCATTAGATTGCTTTTGTTCTTTAAGGTTTCTTTCTCTTCAGTTGTCTTGTTGTCAGTGTGTGTTTTGTGAGTTAATGTATTGAGTGCTTTCTTTAATGCAAAAAGCTTTTCTTTGTCCCAATATATAAAAACCTCCTCCAAGACTGTTGAAGCATTCTGAAAACTCTTGTTAACCTGCACCTTCTTTTATTCTTCCACTGAAATCTTCCAACATCTCTGGTATCAGAACTATGGCGTTTACCAATGGTGCAGCGGTGCAGTTCTCCTCTCCTTCAGTGCCCATATTCACAGGCGAGTGTTATGAGTATTGGAGCTTGATGATGAAGACCTTGTTTATCTCCCAAGACCTCTGGGAGCTGGTGGAGCAGGGATACTCCACAGAAGGGGATGAGGCTCGCGTGAAGGAGAACAGGAAAAGGGATTCCAAAAGCCCTTTTCCTTATTCAATCAGCCATGCATGCCAGCATCCTTCCCCGAATTGCAGCAGCTACCACATCAAAGCAAGCATGGTCCATCCTTCAGGCTGAATATCAAGGTTCCCTCAAGGTGAGAACAGTGAAGTTGCAGCACCTGAAGAGGGACTTTGAGACGCTCCAGATGCAGGCCAGTGAGAACATTCAAGGTTATATCACGAGGGTGTCCAGCATTGTTAACCAGATGTGGGTTTATGGACACTTTATCACTGACCAAGATATGGCTACAAAGGTGCTGAGAAGCCTCCATCCTCGTTTCAACCATGTGGTTGCAGCAATTGAGGAGGCACGGGACTTGAACACCCTAACCATAGATGAGCTCAGTGGCTCACTGAAGTCTCATGAAGATAGGCTCAACTACTCGGTTGAACAAACAGAACCAAAGGCCTTCCAAGCAGAAGGAGAGGCCTCTGGTGTGAAGAAGCAAGACAACACTGGTGGAAGAGGGAGAGGCAGAGGCTTCTACAGAGGAAGAGGATGAGGACGTGGCCGTGGCAGGAGCACAGGGCGCGGATCAAGCAATGATCAGAGACATTATAAAGGCCACATTCAATGTCACCACTGTAAGAGATATGGTCATGTGAAGGCTGAATGTTGGTTCAGGGAGAAGGAAGCCAACATTGCAGAGGCTCAGAATGATGAAGCTGGCAGTAAGTTCATGGCTCATACTGATTTCACTCAAGCCCCCAGCAGCATCTGGGTGGTGGATAGTGGTTGCTCTAACCACATGACTGGAAGGAAGAATCTGTTCAGGGACCTGGATGAAAGCCACAAACAAACAGTGAAGCTTGGTGACAACAATGAGGTACAAGTTGAAGGGAGAGGCACAGTGGCCATTCCAGCAAGCAATGGCAAGGTACAACTCTTGAAAAATGTTCAATTTGTACCCAAGTTAGCTCACAACTTGTTAAGTGTTGGGCAGCTGATAGCAGGAGGGTTCTCAGTGCTATTTGACAAGAATACTTGTCAAATTAAGGACCAGCATACAGGCCAGACATTGGCTTGTATTCAGAAAACTAGAAACAACATGTTTCCTCTTGAGGTGTCAAGCATGGAGCAACTTGGTTTGATGGTAAATGCCTCAAAGGAGTCCAATCTTTGGCATCTCAGATATGGACATCTTCATCTTCAAGGTCTGAGAACTCTAAGCAACAGAAGTCTAGTTGAAGATCTGCCACAAATTTCAGAGATGGACTTCTGTGAAAGTTGCATTATGGGCAAACAATTAAGAAAGCCCTTCCAATCAGGGAAGGCTTGGAGAGCATCTAATCCTCTTGAACTCATCCATGCTGACTTATGTGGGCCAATGCAGACAGAGTCCATTGGAGGTAACAAGTTCTTTCTCTTGTTTACAGATGATTACACCAGATGAACTGGGTGTACTTTATCAAATTCAAATCTCAAACACTGGAGAAATTCAAGACATTCAAGGCACTGGTTGAATACCAGTGTGGACAATCAATTAAGTGCTTGCGCACTGATAGAGGTGGGGAATCTCTCTCCAAGGAATTCACCAACCTTTGTGAAGAGCATGGAATCAAGAGGGAGCTCACTGCACCATACATACCCCGGCAGAATGGAGTGGTGGAGAGAAAGAACAGATCTGTTGTGGAGATGGCTAGAAGTCTATTCAAAGAAGCTGATCTTCCCAACCAATTCTGGGCTGAGGCTGTTGCAACCTCAGTGTATCTCCTCAACATATCTCCCACCAAGGCAGTACCAAACCAGACACCATATGAAGCATGGACCAGAAGAAGGCCCACTGTAAGTCACTTAAGGGTCTTTGGCTGCATTGCATACACTCTAATTCCCTCTTCTCTTCATCAAAAACTTGACAGCAAATCTACCAAGTGTGTTCTGGGAGGCTATAGCATTGAGTCTAAAGCTTATAAGCTTTATAATCCCATCACTTGTAAGGTGATTGTTAGCAGGGATGTAGTCTTCAATGAATGTGATAGGTGGAAATGGAACAAAGGCAATGGTGATATTGGTAACTATCAAGTGAAGACTCCAGTGACAATTGAAGCAGCTCCTTCAACAGACAACACTACAATCATCACTGGCAGCCATACAAGCAGCTCACACAACTCCAGCCATACCAGCAATTCAAGCAGCTCAAGCCATACAAGCAGCTCAAAAAATTCAAGTCATGCAAACAGCTCCAACAGCCTCACACCTGTTGAAAGAAGTACATCTGTTCATGATCAAGCTTCACCAATTATAAGAGATGCAGACAGTGCCTCACATGGTTCAGATTCTTCATACTCCTCTAATGCTACCACTGATCAGAGTTCTGCCACAAGAGCAACTTCTTCTGATGAAATTGGCCCAAGGGGAGTCAGATCATTAAGGGAGATATATGAAAGGTGTGCATTTGCTTTTACAGTTTCTGATCCACTTTACTTTTAAGATGCTGCAGAAAAAGAAGAGTGGAAGCTGGCTATGCAAGAGGAAAAACAGGCCATTAACAAGAACCAGACATGGGAATTAGTTGATCTTCCCACTGATAAGCAAGCAATTGGCCTCAAATGGGTGTACAAAACTAAAATTGGACCTGATGGCAATGTGTTGAGGCACAAGGCCAGGCTGGTTGCCAAAGGTTATGAACAAGAATATGGAGTTGATTATGAAGAGGTGTATGCCCCTGTTGCAAGATTTGAGACAGTGAGGGTGTTCCTTGCTCTTGCTGCACAAAGGAAGTGGCCCATCTTTCAATTTGATGTTAAATCAGCATTTCTTAATGGTGTCTTACAAGAGGAGGTATATGTAGCTCAACCTCAAGGTTTCATCATTCAAGATAGTGAAGACAAAGTGTACAAGCTCAAGAAAGCTTTATACCTTCTTTTATTCTTCCACTGAAATCTTACAACATACAAGGCTCTTTTCAACTTATAAACTTTGCCTTTAGAGTTTGGTGGAACAAAACCCTCCGGTTGATCAACATAAACCTCTTCATGAAGCTCTCCATTCAGAAAAACTGATTTTACATCAAGTTGGAAAATTGACCATTCCATTTGTGCACCAAAGGCAAGAAAAGTTCTTACTGTTTCCATCCTTGTCACCGGAGAGAAGGTGTCTTTATAATCCACTCCTTGAATCTGAGAGTAACCCTTTGCTACTAAACATGCTTTGCACTTGTGTACTCTACCATCTGAAAGATATTTAGTTTTGAAAACCCATTGCAGTCCGATTGTTTTCTTCCCTGCTGGTAGATCAGACAACTCCCATGTCTGATTCTTTTGTATAGAAAGTATCTCATCTTTCATAGCATCTTGCCAGTGCTGCTCTTTCGCTACTTCATTATAAGTTGTGGGATCTGAAAATGAGAGTGTAAAGCTGCAAGATTCATATATTTCTCTCAAGGTCTTGACTCTTGATGGAGGAGCATCATCAGATGAGTCACTGTTTGAAGTTGGACTGGTTTGTGCTTCTGAAGAGCTTTCTGAATTGCCATTCGTTTGAATAGGAGATAATGAGGAAGATTCTCCTGATAATGTAGAGCTTCTAGGAACTTCAAAAGGAATTTCAAGAGGAATGCTTCCTTCTGTATTAACATCTTTGCTCCAATTCCAACTTGCTCTTTCATTGAAGATCACATTTCTATTAATTATAACCTTGCCAGTAGTAGGAATATATAACTTGTATGCCTTTATTTCAGTGCAATAGCCAATAAAGATGCATTTTTCGTAATTAGCATCTAGTTTCTTATGCATGTGAGAATTAATCAAACAATATGCTAAATATCCAAAGATGCGCAAATGCTTAACAGAAGGTTTTGTACCTTTCTGTTAAAGTAATGTAATGTTCTGTTGAAGCTACTGCAGTGTCTGCCAAAGTTACAATGATATCTGATGAAGTTCAAGTGGTATGAGATAAAGCTACAATGATATGTGTTAAAGCTCAGGTGATATTATGAGATAAAGTTACAATGTTATGTGTTAAAGTTCAGGTGATATCCATAGAGCTACAAATGAAGTGTATTAGAGTTAAAGTATTTTGAATGTATCAGTCTGATAGTCAGAAGGGTAGTTTGGTAAATTAGTTATGTGTTAATGTTATGTAATGTAACAAATGTAATGGGTGTGCGAACTGATGAACAAGTTAAGCTATTAGAGAAGAAAAGTGAGAAAAGTGTGCTCTAGTTCATAGAAGAAATTTCTTGTTGTACTCTTGTTTGATCCTCACAAAACCAACAAAGTGGTATCAAAGCTAGTCGATCATCGATAACAGCTGGGCGTGAAGAAGATTGGAAGGCAAATAGTAAAAGTGAAGAAGACGAGCTATGGCTTCTTTAAGTTCCTAAGGTTTGAACATCCAACAACCATCTATTCCTATCTTTAGTGGGGAAAATTATGATTTTTGGAGTTTGAAGATGAAAACCCTGTTCCAATCTCAAGATCTATCGGATTTAGTTGAGAATGGCTTTGAAGAGCCTGCAGCTACAGTAACTCATACAAATGCCCAAAAGGAAGCTCTAAAAGAAAACAAGAAGGATGCCAAAGCTTTATTTTTCATTCAACAAGCTATTACGGAAGAGTTGTTCCAAAGAATCATGAGGGCTTCAACATCTAAAGAGGCTTGGAAAGTACTGCAAGAGGAGTTCCAAGGAAATGCAAGAGTAAGAGCCATTAAGCTCCAAACTCTTAGAAGGGAGTTGGAGAATATGAAGATGAATGAATTGGAAAAGTTGAAGGAGTATTTCTCCAAAGTAACTGAAGTGATTAATCAAATGAGTTTGTATGGTGAAGTAGTTGAAGAAAAAAGAGTTATGGAGAAGATTCTCATCAGTCTACCTGAAAAGTATGACAACATAGTATCTATTGATGAAGAAACAAAGGACATTGCCACATTAAGTGTTCGAGAGCTGATGGCATCACTACAAACTCATGAGCAAAGGTTGATGAGATATTCTGAGAAATCTATTAAAAGTACTTTTCAGTCCAAACTTAACTTGGCAACAAACTCAAAAGGGTCATCATCTCAAGAGCATAAAAAAGAAGAAAGTTTTAGAGGAAGAAACCAAAGAGGAAGAGGAAGAAGTTCTCATGGGAGAAATTCAAGTGCTGAAAATTTTGAAAGGGGATGTAGTATTTGCAAAATGAACAATCATGTTGATAGGGACTGTTGGTTTAAGGGGAAGCCACAATGCTACAATTGTAAAAGATTTGGGCATGTACAGAAGGATTGTAGATTGAGAAATCAGCTACAAGTTGCAAATGTGTCTGAAGAAGAAGAAGAAGATGAACAAGGTAGTATGTTTTATGCAAGTTGTCAAGTAGCGAGTGAAAGAAGAAATGATGTTTGGTTGCTTGATAGTAGATGCAGTAATCACATGATAGGAAATAAGGATCTGTTTACAAGAATAGATGATGGCATGAATATACAAGTGAGAATGGGCAATGGAGCTTTTGTTCAGTCAAGGGGAAAGGGCACAATTTGTATCCAAACAAAGGAGGGGACAAAATCCATTCATAATGTGTTGCTAGTTCCAGATTTGGACGAGAATTTGCTAAGTGTTGGGCAGCTTATGGAAAATGGATATGTCATCCATTTTGAAGATGATGGCTGCACTATACATGACAAAAGAAGGGGAAGAAAACTGGTAGCAAAAGTAAAGATGATGAGAGGTAGAAGCTTTGAATTGACCTTAAACTATGGTGGAAATATGGCTCTGAAAGCACAAGTTAAAGATGAGTCCTGGCTGTGGCACAAAAGGCTTGAACATTTTCATTTTAAAGGATTAAAGTTACTTCAAGTAAAGAACATGGTGCATGGGCTACCAACCATTGAAGATAAGCAAAGCATCTGTGGTGGTTGTGCTCTAGGAAAGCATCACAGAGATTCTTTTCCAAGTGAAGGAGCATGGAGAGCTAAAAGGATGCTGCAGCTGGTCCATACAGACATATGTGGACCAATGAACACTCTATCTCATGCTAAAAACAGGTACTTTATCTTGTTTATTGATGATTTTACAAGAATGACATGGGTATACTTCATGAAACAAAAATCCCAAGTGTATGGTATTTTCAAAAAATTCAAAAACTATGTTGAGAAGAAAAGTTGTTGTTATATTAAGGCCTTGAGAAGTGACAGAGGTAAGGAGTACACTTCAAAGGAATTTGACAAGTTTTGTGAAGATGAAGGCATTGAAAGACAACTCACTGTTGGATAAACTCCTCAACAAAATGGAGTAATATCAGAAAGGAAGAATCAAACAGTAATGGAGATGGCCAGAACAATGCTGAAAGATAAAGGGTTACCAAACTCTTTTTGGGTTGAAGCTGTTTGGACTGCAGTTCACTTGATAAACAGAAGTCCAACTAAAGTTGTGCAAGATGTGACTCCATTAGAAGCTTGGAGTGGGAGAAAACCATCAGTTAGACATTTAAAAGTCTTTGGAAGTGTGTGTTATTCTAGAATTCCAAAAGAAAAAAGACACAAGCTAGATGAAACAAGTGAAGCATATATTTTTGTTGGGTATGCATCAAATACAAAAGGCTACAAATTGTGGAGCTTGAAGAGAAACATAATTGTCATTAGTAGAGATGTGTTGGTTGATGAAGAAGCTACTTGGAATTGGGAGAAAAACAAGGTGCAGAAACAAGGTGCTACAGTTTTTGAAGATGCTACTGAAAATGAAGAAAGAAATGTTGAAGAATTACCACCAAGAGTTGATCTATCATCATCCTCAAGTGATGGTTCAAGTTCTAGTTCATCAAGTCCAAGTGGTACTCCAAGAAAAATGAAAAGCATTGCTGAAATTTATGAATCATGCAATTATTGCATGATGGAGCCAAGAAATTTTGAGGAAGCCATCAAAGATAATACTTGGAAGAATGCCATAGAGGAAGAATTTCAAATGATTGAAAAAAACGGAACATGGGAGCTGGTTGACAAGCCAAAAGATAGAGAAATTGTTGGAGTGAAGTGGATCTAGAAGATAAAACATAGGCCTGATGGGTCTATTTTGAAGAACAAAGCAAGGCTTGTAGCAAAAGGATATTCACAACAACCAGGAATTGATTTCCATGAAACTTTTGCACCTGTATCTCGCAAAGACACAATTAGAACTCTCATTGCATTGGCAGCTCAAAAGGGTTGGTTGCTATACCAACTAGATGTTAAACCAGCTTTCTTGAATGGTGAGTTAAAAGAAGAAATTTATGTTGAACAACCAGAGGGTTTTGTCATCAGAGATCGAAGAAGAAGAAGAAAAAGTTTATAAGTTGCATAAGGCACTATATGGACTGAAAAAAGCACCTCGTCAGTGGTACAGTCAGATTGACAATTATTTTACTTGCAGTTGTTTTCAAAGAAGTAAAAGTGAGCCAACTCTATATGTCAAGAAGCAAGGCAAGTATATTCTTCTTGTTGCAATATATGTTGATGATTTGATAGTTACTGGAGATGATGAGAAGATGATGGATCGATGAGTTCAAAAAGGATATGATGAGGAGATATGAAATGAGTGACATGGGGATGTTACATCATTTTCTTGGTCTTAAAATTTATCAACTGTCAGATGGAGTTTTTGTTTCTCATCAAAATTATGCTGAAATGATGTTGAAAGAGTTCAATATGTATGGTTGCAAAACAATGGTAACACCACTTGCAGTTAATGAAAAGTTGATGAAAAAAGATGGAGGAAGGAAAGTTGATGGCACTATATGTATAGAAGTATAATAGGAAGCTTGTTGTATCTTACTGCAACTAGACCAGACATTATGTATGCTTCAAATTTGCTGTCTAGATTTATGCAAGATCCCAGTCATTTTCATCTTGGAGCAGCAAAAAGAGTTCTGAGATATATAAGAGGAACATTGGCTTATGGAATTAAGTATACAAGGAGTGAAGAAACTAATTTGACTGGTTTTTGTAACAGTGATTGGGTTGGTTCTGCAGATGACATGAAGAGCACAACAGGGTTTGTTTTCTCACTCGGTTCAGGTGTATTCTTATGGCAATCAAAGAAACAAGAATCAACTGCACAATCTTCAGCAGAAGCTGAATATGTATCTGCTGCAATGGAAACCTCACAAGGTGTATGGCTAAGAAGAATATTAGAAGATGTTGGAGAAAAGCAAGAGAAAGCAACAAGGATTGCTTGTGACAGTAAATCTGCAATTTCTATGGCTAAGAATCCAGTGTATAATAGCATAACAAGGCACATTGCAGTGAAACATCATTTTATTAGAGAGAAAATTGAAGAACAAGAAATTGAACTTGTGTATTGCAGGTCTGAAGATCAAATTGTAGACATATTTACCAAAGCTCTATCAAAGGAAAAATTTCTGAAGCTCAGGGAATTAATGGGAATTGAAGAACATCACATTAAGGGGAAGTGTTAGAGTAATGTAATGTTCTGCTGAAACTACTGTAGTGTCTGCCAGAGTTACAATGATATCTGATGAAGTTCAAGTAATATGAGATAAAGCTACAATGATATGTGTTAAAGCTCAGGTGATGTTATGAGATAAAGTTACTGTTATGTGTTAAAGTTCAAGTGATATCTGTTAGAGCTACAGTGAAGTGTATTAGAGTTAAAGTATTTTGAATGTATCAGTCTGATAGTCAGAAGGGTAGTTTGGTAAATTAGTTATGTGTTAATGTTATGTAATGTAACAAATGTAATGGGTGTGAGAACTGATGAACAAGTTAAGCTATTGGAGAAGAAAAGTGAGAAAAGTGTGCCCTAGTTCATAGAAGAAATTTTTTGTTGTACTCTTGTTTGATCCTCACAAAACCAACACTTTCCATGCCTCATATGGTGTTTGATCTTGTACTGCCTTTGTTGGGGAGAGATTCAATAAATAGACGGCTGTGGAAACTGCCTCTGCCCAGAACTGATTGGGAAGAGATTTCTCCTTCATCAGACTTCTTGCCATCTCAACGATTGTTCGGTTTTTCCTTTCGGAAACTCCATTCTATTCAAGAGTATAAGGAGTTGTAAGTTGGCAAAGTATACCTTGATCTTCAACTGGTTACTAAGGTCAACATGCTTGTGAAAAGAAATAAAAAATTCTCTCTGATTTCTCCAATTTGAAGAGGCTCAAACTACCATTATGGTGCTTATAAAGCAATGAATGAATGTGGTTTATCAATTTTATTAAAAAAAAAAAACCCTTTTGAACTCTAAGGCATCTTTTCCATCACCACCTCCTTGAATATGGTTGAATCCACCAACTGAAAGATATAAAACATTAATGTTTGGTGATCTTTACTCTAGGTTTCAGCAATGCCTTCTGATTCTCTTAAGACAAAGTTGTTGGTCTTATTAGGACAAAATAGTGTTTTACAATCCCTGAACCTTGCTTTGATACTAAATGTTAAATGCAAAATATTGCGAGTTCACACCCATAACAAAAAAATACGAGAGAAAGAACTGAAAACCAAGAAATCATTAAAATTATTACTCCAGTATAGATTTTTTTTCTTTTTCTTTTTTTAATTTTTGGACAAAGATGACAAGTGTCCCCACGAGAGAAGTCAAGGATGGGGCCCAGACACAAGCATGCTCCATGTGCCTAGATTCCCACTTTTACAAGAAGGGAGCTCAGTCCCGAGTTCTTCTAGGAAGAGTGGAACCTCTTAACAAAATAACCCAATACCAATAAGCCCATATGTCGTTGGTTACTCCAATACAGATTTAACTCATGTAAAATACTGGAAGCAGAGGAAGAAGCATTGCTAATTTGCTAGTATATTTTATCCTAATCATATGTACAAGTTGGGCTGGAGTTTTACAATTTAAGAGTATAATATTATCACATTACTAATAGCATGTGGATTGACTTGTCCTTTTAGGTGAGCAGTGCCACTCTAAGTTTGGCAAGATTTTTTTTTTTTTACAAATAACACGGGGTCTTTATTTGCAACACCAACAATATCAAAAAAATTGCCACACCACTAAGGTTCATTTCCTCTGGCAATTACTGTTAGATACCCTCACATTAAGCTTTAATTTCTAACCGTTGATCTTGCTCTTTGACCAATCAAAAGCTAGACGTTGGATCTTTCCCAATGGATAGATTTCTAACTGTTGGACCAGATCCAACCTTATAAAAATCTCCATTGCTAACCCTAGCCACTACAGTGCAACAATCCCTCAAACTCACGAACTAACCGGCTGAGTCTCTCTTTCCCCTTCAGCGATTCATTCCCCTCTTTTCTCATCTTCATCTCATTGAAATACAAACCTCATCATTATCACCTTCATCTTTTGGGGATACTTGAGCCACGCCTACCCGATGACGTGCCATGGGGAGGTGCCGATCGACGCGTGGGTTAGGATACCCTATTAGCAAGAGAGATCGCAGGATTCCTGCACGAAGAAGGCGATAATAAGCTTTTAGGGCAGTGGATCGCATGCACTACCAAGGCTTAATCACTTCATACATTTCTCAGTTTATTTTTTATTGTGATTTAATTGGTTTAATTACACTGTTTTTCTAAGAATTACATCAATAGATGGTTCAATATTATAACCATAAGTGCTAGTTTTGGATTCACCAATACTTGGGGGTTATTTTAAAGAAAGATAAAATGAAGAATTACCATGGGGAAATCAGAGAAACTTCAATTAAGATAATGAAAAATTATTTCATTTTTTTGGTTGGAACCTTAGGTGGTTCTCGAAAAAAGATAGCAAAAAAAATATATGCCTAACGTTGAAAGTTGTTTATACCAAAAAAAAATGAATAATATATATATGAGGCTTGAAAATACAAAATGATTCAAGGGCCAATATGAAATATTTCATATAAATTATGATGAAATATATATTTTGAAATATCCTGAAATTAAGATATGTTAATTAAAAATATATATATTTGGTCATATCTCACGACGCGCCGAGGATACAAATCTCGAGGCCCGCCAAGGATACAAATTACAAGACTGCCTGAGAATACATATCTCGAGGCAATCTTATATCCTAAGAAAGTCCGAGAACACATATCTCGAGGCGATCTTAAATTTCAAGGTCTGAACACATATCCCGGGCGATCCTAAATTTCATAATAGCCCGAGAACAGATCTCGAGGCAATTAAGAAATATAAGTACATAAAAAATAAAATAATGCAAATCCCAAGACATGAACACCAATCCCGAGGCGAATAAAAAATGATCAAATTAATTTAAAATTTAAGTTTGATCTTATCTCTAAGATTCAGGTTTTAAAAGAGGAGAAATTTGATCTTATACAAACCATCCGAGGCAATCTTAAAATAAATAAATAAATAAAGAGAGAAGAGATAAGTAAAATAAAAAATAATGAATATTCCAATTTGATCATCCTGCGCTTGAGGAATTAATTTAAATTTTAAGATTTGGTCTTATCTTGACTAATTAAAATCTTAATAAATTTTGATGGTTGTGAGGTTACAAAGGTAATCTTAGGGATAAATTTCAAATTTAATAATAAAAAAAAAATAATCAATCTCATTGTGCGTATGGTTTCACGGTTAATTATTTTTGACCTTATTATATGGTGAGGTTAATTTAAATCTTAAAAGAATAGATTTGACTTCATCATACCTAAAGTTTGAGGTTAAATAAAAAAAAATATATTTAAATCTCATCTGAACCTACGGTTGTGAGTTTAATATTTTTTTAAAAAAAATAAAAATTTAATCTTATCTTATCTATGGTTGTGATTTAAAAAAAAGGGGGGTGATTTTTCTTCTTTGTGAATAAAAGGGAAAGAAAAGGGAGAAAAAACCATCAACGTCATCGTCCGACTCCCCTGTGGAGGCCGTCGTCACCAACCGTTGCTGCCAAAGAACAGCACCACTGGTTATTGCCCCCATTGCTGCTGAAGAACAACACCACCCCATGCGTGGCGATGATGGGTATTATTCCCCGATGCTACCAAAGAATAGCACCACCCCATGCGTGGTAGTGCTGGTGATCATCCTCACCATAACTGAGGAGAAAACCATGTCCAAATCCTCCCTTGTGGAGACCACGCCGCCGCCAGAGAAAAAGAATTTAAAAAAAAAACGAAGGAAAAAAAGAGAGAGAAAAATAAAATAAAGAGAGGGGCGGCGAAACAAGAAGAAAAAAAAATAAAAATTAAAAAAAAAAGAAAGAGGAAAGTGGTAGAAACGAAAAGAAGTTAAAAAAAAAAAAGAACAGATGGAACAAAAACAAAAAAAGGGAAAGAGAGATAAAAAGATAAAAAAATCAGAAAAGCAGTGAAAAACGGGGCTGTAGATGTTTAAAAAATAATAATAATAAAAATAAATATTCAAAAGTACACTCAAATAATAGAAATCTTGCAAACAAAAAGTTAGTCCTTTCCCCACTCCATTGGCATCTTGCTACACAAACCACAAAACATTCTGGTTGAGGCGGATAATGACATATGAATCTAAAAGTGGCACACACCTAAACATGGATGATGAAATACGCATCTTGAGGCGGATGATGAAATAAAAATCTTATAATGAGATGCATCTCGATGCGATAATGGAAGATGCAAGCGGGTAATGATATACAAATCTTAAAGTGCGCACATCTCGATGCAGATGAAGAAACACGCATCTCGAGGCGGATAATGAAATACAAATCTCAAACCAATATATGTCTCGAGGTGGCTATGAGACGTGTATCGTGAGACGAATAATGGAGTACAACATCTCAAAGTGACTCGCACTTCGATGCGATACACATCTTGAGGCAGGGTGATAAAATAAAACTTTCAAATGACACGCATCTTGATGTGATGATGGAATACACATCTCAATGCAGCCGATGAAATACAAATCCTGAAGTGGCACAAATCTTGAAGCGGTGATGAACACGCACCTTGAGGCGGTTAATAAATACAAATTTCAAAGTAACACATATCTCGAGACGGCGATAAAATATTCATCTCGAGGTGGTCGATAAAAACATAAATCCTAAAGTGGTGCAAAGCTTAAGACGACGGCAAAGTCGGCATCTTGAGGCAACCAAAAACGGCACAAATTCAAAGGGGACGACGAGACGGAAGACGGTGTTATTAAATAAATAAATAAATAAATAATATGTATGAACATCCTATGATGATATCCATATGTAATGAAAGTCATGATAAATAAATAAAAATTATTCTTTTTCATTGTCTCTACTTGTATTTTTGCCCTTAATCGGGGGTTCCCAAGACTCTGTCTGGGGTAATTAATAATGGAGGCTTGCCTCTATTAGAAATGGAAGAACCCACAAAATAAAACAAATATATGATATTTGTGATTCGGTATATCGCCTGGTGTCTCTTCACAGACACGATGCTAGGCGGGTATTTTCGATCCCACAAAAATCATTATGCAAAAAAATTTGAAGAAGTTTAGAATTATCTCAACTGCTTTTAAAAATTTGAAGAAGTGTAAACAACTCCCAATCTCTTTTGAATACAATTAAGGTAGATGATGGATAAGAGTTTGATGTTTGAAGAACTAAAAAGCTTGAAAATTTGAGCTTAAACTTGAAGAACTTGAGAGCTTGAATGGATAAGAATAAGTGAAAGATTAAATAGTTTGGTGTGAAAAATAATAATAGGATTTGGGGGTATTTATAAATTTTTTTAAATTCCAAAAATTTCCTCATAAACTAAACATACACTTATAGTTGGAGAGGGTTAAAATATCATTTTACACAATATATATATATATATATATATATATATATATATATATATATATATATATATATATATATATATATATATTGATAGGGATGCAAGTAGTAAGACACGTGGCAGTCATCCAGATAGGCCACATGTCTAGATAACAAACCCTTCAAACACCAACGTGTCGACCATGATTAGACCATTCCGATATAACCCTTCCGCCGAGCCAGATCGTCCAGATATGATATTCCTGGTCACTCCGATATGATCCATCCAATCTACAAAAGGAGTACTATTTGTCATTAAAAAATGAGGATCCACGTCAGCCTACCGATATGATTTATCGGGAACGGAGAGAACCCCTGATATGACTCATCGGAAACGGAAAGAGCTCTAGACCAACACACATATTCTACCAATCAAGATACTCCCAGATCGGTAATTCTCTTCATCAGTTCCGGTCTTCTAGAAGAAATATAGCTGTAGACAGCCTGTTCTTCTAGAAGAACTACAGCTGGAGACAACTCAGACGATTAGCTGGCGCTTAGCTGACACTTAGTTGGTGCTTAGCTGGAAGATTAGCTGGCAAACATGTGCTTAAATTAAGAAGCGTGTTTAACACGGAACCCGAGCCTATATAAGGCTGGAACCACAGTTCATTTAGACAGGTTGAAGTTCTAGCAACGAAGCTCTGCCATTTGGAAATCAGGATCCATTCTCTCTCTTTCTCTGCTTTCTCTTGTTCGAGGAATCATTGTAAGATCCCATGTAAATTCCATGATTGATAGTGAGATCTCATTTTCCCTTGGTTTTTTTCCATTGATTAGGGGTTTTCCAAGTAGATCTGGTTTCTCTCTCTCTTTGTCTGAAGTCTTGATTGATTTTCTTCTAAGATAGCCATTGAATCTATATAAATTCAATTGTTAAGTCAAAATTGGGAACTTATCCTGATTTTAGCTCTAACATATATATATATATATATATATATATATATATATATATATATATATATATATATATATATATATATGCCTGATAAGGTCGACGCCGCATAGTCGCGGCCGTCCGCTCTAGGTGTGCAAAAGATCGGTGGGGCCGGGCGACTGCCCGACCCGATCTTTGCGTCTCATAAACAAAGCCTCACTTGCGGCCGGCCTGACCTTATCAGATCTATATATATACAATCATTTTTTCAACGGCCACAATTGTCTATTGGTACCAGGTCCCCTGCGTAGGGGGTTCGTTTAGTAGGAAAGAACCCACGTTCGAATCCCCCCATGCACAAGATGAGGGCACAAGTATGAATGCGCTAAGTGTGAGCCTTCGGGTGTTCCGCGCTATGCGTTATGCCTGTGCACGTTTTTGAAGTCCTTCAGTGGTGCTTATGGCCTTATTTCAAAATAATAATAATAATAATAATCATCATCATTTTATAGTTGTTAGAATGAATATTTTTCTAATTTTATTTATTCAAGAACTAAAAAAAATAAACCATTTGATAGGCCGGTTTAAGCAATCAGAAAGTCGTTACGGATCGTGTCGTGCTAACCGCCATGCTTGGGCCGGCATGACTGTCAACATGCCTTATGCCGGCTCACCACATGGGTCACCCAACATCGACCCAACACGACCACAGGCTTTAGGTCGTACTTGACATGGGACTGACACTGTAGTATCCAGCTATGCAGCAGACGAATAAACTGCTCAACCCAGTTGACCACTGTTGTTAGATCGGATCCTTCAAACTTCCTGACAAGAGTTCATAAAATTCATCTTGTAACGGATCTCCACCTCAAGACTTCACAGATCCATTATTAATCAATGCTCATACCTCCACGAGCTGTGATACATTCTCATTCAAGCATTCAAATAGCAATAATAGCCAATATCCACAACATAAGGAACATTCAGAACAAATGGCAATGTACAGATTCGAACCAAGAACAGGGACACCATCTTTTTTTTGAGTTATTGGTGCACTAGATTTAGTGTTCATTCTTAGAGTTGGAATCTGGGCTTGGGGGCTCTCTTCTCACTCTCTCATATTTTTTTATGTAACTCCACTATTTTCCATATTTCTTCCACTCTCACTCTGTTGATCCTTAACTGACTTGAGCATCGGAGGATCCGTCCAGACTTTCCTTGTAGGAAAGGAGTCCCCCGACAACTGGTGTTCAAGCTGCCTCCCGGCAAGACGACCTCCTGAAGGCGCCATCAGACTGTTAACATCGCTGATCAAATCATCTCACTGTTCATCTTCTCAGTTGTTGATCTCCAAACGGTTACATTGTACGAATAATTCTATGAAGGTTCATCAAATGCATCATGTCAGTTGCACTAGAACGGTGATGAATAGGTCTACTAGAGATTTTCGAATTTCTACATCTTTTATGCGGTCCGTGATTAACCGAGTTCTTGCTACAGAGTTAATTAAAAAGAATTGATCTTATTTTTAAGTAAAAAAGGATTAGTGGAGAACTTCACAAACATAGTGTTAAAGAACTGAGCTTATATTAATATAGAGTTCATACGATAATTTTATGATAATTTTTTTCAAACTCATTTTCACCTTTTTGGACGAAGAGAAACTTTTGATAAGTTTTTAATTTAATTAATAATAGTTAAAAATTTAAAATAAATAATCCTAATTAACATTTATACTAAAATTTAAATTTAAATATTATTATGACCCAATATTATTTTTTAATCATACTAAGATGATTAGTTCTAAAATCATGTTAGATGGGACTCATCAAGCTTCCCGTTTGAGTTCATTAAAGAAATAAAGAAAAACTCATATATATATATATATATATATATATATATGAGTAAATTCCCTATTAGTCTCTGGCACTATTTAATACTATTCTTCACTCAAAACACACACACCTAAAACATTATTGTACTACACCCCCAAGGACCTCTAGACAATTTAGACACTATTCAAGGGATTAATAGTTAATTATTACTATATATATATATATTTTACAAAGGCGACAAACACCCCCTTCCTGTGAGGTAAGTTAGGGGCGGATAGCACGGCTCCCTGCACATGCGCCATCACATTGTGGTCGTGGGGTTTCGATCTTGAATTCGTCCTAACCATCTACGCCCTGTACAAAGAACTTAATATCTTGGTAACTCATACATATATTTTGAGAACATTGTTTGATTAATGAATGCTGTTGAACTTTCTTTCTCACAACGGACATTCCAAACAGGTGATATGCAATTACAAATTAACATTGTAGAATCTCCTACTATGTGTATTGTACACATGAAACTGAGTCTCTATTTAATTAGATCCCACTCAAAAGAAACATAGCTGAAAAATCCAAGAAATAGCAATAGCACCAGTATCAGCATCACTGCTCCAATCTTCTTGCAGAAAAGAAGACAACCTCCTCGTCTCACTGCATTACTCTCTTCATCTCCTTCCTTCTTTCGCCATAACCGGACCTTACGTAACAAGTACACAAAAAACCTCAAGCAAAATCACAACATGAAGATCCTCAAAATCAAGAGCCAACAAAGGACCAAAAAGACTAATTTTATGCCGTTCAAGTCTGGGAAAATCTGGTTTATATCAACAAAGAATGCGAGAGTTGTTAAGAAGACAGAAACCCACATGATCACTACAAGTATCTTCATCTATCTTCTTTTTTTTTTTTTCCTCTTTGGCACCACACAGATCAGTATGAGAATGATGCTAAGTGAAGCAAAGAGACCCATCATGTCCAACCAAGAATAGCAACACGAGCTTTTTTATGAGTTATTGGTGCACTATATTTAGTGTTCAATCGTAGAGTTGGATTTCTGGGCCGGACTAGCATGAGCACGGCTCGTGCGGAGATCAATTTGTGTTGTGTCCGGCACAACATGAATTACTCCAAATCCAGTCATGCACAAGGCACGGCCCGAGCCGGATCCGGCAAGGGCCAAGCACAACTTGGGGTGTAATCGAGTCGAGCCGAGCCGAGTAGTAAGCTGCTCGAGCTTGAGCTCGACTCAAAACTCACTGCTCGATACTTGGCTCGAACTCGATCGAGTTTTGTTTTTACAGCTCGAGCTCAACTCGATACATAACTCGAGCTACTCGAGCTCGCTCAATTAAGCTCGATTAATTTTTTTTTTTTGATTTGATGAATATTATTCTGCTCGAACTCGAGCTCGATCTTGATTGGAGCTCGATTGGAGCTCGACTCGAACTCGAGCTCGGGCTCGATTATTCAAAGCTTTTACACTTCATTTTCATCAATTTAATAAAAACTTTTTCCATCCAAAATACCTGATATTCCACATCTATATATCTAATAAAAAACAATATTACAAATTTACAACAACAACAATAACATCAAAAATACGAAAAATAATATACCTGCTGCAGCCTATAATATTACAAAAATAATATTACAAATTTACATCAACAATAACAATAACATCTATATATCAAAAATAATATTACAAATTTACATCAACAATAACAATAACATCAATGAATAACTTGGGAGTTTATTTGACCTTCTGCTACTTGACTGCAGTGAGTCTTTACTAGTTGGCGGTTGCTACTTACTCTTGCTCACGCACTGCTGGAGATGATTTCTTGTTCTTCTTGTATGTAAACCTGACAGTGCAGTGCAGTGGATTACACAAATGGTGTCCCAAAATGATTACACAAATAAACTTGACAGTGCAGTGGATTCAAAACTATATAATCACATCTATGCATACAGTATCAGGCAAGGCTTTTAAAGAGACACTCTAACAGCTCAACTTAGATAAATGGATCTAAAAGTTAAGTTGTCATATGACAGAACATCGGACCCTGAATGCAGACATAATTTTCATAGACAGAATAAACAATTTCCCAAACTTATCTAGCAAAAGTGCAGATCATGAAAATAATCTAAAGTAATTCCTAATTAACACTTATCACTTGACACTAAAAGAAGAACAAAAAAGACAAGCACCACAAGAAACTCAAAGCAACAAGAAATGACATAATAATTTCCATCAGATTTTCTTCTATTGTATAAAACCAAATTTTGTACAGAACTCCAGTGACAGAGCATATATCAAAATTAAAACTCCAGTCCAAAATATATATGGAAAAATCCCTACATCTGTTCATTCAATATATATGCATGTGTTATTCAAGAAAGCAAAGTGAAAGATAAGAGACACACAGGAGTTATCACTAAATCTCAGTTCATGCACCATCTCGAAGATGTAAGAAGGCATCATATTGTTGAACCTCCAAAAGCTATTAAAAAAAACTGAAAGATATAAAAGAAGTTTTGATAAATCTATATATATAAGATCAAGTTAGACAGGAAATCAACTCTTTGCATCACATGATACTTCAAAAGGAAAATAAAAAAAAACTTTTAGATCTACCATGCAATCTATTCAAAGATATTAGCATTGAAGATTTGCTTGGAGAGGATGGAGAGTACTGTGATGAAGTGAACATACCATGCAATCTATTATTTGTGGGCACGTAGGTCGCCCTTTGGTAATAGTTGTTTCCTAGAAGAACTTCTCAAGGCTGGAATTGATCCTGATGTTGGAGATTCAAAAGGAAGAACACCATTGGTAAGATGAAAAAAATATTTATATCTGAAACCCTTTCTTTTCTCTTGAGATTCATCTAATAACTTCTATTGATTTGAATAAAATTCAACACATATCAGCCTGCAAGGGTTATGAGGAATGTGTTCTGGTCTTGCTCAAGTAGGCCTGCAACATAAACATACAAGGTAAGCAACTTTAACCACACACACATTAACTTTAATTATTTATTAATCTGACTCCTATGAATCAACTATTTCAGATGCAGATGGCAACACTCCATTATGGCTTGCCATAACTGCAAAACACCATAAAATTTTCAATATACTGTACCATTGTGTAAGTGTGACCAATCCCCACACAAGTGGCAACCTCCTCTGTCTGGCATCAAAAAGAAATGACATCTTTACACCTTTAGATCTACCTATATATGGAGATCAATGAAAACATCACAGATCCATGAAAGTAATGTTATTTTCTCAGTTTAACTTAACCTTCAGGATAGCTCAATACTTGAACTTGACCTGTTGTTCAAATCAAACAGCAATAGTTAGTGAGAAAAGAGAGGATCTTGATATAGAAGTTTGAAGTTTGAACAAAAGGAAATTGAAAGCAGTTGCAAGGTATATTACCTGAAATTGACAGAACTCCAATCCAAACAGGAGCTAAATTACCTGAAATTGAATCATAGTTGCTGCTTTAGTCTGTCTCCTAAATCTGAATATCATAGGATCAATTAAAACTCCTAAATCTGAATATCATAGCATATATCAAAATTAAAACTCCCAACAACAACATTAAAATCATACATGTCTGAAGATCCACAGGTTGCTCCCCTTCTTCAGTCCTGACTCCTGAGTCCTAACTTCTTCCAATTAAAATCCACCATCAATCAAGAAAAATAAAATTTAAAATAACATCAATATCATAAACCAATATTATGATAGTGGAGATCGGAGAAGGTGGTGACTGGTGGCGGTGCTGGCGGACAGAGAGGGCGGCGACGTCTCAGAGAGTCGAGGAGGATGGAGGCTAGGGTTTTAGTTCTTGAAAAAGATTTTTAAGTTTTGAATTTTTAATATATCCAAGTCCAAGTGTGACTCAATGTGACTGTGTGAGTGAGTGAGTCATGTGATTGTTGTATTGGAGGATAAAATTGTAATTTCATTATATATATATATATATATATATATATATATATATATATATATATATATATATATATATATATACTCAATTAGGCTCGCGAGCACTCGAGCCAAGTATTACAATACTCGAACTCGGCTCGATGGATTACTCGAGCTCGAGCTCGGCTCAACCAAGACCGAGTCGAGTTCGAGTTTTTCTCGAGTCGAGCTCGAGTAGTTTGCGAGTAGTGGTGTCTCAGTTACACCCCTAAGCGCAACCCGTATATGTTTTTTAATTAAAAAAATCTTAAAAATCTTTAAAAATTCTAAAAATTCTGAGAAAGTCTAAAAAATCTAAAAAAAACTAGATTATATAAAAATTTATAGGCTATGAAAGATGAGTTTGATGAGTTGCTTCCGGTGAAATAAAGGTCCGCCGTGTCGAATGGTCTCGGTAGACGGTCGTGCCCATGCCGACAAGTGGAATAGGCCGACCTCCAGCAGAGCTAAGGTTGACCTTTGGTATCATCACTGGCTTCTTTGGAGGGAGGTGGGTGACTGGCAATGGCACTGGGAGAGATGCACTGGCTAAGGTCATCTCTTGGGACCTGGATGCTCCGTATTTTCTTCTACTTTTAATTGACATTGGTACTATGATGATTTGAGTTGCATTTTAAGACCTCAATTTGTCAGTTTTAAATAAAATAATCAAAACTTTAAATACTTTTTTTTAATAAAAAAATTACTGTTTAGTCATATACAAAGATTACAATTATGGGCTGAAGACCTAGGGATAGAGCAAAAAGTAAGAGATACGAGGTTTATAGATGACTTTATTTTCAAGTCTATAGTAGAAGATAATATTTCAAATGTCGGCTTCCCAAGGATGTCCATTGAATTTTTTTTTTTTTAAGCTAGAGACGGGGTTTTGACCAAAAACAGACCGCACTAATATAATTAAATTTAAATATTATCATGACCCTTTTTTTTTTAGTCATACTTAGGTGATTAGTTCTAAAATCATGTTAGATGGTACGCATCAAGCTTCCCGTTTGAGTTCATTAAAGAGAGAAAGAAAAACTCATACTTATATTTTGAGACCATGGTTTGATTAATGAATGTTGTTGAACTTTTTTTGTTGGTTTAATACCCAATTTAGTCCTTCTATTATACTGAACCGACCTTTTTAGTCCTTCCATTATAAATTAAGTCTTTATACTCCCTATACTTTCATGATTGAGAAATATCAGTCCCTCCCACAGGCTTTTTTGGTCCTTGTACATATGCCTTTCATGCCTTTTTGGTCCTTGTACATATGCCTTTTTGGTCCCTGTACAGATGCCTTTAGGGACTGGATTTTGACAACGTGAAAGTATTTTTTTTTGAATAAGAGGATAAATCACATAATTTATTAATAATGATATAATAATTCATTACATGTAATCTCAATCAAGATTGACAAAAAGATACATAAATTCAGATAGTGCCACAATCCTGATTAAGTTGTTGATGCTTCAGATGCGCTCTTGGTCTGCCGACTCGTCCTCGAAGGCTTCGTCGCTGCCTACGGTTCGAGTTGGAGTGGTATCGAGGAACTCCAAGCTTCTCTTCACGAGCTTTTGTGTTGTCTCCAGCTTTGGCTTTTTGGATAATGGTGCTGCATCCAACCAAGATAGTATGAGGAAAGAGATATCATGAATAATTTTTAAGAAAACACGTTGTTTATCTCTAAAATATCCAATATTTCTTTCACCCCATATGTTCCAGGTGATTGCCATCACCGTGAGATCCCAACCCCTCTGCAGGGTTTTGTCCATCCTGACGAAGGTGCCCCTGAGGCCCCATAATTGTCGAAGGGAAAGTGTTCCACCATTGATGTTAAAGAGGGTGCCAAAGTATTCCCATATAGTGGTTGTATAACTGCAGGATAGGAATCATCCTCCACTTCACATAAATAGCATTTTGTGCGTTCCCCTCGCCACTTTATTTTATGAAGGTCATCAAGAGTGAAAATTTTGTCCTCTTTTGCCAACCAAACAAATAATTTTGTTTTAAGAGGGCATGGTTGTTTCCAGAAATTTCTGCGCAAGTCACTTCTGACTCACTATCTACCCGAAATATGTACATAGATTTGACTGTGAATATTTTGGTTGGTGTGAGCTTCCATTCCCTTAAATCCCGCATATGGTTATCCTCTTGGTGCTCACAGAGGACCCTTATCAGAGCCGCCCATCCCCGAGCTTCATGTTTTGTTAGGGGCCCTGGTTTGAGCAATGGTTTGCCTCTCCTAGTAGTCTCCTTAGCTTCTTGTAGGCTAAGTGATTTTTTAAGGATAAGGGATTTCATGCCTGGAGATATGTTGGTTGGCGCGGAACCCTCCTACCAATTATCATTCCAAAACTTTGTAGGATCTCCCCGTCCTGGTTTCACAACTATGTTTATGAGAGTCGCTGGTTGTTCTTCACATAGTCCATTCCAGAAGTGTGATGCACGGCCAGATAGGGGCTTATGGGCATCTATAGCTCTGCCTTGTGAATATGTCTTTGAAGATTTTATGGAATATGCCTTCCCGTTCCGTGAGTATCCTCCACCCCCATTTTCCTAAGAGGGCCCTATTAAATTCACGAAGGTTTAGACCCCCCCAACCCCCATTTTCTTTGGGGCAACATACTCTATCCCAGTTAACCAGGTGATACTCGCGTGATTCTTTGTTGACTCCTTTCCACAAAAATTCTTTTCTAATAGAGTCAATTTGGTTTATCACCCATTCTGGGAGACGATAAAAAGGCTCAATTTATGATGGAAGGACTAAAAGTGCCGGTTCGGTATAATAGAGGGAGGGACTAAATTGCATATTAGACCTAGTTTTTATTTAACTAACTGCACACCTTGATGGAAGGTGTGGATAAATGTCTCATAGAAACCGGTCCTATCTCTACCCATGGAAGATAGTCATCTCTATCAGAACTATCTGTCAAGATCAAAGGGGTAAAGTGAGAGAAACTAGTTCTCTGATTTTTGTTGATGAAAAACATCATGGATCTAGTACGTTCTTTCATAATTCTCATGTATTGTGAAAATCATATTGTTCAAAATCATGGTTATTAAATCTATGCAATAGGGTTTGATTGCATAATTATGAAAGATTTCCTAACAAAGGCTACTAGCAGGGGAAGCCAACATCTGCTATAAAATACTGAAACACACTTACTTCTGAAACCACTACTTGGACCCTCACAGGAGGAACCTAAATACTGTCTCCCCTTTTTGGAAAGTAATATCAGCTCACAAGGAGGTTTTTCTATTAAAAATAATAACCACCCCATGAGAGGAAGATTCAGTCAATTTCTCGCACGATAGCTGGATTGATGATTGTTCCCCTTTCGTGGTACCCAGCTCTAATAGACCTCATAGGTCGCCCAGCTGCTACTCTAAAAAAAGGCTAAGAGCTTGATAAGCTCCAAAGGCTATCCACTAAGGGAGGGACCCCTAAATATCCAAGAAGGGGACCAGTTGCATATGATGATTGCGAGTATACGAAGGACAGTAGGGAATGGGGATATAAGGAGATGGAGCCTAACCACAACTAGAACATACTCAGTAAGCTCACTATACAAATTTATAATGAATGGTGGGCTACTCCCCAATCTCAAGAAGGGGTTCTAGAAACAACCATGCACGCTTAAACTCAAAGTATTTGCCTAGCTTGCTCAATATAAAAAGATCTTGACGCTAAACAACCTGCATAGAAGACAATGGAGAGGTACCATAACTCAATACGACCTATGTGAGCAACAGGACCAGACGGTCGTACACCTCCTCATCACATGTCTATACTCGGAATGGATCTACCACCACTTCATACAACTATCACACCTAAGTGTGGTACCCCGCACGATACAAGACTGTGGGGCGCCTCTAAAGGGGAGCATGCCCTACCAAGGGATAAACGCCCAGGGTGGAACTTCTTGACTCTAGCACCAACCTAGAGCTTATGGTTGAAAAGAAATCAAAGATGCTTCTATATATAAAAATGTGTTTCTTAGGATTTAATCCGAGATATCGATTTCCTGATGCTCTCTTGGTTTGATGTATAGTAGCTCACTCCACCAAACGGTCGAAACCGGTTCCGATGGAGTCAATAGTCAAGCTAAATATGGCCTTCATAAGAGAAGAGGAGCCCCATCATTCGCTAGGGGAGGACTTCGAGGACCCTCCCCATGAGGGAGTTGAATAGCCGATATGTAATATGTGTTATGTAATAGGGCCCTAAAGCCCACCTGGTGGTCCTCAAGGGAGGACCTTGTTTGTATACTACATGACTATGGCAGTAGTTTGCTTTTTAATAAATGAATGTGGTTAATTTACTTTTATCAAAAAAAAAATGCTTGACTTTATGCCTTGTTTTAATTTCTTTTTTTGATAAATGTGGACAAGCCTCTTCAAACGCACCATAGTCAGTGGTTTGAACCCTCACCCCTTTTTTATAAGAAACAATGAGCTAACAAACTTTCTTGTCAGACTTAGTTTTGCCTTGTTTAAATTCAACAAAACAAAAACAACATTTTTTTTTTTTGAATAAGTAGATAAACCACATTCATTGAAAATGAAGATAGGGCATAGTACAAATGTCACTAGTGGATCAACATTACACAAGGTATAATTGCCCTAGGTTACATTGGCACTCAAGTCATTCCATGTCAACCTCGTCAACGTCTTCCAATGATGAGTGGCTTGTAAACTCCTTCCTTGTAAAAGTCGGGCTTCTCTTGATGATGACTCCATGGCAATCATCTTAGGGCCCGTTTGGATGAGGGGATTCATTCCCTTACAAAGGAGAATGATTCCCCCCAAGAATGGATACCCATGTTTGGGTATTCATTAGAGGGATTGATTCCCTTTTGTAAAGGAAACCCACTCCCCTAGAGGGGAGTGGACATTCCCCCAAATTGGGGGGAATAGCCATTCCCTCCATGGGGGAAATGGTCAAATGATCATTTTACACTCTAATTGTTTATTATAATTAAATTATTATTATAATAATTAATAACTAATTATAATAATAAATTAGTATAATTTAATTACTTTGTTATAAATAATTCACATAATCATTCAATTAAGATATTTTTTAATTTAATTATTATAATTAATAATTTAATTATAATAATTTATTATTATAATTAGTTATTATTATTAATTTTTTATAATAATAAATTATTATTATTATTATTATTATTATTATTATTATTATTACTATTAATATTATTTTAAATAATTTAATTAAAAAATATCTTAATTAAATGATTAGGTGAATTATCATCAGGTTTTATAACAAAGTAATTTATATGAGATATTTGATTTAAATAATTTAATTATAATAATTAGATTAAAAAATGGTTAAATTGAGAAATTTATATTTAATTATAATTATTTATTTAATTTAAAAAATTAATCATAATTATTTTATGGAATAATAATATTCAAAGTATTTTATAAATAAATAAATATATTTATTATATCAAAGGTATAAAAGTATTTTATGGAATAATAATATTATAATTAACAATTTAAATAAACTAATTGTTAATTTAATAATTAAATTAACAAATTATTCTTAATTAAATGATTAGGTGAATTATAATCGTTTTTGCATAACAAATTATTCTTAATTATATTAATTAAAAAATATTAAATTGAAATATTTACGTTTAATTATAATAATTTATTTAAGAGAGAAAAATTAAACATAATAATTAAATCAAAGTATGCTAATCAAAGTATTTTATAAAGAAATAAATTCATTTTTATATTAAAGGTATAAAAGTAATTGTATCACAACACGTTTTTTACTTTTCTCATTCCCAATAAATTACCTTCCTATTACCTCCCATTCAAACAAGGTAATCATTCCACTCTTTATTTCTTTCTTTTCTGTTCCTTTTTCATTTTCATTCCCTTCTCTACTCCTTCCTTTCCTCTTTCCATTTTTTTTTACCTTTTCATTTCCTTTTCTACTCCTTTTCTTTCTGTTCCTTTTATTCAAACACGGACTTCTCTTGTGACAACGTCAGCTTACCAAAAAAAAAAATGTACAAAAATACATAAAAAAGCAATAGCACCAGTATCAGAATCAGCATCACTGCTCCAATCCTCTTGCAGCAAAGAAGCCATCCTCCTCGTCTCACTGCATTACTCTCTTCATCTCGTTCCTTCTTTCGCCATAACCGGACTTTACGTAACAAGTACACGGAAAACCTGAAGCAAAGCCACGACATGAAGATACCCAAAATGCAGAACCAACCAAGGGCCAAAAAGGCAAATTTTTCGCGGTTGGAGTTTGGGAAAATCAGGTTTATTCCAGCAGAGAATGCAAGAGCTGTTGAGAAGACAGAAACCCACATGATCACGACAAGTATCTTCATCATCCTCTTTTTTCTCCTAGGCACCACACAGATCAATATGAAAATGATGCTGAGTGAAGCGAAGAGACCGATCATGTTGAAGAACATGAACTCATCTAGTTCACAACTAAGAATAGCCACACCAGCTTTTTTTAAGATATTATCGCATTTCTTGTTTCTAGTGCTTTCGTCTTGAGTGAACCCGCCAGGAGGATTCAATCCTGATTGAAAGGTAATGGTGGCGATCAAGGAGGCCACCACCATTAGTTGTCCTGGTGTGTAGTTGTCTTCAACCTCTGCTTTTTTCTTAGAAGTGCGTCGTGCTCTGCGTCTGAATAGACTGCGTACCCAGCTTCTAATTATATGAGTACTACAAGACTCATCTGTTGGAGTTGGAGTTGGAATTGGAGTTGTGTTGCTTTGCATGGAGGGTTGGTGATTCACTTCACCTGACACCTTGCCATTTGCCGCACGGATCACTTCACCGAGCATCAAGTCCCCGTGCTCGCTCGGCGACTCAAGCAGCACATCCAGCGCAGTCAAACCCTTGAGGTTCATGGCGTTCACTTCCACCCCTTCTTTACTTAACAAAAGCTTCACAGTCTGCAAGCATATTATATATATATATATATATATATATATATATATATATATATATATATATCCACTGGTCATGAAAGAAGTACCAAGATAAATATGAAGCCATATATATATAGTAGTTAATTAGTTATACCTTGATTTGCCTTCTTGCTACTGCATGGTGTAGGATGGTGTTGCCCTTGTCATCCTTGAGGTTCAGGAGCTCATCGTTAATCTCACCAGTACCAACTCCAAGCTTCTCAACCAAGTACTCTAAAGTCTCCAAGGAGTTGAACTGAACGGCGAGATGGAGGACGCTTTCCTTTTGATACGTGAGTGCACGTGCAGACTCTGGGCATGCGTTGATGAGCTCTTCCAAGATGTTGATCCTGCCTTTTGTGGCTGCGGTGTGGACGGGCAACCTACCACCCTTGTCTTTCAGGAGACAAAGATGAGAGCCAACCTTTGAGATCAGGTGTTTGACTATCGATAGGTGGCCATGAGCTGAAGCCAAGTGGAGAGGTGAGAGCCCTCCGGGGTTGAGCTCTGAGGCAAGATCAGGTTTCCTGGTGATGAGCTCCTCAGCGAAGTCAGTGTGGCCAAGTGAAGCTGCGATGTGGAGTGGGTTGTCAATGGAGGCAGTGATGCTGAGCCTGTGAAGGAGGAGCTTATCTTCTCGGAGGAGGCTGTGGAGCATGGCCAGGTCTCCGGAATGACATGCTGCTTCTAATCTTTGATCCATGAGGGTAGCTCGCTAGTGTTTGGTTTGCATTTCCAAATGCTTTTTTAGGGGTTTATATACACGTAAGTGCGTAACTTAACAAGCTGTTTTATCTTGACTGGTACTCTTATTGTGATAGGCGATCGTATCACTAAGTCAAGGGAGGAATCTTCGTGGAATGGAGATATTATTGTTTTATTGCCCACATTCAGAAGGGAAACATACCTTGTGATTCTGTGAACAAGATTTACCCAGAAATTGTCTTTATTAAAAATAATAAAATTATCTAATTATATGTTCATTTTAATTTTGTTTATTTATTTTAAATTTCTCTGGCTCGTATTCTCCCGGTTGCTTGCTTGACATGGCACTTGAATGGTGACAGGTCTATGCTTGAGATTTCCTAGCCACATTTTAATTAATTAGTTGATTGTTGTTGATGCCAAAATCTGATCATCCTTGGGATTAGGATAAATCTAGATCAACAAATGAGAGATGTCGGTGAATATTGAGAATTTTAGAGATTTGGAAGGAAAGATCTCTTAGGTGGATGACCCTTTAGGATGAAATCCTGGGTTGCAAAATTATCTTTTGCTCTGAAGATCGAACATTTAGGGATCACACCTCATCGGAAAAGGATCTGCAAAGAGAGTAGTGTCGTGAGCTCGTTCCCGGGGATAGCCTTCGACGCTAGTGGTGAAACCAGGATTTAAAATTTGCAATTTTCTGTTTTTTGGAGGATTTTTTCTGAAAATTCAGTCATTTAGATCCTCAATTTTACAATTTTCTATTTTTAGAGGATTTTATTTTTTAATTTTTTATTTTTAGTTGAATTAGAGTTTGGAGCGGCCTATATAAAAGCTTTTATGATCATTGTATTGCGGTTTTTGATGAAATAAACACATTATTTAAATAAAAAAAATTAATGATATAAACACATTATTTCAAAAAAAAATTATCTGTCCGTGGATTCGAACGACTTCTACACGCTTTCATTACATTAGAACTTGTTTTCTTGGAGGCGGCTGTGGAGCATGTCCGTCTCCGAAATGCCAATGCTTCTTCTAATCTTTGATCATGAGGCGAATTGCTCGGTTTGCATTTACAAACGCAGTTCTATTAGATATACTTAAGAGTTAAGAAGCTGTTACTATCACTGGTCTTTAGATTTTTGTAGTCTTCAGACAAGCCAAGAGAAATTTTATCCAATAGTTTTTTTGGCCAGACTTTTACTGAAAAGATGATTGTTTACGTCTTCGACGCCTCCGGTTTGATAATTTGAATGTCATTTTGAGAAATTCCATTATTTGAATAGAAAAGTAATAATTTGTTTTTATATATATATATGGTCCCATTAGAGTCAGGCAGCCGGATCACTGCCACCTCTTATTTCAACCCTTGAAGCATGTTTAAAGGATTTCCAACCGTACGGATGAGAAGATCATCGAAAAATAAACTAGTCTGTTAATTTTTATACAATTTGGTGATCGTTTGATTCTCCCACTTAACAATTTTATCAGCACAGTGATCCGGTGTATCTAACTCTATCACACGTATGTATAATATCACTCTCTCTCTCTCTCTATATATATATATATATATATATTTATTTCACTCAACAATCTTGTTTTGTGAGTCAAATCATTCAATATTTTGCTCCTTTGAGATAAGATACATATGATCCAAATTATATTACTAGAAGATAAAAGAATTAAGCTGTTAACACAATATATATTGTTACGAGTGAATCTCAAGTAGCTTGATCTCGAGCGATCAAAGAAAATCGTGGCTGTTCAAAGGACTGAATTCCACCCAATCTTCTTCCCTAACTCGGTAGATCTCATTCCTAGCGAGGATCCCTGAAGGTCTTGATACCAAGAGGAGGCAACCATCTGAAAAGAAAACATCGACAATGCCAAATCTTTTCCCAAACATTTGTTTCATCACCTCTCATCTCATCTGTTAATCATGATCTGTCCAAATCCCCAAAAGGAATAGATCTCACTATCTCAACATCAATATATATATATATATATATATTGATGTTCTAAAAGCCCAGTCTCATGGTTTTATGCATTGCTAGAAATGTATACCTTTCAAATTAATCAGCAATGTAAAGATATTTTGTTGACACAAATTATGGTAAATAACATGAAGTTATACTTGAAAAATAACTTTCATTGCAGCTTGTCATGAAAAGTTGTTGGTACGAATTTCTTTCAAATTATACCTTCCATAGTTCCATGATCCAAAATTCTAAGTTGGACTTTGACAAAATAAATTTTTTTGTTAGAGCTAATACTATATTCTAACAGACTTTATCTTATGGAGCGAAAATTGTCGGAAGAGTCCAGTTTGGAAAGTTCATTAGTTTTACATGTGTGTGAGGAGGATCCTACACTAGTTTTGTTTTGTTTTTTTTTTGTTTAGAAAAGATTTTCTTTTCAACTCAAGGTATCATTTTCCAAGTCTCTCTCACTCTCCTTATGGAAAGTCAAAATTGGTGTGATTTTGTGAGAAGATGCAGAGATGCAGAGATGAAGAGTCCATACGGGGTCTCATACAGGATCGTATGGGACCCCCAGAGGCCGTATATAGCAGCCATGGAAAGTATACGGCCTGTCCGGACTCCGTATGGAGCGGCCAGAAACCTATACGGGGTCGTATTCGTATGGCATGCCCAGTTTTCGGATGGAGTATGCGGGCCATACGGGCCCGTATACGGTCCGTATATAGGTTCGTATGGCACGCAAGTATAAATATGTCCCTGTTGCGGTTGAAGACCTAATCTCTCGGGATCCAGAATTTGGGGTTTTTCTTGAAGAGGTCTTGAGGGCTTGTGGAGAAGAAGGCTGGTGGAGAGGCTTTAAGCAACCATTAGAAGGGAGCTTGGGAGATCAACTTGAAAGCCCTAAGGTGATTAGGGTGCATAGTGAGTTGTTCTTGTACTTCCTCTTCTTTGGTGTTGTATTCTTGTGATTGCTTTCTTCTTGATCCGAGCTTGAGATTTGTTCAAGCCTCGAAGGTACTCATACTAGTGGATTTTTTGTTCCCGCCCCCGTGGAGACGAAGGTAAGGTGTCGAACTCCACGTATATTCTTGTGTTGTGTTTGTGGTTGTTTCTCTATCTTTGCCCTAGTTGTGCATGTGTGTTTGGAGATAATCTTTGACAGGGGTTCGAGCTTGGTTGTGTATGTGATTGAGCTTCCGCAGAGGGTTGAATTGTAGGTTCTACCCCAATAGATTTGTCTAAAAACAACATTTCCAACTCGATACCTACTTCTTTGGACGCTATTTATGCCTTGGAAAACTTAAATTTAAATTTGCCATGTCTTTTTTTTTTCCTTTACCTTGTTTGGTTGGGTTTTTTATGTTGGGGGGTGTATGATGAATCGGTGATGTATGGGGAGTGAAGAGGGGGTGAGGAGAGGTGAACCACCCCTACCTCACTCATACTCCACTCCCCCATATTGGGTCTTTTGGGGAGTGAAATTATTTTACTTTTTATTTAAAAAAAAATATGAGATAAAAAGATATAAATTTCTTTCACAAATTTGAAGAAAGATAAATAAGTCCTTAATAAAAAAAACCTCTTCCTTGTTAGCCGGTGAGAAAGAAAGTTCGATGAGATATAGGCCTAACTAATGCAAATTCATTATTGAATTCTTTGAGAAGTGAGAAAACAACTTCATTTTATTTAATTGAGTGAATGGTAGTTGAAGTTATAAATTTTTTCTTTATCTTTACTAACAACTTTAATATAATTAATATTAATTAGAATTAAATTAATAGTAATAACATAACTCATGCATTGGTTTAATAATATAAAAGTAAAAATAAAATTTGTTCAAAATAATATAGAAGTAAAAATGCGTGAAAACATTATCATTATCCATTTCATACTAAAAAGGTCAAATTAGTCAAATACACATTACACTCCTCCCCACTCCTCCTTCCAACCAAAAAAAAAAGATTACTCCTACTCAATCCTCCATTTAACCAAACATAATTTTTTTTTTCAAACCCTCCATCCTCCTCTCCCCCTCCCCCTTTAAACCAAACAAGAGTTAAAGAGTTTTATCTGGATAACTTGAGTTATCACGACTTCCATCTAAACATCTAAACACAAGCAGAATAAGTGTTTTTTTAATTTATGAAAGAAGTGGATTAACCATATTTATTTATGACAATTGTAAGTTACATAAGACACTTTGAGGTTTAAGCATTCCATGGTTATAGTGCTCTTTAAGTAGTTTGCATTGGGTCTTCTGTCAAGCCTTCCTCTATAGGGTTATCCTCAAAGGCTTCATCCTTAGTCGGTGCCGTCTCTCTAGTAGAAGCTAGACTTCTTTTACCAATCTCTCCGCCATTTGTAGCTTTGTCATTTGAACGTGTGAGCTACATCAAACCATAGTAGATTGAGGAAATCGATATCAAGTATAATATTTAAGAAAACACGTTTGTTTTGAAAATATCTTTTGTTTCTCTCCATCCAAATGCATCACATGAGTGCCATGGTGAGCATGTCCCATCTTAGTCTCAGGACTTTGCAAACTAGTGACCTTATCTTCCAAAAGTTTTGTATTGTTCGGGGTTTTCCCGAATTCACTATGACTCTTTGTGATGTGATAAGTTTCCATTATTTGGCATCCCTAGTTGATTCATCGATATTCCTTGCATTGGCAGAGTATCTAGTACTCTTTATTTTCCTCTCTTGTCAAAGGGCCTTGTCCAACTATCAATTTCCCTTGGATAATCAATTTTTTTTCAACTGGTAAGTGTGTTAACTTTTAAAAGCAATAATTTGTTTATATAAAAATAAATAAAACAGACATTTTATCTATATTTAAATTTTGAATATAAAAATAAAAAAAAAAATAAAAACAATCCACTTTAGTTGATTTTTAAAAAATTTGAGAAAAACCAAAGTTACTAGCAATGGAATCCATAGAGAAGCCTGTAGTTTACCCAAGATAAGGACCATCAACGACCAATTGTCCCTAATGCAGATTTTGAAGATAAGACGCTGACAGAGTAGGGCCAAAGAAGAAGGGCCAGAGACTGCTATCAACCAGAGGGTGGCAAAAACAGCTCTCACTCCATCCCCCCAACCTTAGTTTATATGTAAAATATACCTAACCAGACTTGGGTCAGAACCTATATAAGATGGTTCAACAAAGACCAATTTTTTTTATCCTAATGAATATGATTTATCTATTTTTTTCAAAAAAAAAGAGTGAAAACATATTTTTCCGTTGGATCTACTAATATCCAACTTTCATTGGCATATAAATCTACCAGGCTTTTTGTAAATAAACAAAAAAAAAAAAAAACCTAATAGGTTGCTCATGTGAAAAAATATAAAGGAAAAGCAAAAGGAGGTAAAAAAATGTTGAGGTCGAAGGAGCGAATAGAAAGTGATATAGAGAAACAAAACAAAGTGATAGAAAAGAAGAAAAAATATCTTATAAGATATAAATTTTATTTATTAAAAATATTATATAATTTTTTTATTTTAAATAAGTTTTTAAAAAATAAAACTATAATAAATGAACTTTAGTTACGAACTAAATTCAGCTAAGCTCAAACTTGAAATTAAATTACTTTTTTAATTATGAGCTAAATTGAGGTCACACTTTCGAATTTAAAATCGAACCGAACTCACATAAACTTATGTAGCGTTACCGCTACGAAAACCTACTAAGAGAGACTGAGCTAGAATAGAAACAACTCTCAGGTATCCATGACATGCTCATTAAACCAAAATATCACAAGAATAACAAGTTCACTAAAGCTATGAAGTTCATACTAGTTAATATCCAATACTCAAAAACAGAAATCTAGATAAGATAAGCTAAGTCCGTAGAGAACCCTCCGACCATCGGACAATAGGGAGACACCGTGAACTCCTCATTATCAGTAAAAGTCCAATACTCAAAATCAGTAAAAGTCCCTGATTTGGTTTTCCTTCGCGTGTGTTGTGACAACGTGTGTCATGGTCCCTCCGCTCCTTTGTTTCCTTACTCCCCACTACTGCTCTGCCACGTGCTTCTTTCTGTTACGCCTCTGTTTTCTTTTGGGTAGTCATCATGCGTTGTGGATGTAGGCCTTGTACGCTCCTACATAGTAACTCAAGATTTTAAAATTAAAATCAAATCGAACTCAAATAAATCTATTCGAACTAATTTTAAGTTTAAGCTAATCAATTTTGAGCCAACCGCAAACTGGGCCCAACCTGATCCCGTTTACGGCCTTAATTAGTCATATTGATATCAGCTCTTGATATGCAATTTGGCGCCTCCCTCATAGCTTTATTAGATACAAATCCAACAAGCTTCACAAACTATCAGTGTACATGACCAACAGTGTTTTATGTTTGCAGATGATACAAATATCAAGAGAATCGACTTGCTTGGTTTCGGACATGTGGCAGCTCCTCGGCCACAAGTCTCGCCTTGGGATGTGTGGCCGAGAAGCATCCAGGGCGGATGTGTGGTAGAAAGAGGCTGCCATGTTTGGGAACCAGGAAGTTCCCTGGTTCCCAAACCCAGCAAGACGAGTCCAATATCAAGGGAGGAGAACCTATGTGTAGATGCAATTGCTGGAAAAGTAAAAGATACAAGGACAAGCTTCTTGTATGAGGAGAGACAGAGCATGCCAATATGGCTGCAAAATATTTTCTTTTAAGTTTAGGGAGTTTGTAATAAATTTGGTTAGTTAAATTTCTTTCGGTACTTGTTTGTTTTAAATGGTTTTATGCGTAGTTTAAGTAATGTATGGTATATTGGTATGGTTTACTTTCCAGTTTGTTTTCATTTCCATGTAGATGGTATAGTTTTCTATGGTTTTTTTATGGTTTCCCATGATTTAAAAAGTTCTAATTTTGATGGATTTTTCAAACCACCGATTTGGTGGTTTCTCATGGTTTTAATTTTTTTCTACCAAAAATATTCCTACCAATTTACTTCAATCCCTTCTTCTACCCTAGCAAAATCAAAGAAAGTTATAATCTCCACAAAAAAAGTCTTATCTTTTGTTAATTTTGTATATTAATTTTATTATAATTTTATCAATTTTAAATTAATGGTTAATAATTTGATATATATTTTGTAAGATTTTAATAAAAATTATTTATACTTTAGTTGAATTTAATTTTTGATCATAAATCATTGAATTTAATATGGTTTTTTGCAGGTGTACCCCTGAATAAAACATAATTGCATACATACTTCTAAATAATAAATATAATTACATATATACCCCTAGGGTTAATCAGATGAAAAAAATGTCAGTTAACAAACGATAAACATGCGAAATAACCATTATACCCTTTACGTATATACCCTGAAAGTTTGTTTGACTGTAAATTTATAAATACCCCCTTTAAAAATATGGAATTTAAAATAGCTAAGCTATATAAAGAGAATTATTTTGGAAATTTTCCAACACTTAACTGAAGTTGTAACCATGGTTAAGATAATTTTATTAACTTCTATCATCGAAACCTAACAATAGGGGCATATCCATAATTCAACCCGTTTTTCAGGGATATACAAGCAATTATGATTTTTTCAGGTGTAAATATGCAATTATGAAACTTTGAAGGATATATAACCAATTTTTTCAATTTAACATGATTTCATATTAATTTGTGTTTGAGGGTATTCTGGTCATTTTATTATTTCTACAACCATACCATACCATCAAAACAAACACAAACAACTAATTAACCATACCATACTATACCATCTTTCCAAACATGATAAACAATACTTACAATCTTATCCATACTATCACCATGCAATGCAATACATTCACTTAAACCATAACAACCAATCATCCAAACGTACCAAAAAATTGATTTATTTTTTTTCCATAAATATCATCAAATCAATAACTTAGGTTCCGTTTGATACGCGAAAAAACGAGGGATAACACATGACAACTTTTCTTGTATTTTGTTTGATTTGCAAAGAATATAGGAGTATATCACAAGAAGATGTTTGAGTACAACACAAGTAACTGAAAATTTTGTCCCACCGAATATATGGTACAACTTTTTAAATGAAGGACGACACAACTTAAAGACAATTTTATCCCCAACTTATATTAAAAATTATAAAAATACCCCTAACTTAAAGACAATTTTGCCTCTAACATATATTAAAACTACAACAACGCCTCATTTTAAAGACAATTTTACCCCCAATTTATGTTAAAATTATAACAATACCCCAACTTAAAGACAAATTTACCACCACCTTATATTAAAATTACAACAATGCTCCCAACTTAAAGACAATTTTGACTTGAACTTATATTTAAAATTACAACAGTGCCCCCAACTTGAGATAATTTTTCCCACATATCTTATATTAAATATTACAATAATGCCCCTAACTTAAAGACAATTTAGCCCCCAACTAATTTTAAAAATTACAACAATGCGCCTAACTTAAAGTCAATTTTGTCCCCAACTTATATTAAAAATTATAATAATGCCCATAACTTAAAAACAATTTATGATATTTTTTGTAATAATTATTTATTAATATATTTTAAAAATTAAAAATATAATTATGGACAAATAATTTTATTAGTTATAAAAAAAATTTAAGTGGTCACTATTAAAGATGAGAGAAAACTCAAGGTATATTATTTTATGAAATTTTTTATTTCAAAATAACATATAGGACAGTACAAAAATATTGTAATAATTTTATAATTTTTTTGTCTAATACACTCCCAAAACAAACGCAAAATAACAAAAAAAGTTTTGTGATATCCATTAAATATCAAATAGATAACAATACAAATAATTGTGTTGTCATACCTCATGTGTTGTCTTTGTTATTTATTTACGTATCAAACGTAACCTTAGAATTACATGGCATGTCAAAATTTCATGTGAGAATATCTATGCTTGTTCCCACTGAGAAATTCCTTTGAAATTTCTGGCGAATTTAAGATATTTCATCTTCCTCCTTTAATATATATATATATATATATATATATGCAAACATGGGTTTATTTAATGTGAACTTTTTCTTCACTACGAAATTAAATATTTTATTTTGATAAGGCCTGCCTCCTTTTCCCTTCCTCCCTATTTTGGTTGGTTTTGTTCAGGTATTTAAATCTGACTTAATAAATATTAATTATAATAAATTATTTTAATTAAATTTATATTTAGATTTGACAAACGGATTTGTGTAATATTAAAATAAATATTGTCCAGATTTAATGAATAAAAAAAATACTTACTAGAGGGTACACACATGGTTCAGGAACAAGTGCAACCAAGTATACTCACAAGTGCAACACATTTTTTAGAGGCTTAGCCACTAATGGTCTATATACTTATCCTTTTGTTCAATTTCATCATTGTACTTTAAAAATGTTCAATATGATACTCATATTTTGTGTATTTTATTCAATACAACCTCTGTTGCATATGTGATAGTACAGGTTTCATATGAATAAAATATAACATATTTTTCTGATTTTTTTCATTTACAATTGAGCGTATATGATGACATGGACTGCTAGGTGGCTTGTTGATGTGGAGCCAGACTGTCACGTGAGCAAATTTATTTTTTTAAAAAAATAAGAGGGGTAATGTATGTTGAAGTGGCAGCATGCCACATCAACATTTTTTTTAAATGTCAATCATAAGCCTTTTGTTGATGTGGCCATCACCTCTTTTTTTTCAAAAAAACAAAAACATGGCATGTTGCCAAATCAGCATACATTACCCTCTTCTTTATATATATATATATATATATATATATATATATATATATATATTGACGTGGCGGTCTGGCACCACGTCAACAAGCTACTTGACAATCCACTTTATCATATACGTCCACGTGTAATGCCATGTCAGCAAAATGGGCCATCTGTAAATGGAAAAAATAAAAAAATTAACTTGTATTTCATTCGTATGCCACTTGTGTTGTCACGTCAGCAATAGGGACTGTATTGAACAAAATACACAAAGTAACATGGATGGAATTGAACAAAGTGATAAAAGTATAGGGATATTAGTGGCTTTTTATCACAAATATATCATACGGATAAAAGCATGAGGCACGGCCCAACTCCTCTAGGCTCGTGTCGTGTCTGGTTGTTCTACAGGCTGGCCTTTTTAAAAAAATATATATATTTATTTTTTTAAAATATGATAGGGGTAAAAGTGATAAGACACGTGGCGTCTACCCAGACACACGCGTTGTGTAACCATAGGCGATCCCCCATACTAGATCTCGAGGCATCCCCCCTCGGGTGCAAGGTGTGATCCTGTTCGGTACCCTAACCCTTTGTTCTCTTCAGAGTCATACTGCCAGACCCCTTCCGGGACTTGATCGTCATGGTCCCTTTGCTAGCTTGAGCCACAAGACAGACAGCGGCCTGAGCCACAAGTACAACGTCAGCTTGAGCCAAAGGTGATGTATTAGGCTACAAGCAGCTTGAACTTAGAGCCCAAGCTCTCCCCAGTCTATAAAAGAAGGGGGAATACCTCACCGAAAAGGCATGTCATCTCGACGACGAAGCCCTGTCACACTGAAAATCCAGACCTCTCTTCTTCTACATGTATTCCAGCTCTAAAGCTTCACCCCTACCCCTTCTTCTTCTCCATTGTACTGAAGAATGAATAGTAGATTCAGCTCTCACAGCTAGAGCCTGTGGTTTTTCCCCCATTTGAGGGTTTTCCACGTTAAATCGGTGTCCATCTCTGTGATTGCTTGTTTTCTCTTTGATTTCTACTGTGTTCTAAGTCCCATCCGCAAAACAAATTCAAACCGTTAGAGTAAAGTTGGGATCAAAACCGATTTTCGCCCTAATAGAATATAATAAATTCATAAAAAATATAAAAAATGAGAAAAAAAATAAAAAATCACTAAAAAAACTAAAAAAAACCCTAAACACCCCCTGATCGATCCCTCCTGTTCACATCCCGACCTCGGGCCATCTCCACAACTCCATTTAAAATTAAAAAAAAATAGAGAGAGATGAGGGGTTTTAAAGGTTTTAAGAGAGAGAGGGGTTGACCGGAGACTCTTCGGTGGACAGAGTAAAAGAGAAGAGAGAAGAGAGAAGAGAGAAGAGAGAAGAGAGAGATATTTAAAAAAGAGAGAAGAGAAGATACGAGATAGGAAGACAGAGATGAAAGAGAGTCAAAGAGAGAAAAGAGAGGAGAGAGAGTTAAAAAAATTACACTTGCGCACAGGCTGATAGTCGTGTCTTGCCCATCCGTGTGGTTGGGCAGGCACGACCCACGGGCTAAGGGAAGCCAGCCCAACACAAGCACGCAACCGAGTCGTGCCTAGACACAGCCCAGGCTACTACGGTGTTAGGTCGTGCCAAGCACGACCCACCAATGTTGGCATGGTCCGTTTGACAACTATACAATTATATATGCATTTTATTTGTTATAAACTATTTACTAGAATACTACCATTAAAACCATAAGAAATAAATTCTCTTATTTAATAAATAAATCTATTTAAAAAGTGTTGTAACATTATTTTTCCAACAAAGTAACCATGTGTAAACTAAATATAATGAGGTATATCAATGAATAATTATATTTATTTATTTCAATAAATATTTTAGATAAAAAACTATTCCTATTTCCTTTAATTACAAATTATTCATTGATATTTGTGAATATCAAGCTCAAGCTTCAGAACAGAACAGCCCAACTTCGTCGAATAGGGCCCATTAGATTTGCATCAATGGTCCATCATAACCCACATCCCAAACCCTAATGTTCGCCGCCGGTTCCCACATTCTCTTCGATCACTCCCGGTCAGGCGTTTCAACAAACACCTTTCGTGCACTCAAATCCCAAGCAGCTCCTCCTTCACCCCGATGCTTGGGCTCCCCAATATCCCATGCTCCTCCTTCGCCGCTCCGCCACCAACCTCCCTCTCCTCCGCGCTATCACCACCAAGCTCCTCTCCATCTCCTCTAGTGCACGCCCCTCTACCTCCTTTCCGCCATTGCTCCCCATAGCCCAGTCCTCTTTGGACCTCGACCTCGATCCTTCCCACATCGCCGCATCCTTCAGAGAATGGTTCAAAGACGGCGCCGCCCCGCTATGTCTCCTCGATCGGATCTACGCCGCCCTCGCCTCCTGCTCCGACGACGACCCATCCGTCGACGCCGCACTCGTCCCACTCCGCCTCCCCCTTTCGGAGTCTCTCGTGCTCCGCGTCCTCCGCCACCGCCCCAACCCCTCGCATCCCAACCTCCTGCTTCTTCGCCTCAAGTTCTTCGACTGGTCCGGCAGGCAGCGCCACTACCGCCACTCACTCTCCGCCTTCCACGCCATTTTCCGCATCCTCTCGCGCTGCAGCCTCACCTCCGTCGTCCACAGTTTGCTCCGTGACTTCTCCGATCGAGCTCAACACTCCTTCATTCCCCGCTTCCACCACACTCTCGTTGTTGGCTACTCCGTCGCCAGCCGCCCAGACCTAGCCCTCCTCATCCTCGCCCGCATACGCTTCCATGGCCTTGACCTCGACCCCTTCTCCTACCACGTCCTCACCAATTCTCTTATCGACTCCTCTGACTTCGATCTCGCCGACTCCCTTCTATCCCACCTCCATTCCCAGGGCCACTCCGGTCCCGTTTCCACCTCCCTCCGTATCAAGTCCCTCTGCCGCCAGAACAAGCTCGACGAAGCCATTGTCTATCTTGGAGACATCGAAATGTCCCAACTTGGTCATCGCCGCGAGCTCATTGATGGTGGCGTGGGGGTGTTGGTTCACGCCCTCTGCGCCCGCGGTAGATTCCGTGATGCGGGGAGGATTGTCCACGATTTCGGGGCCCCTTACTCATATGGCGTCTGGATTGCCGACCTTGTCACAGCCGGCCAGCTCAATGCCGCCATGGAATTCCTGGAAGCCAAGAAGAGCTCCGAGGACTACATCCCAGAGAGCGAGCATTACAATATGCTAATCAGCCGACTGCTCCAGGAGAGCCGGCTTGATAAGGTATATGACGTGCTTGTGGAAATGAGAGAGGAGGGTGTTGTCCCTGATAGAGCCACCATGAACACCACACTGTGCTTCTTCTGCAAGGCTGGCATGGTTGATGTAGCAGTCCAGCTCTACAAATCGAGGGTTGAGCTTGGTCTCGCCCCTAATAAACTTGTATACAACTATCTGATCACTGCCTTGTGTAGAGATGGAAGTGTTGATGAGGTTTGCCAGGTACTCGAGGAGTCCATGGCACATGGCTACTTTCCTGGGAGAGAGACCTTTAAAATTCTTTCCAATTTGCTCTGCAGGGAGGGAAAGCTCGACAAGATGCGGAAACTGCTTGATGATGCACTTCAAAGAGATATTCGCCCTGTCACTTATGTCTATGCCCGATACCTTGCTGCCTTGTGCAAGGCTGGACATGTGGAGGAGGCTTGCCTGGTGCCCCACATGGTCAGTGGGGAGAATGCCGGAATTGGGAGGTTTCGGTATATATATACTAGTTTGATCCATGCTTTTGTTGTGTTGAGGAGAGTAGATGTGCTTCCACAGCTAATAATCCAAATGCAAGAGCGAGGCCATTCTCCAAGTCGAAGGCTTTATAGGGAGGTCATTTGTTGTATGTGTGAATTGAGCAAGTATGATGATGTACTCAACCTTCTCAATAAGCAGTTAGAACTCAAAGTTCTAGACAAGCGGACCTGTTACAACTACTTCATCGATGGGGCTGGTAATGCCCAGAAACCTGAGTTAGCAAGAGAGGTGTATGATAGGTTGATTGCTGCAGAGATTGAGCCCAATTTGGATACTGAGATTCTCCTCCTGCAGAGCTATCTGAAGAGTAAACGCATAGGTGATGCACGCATTTTCTTCTACACTCTTACAGAGAAGCGAGAGCCCAGTACCAAGCTGTATAATATCTTTATAACCGGCCTTTTGGAGGCTGGGAAGACAGAGCAGGCTGTGGCTTTTTGGAGGGAGGTCAGACAGAAGGGCTTGATCCCAAGCCTCCAGTGCTATGAGGAACTTGTTAATGCACTGTGCTTATCTAAACAATATGACACTGTAGTGAAGGTACTTGATGATTTTAAGGAGACAGGTCGCCCAGTTTCGGCCTATCTATGCAATGTGCTCCTGTTGCATACTTTGAAGTCACGAGAACTCTTGCAAGCTTGGGTCCATTCCAGAGAAGATGGGCATAGAGAAACCAAGTCTGAGGAAATAATTGAGGAGACTTCAGCTTCGGGAAGGTTGATGCTTGGTCAGCTTATTGCTGCTTTTTCAGGTGGAATCAGGATGACTGAAAATCTAGATAAGTTGGATGAATTGGTTGAGATGTTCTTTCCTGTTGATCTTTTCACCTATAATTTGTTGTTAAGGGCCCTGACAATGGTCGGAAGAATGGACTATGCTTGTGACTTGTTCAATAGGATTAGCAAGAAGGGATTAGAACCTAACACTTGGTCTTATGATATTATTGTTCATGGTTTCTGCAAGATTGGCAGGAGAAAGGATGCCGAGAGATGGATGGTGGAAATGTACCGGAATGGATTCCACCCAACATGGTGCACAATAAGTTTGTATAATAGAACACCCTAGCAGTGGAAAGTGGGTCTGGCTGTTCTAGCTATGCCATGTTTAATTCATACGGCCCTTCATCGTGTTGGTGTTGTGTTGAGGTGCATCTTCCCGAGATATAACAGGTAACTTATGCTTCATGACATTTAATCCATCAGTAAAGTAGCAATTCTTTAGTTTCTCTTCAGATACCACCTGTCTTACATGATTTGCTCAATCATGAAATTAGACTCATTAAATTGAATAGAACCTTACATTAGTCATAATGCACCTTCAGTCTGATAGTTAATGATCATAGTGGAATATATTGACTGGCAGACATCCATAGGAAAGAAATGATCTCATTTCCCCAAAATAGTGGCAGCTAATCTGATTAGCATCTGCTACAGATGATTCCATTCTTCTGATTCTGCCATTTAGTTAATAATTGGAGGGTCTGAAACAAATTTAATATTGATTAGAGAAGTATATTAGAATTGAAATCCTCATGTATTTTCAACTTAGATTTGGGCATAAATCCTCATGTTCTTATTGTTTCAGCTCAAAACGCCGTTGAACCTTTGTACTTAACTTGTTCAATGTAATTAACTTATTCATGTAAGCTTTTCTAGATCAAAGTATTAACTTGACCTTTAATTCTTATTTTATACTTGAGTTGACTCTATGTTCGGATTTTGACAAACATACTTGTTCATTTCTTTTGTCTATTTTCAGATTAACGCTCCTAGGAATACTATTCTTCTCTTGAATGGAATAACAAGGTGACATTATTTTGCATCAAAAGGCAGGTTTTCTTCCTCAGAAACTATTTCTTTGCAAGCAGATGCTGACTGATGGATCAAACACATTTAAAATTTATGTTCCAAGGATGTATATTTTACCACACAAAATCAGCTCCGGAGGAGTTTGACATTATGTACAATAATTCAATTTTGCCTCGCAAAAGGTTAGCAAATTGATGCATTTTTTGTGGATTCCTTACAAGCATTTTTCTTCTTTCAAGGAATTAATGAATTGAGAGCATTGTATTGTGTGGCTCACACAGGATTTCATGCTGTGTTTCACTTTTTCTTTCTGAGATGCTAGTTCAAACTTAACCTAATAATTGGTTTATTCTCCTTGTGGGCATATTTCACTTGTTCTTTTCAAACATAGGTTTTATAATAATACTTGGCACAAAAAGAAAACTTTTATGTTATGAGGTAAAATATTCATGAAAAGAGAGAGAGAGAGACTTAGATACTCAATCATATTTGACGGCAGGTAATGAATCTTCAGATGCGTCAATATTATAAAAAGATATTGTAAGGGGTCAAAGTTTTTCTTCTCTCAAATTTCTTTAGGACTTGTTTGAATTGGTTTATGAAAAGAAGTGCCTTTGTATTTTCAATTTGATAAGACTTAAAACAAAAAACCTAGAGCAAGTTAATAATAAATAAAAATAAATAATTATAATAATAATAAAAGATATTTTGATAATTGATATTTTTTAAAATAATTTCTACGAAACTTTTTTTTCAGAAGTTACAAATCATTGGTTTCTAGAAAAAAAAAAGTCTTTTATATAACAACTATTTTTTTTAACAAAAACCAGCCAAACATTTTTTTTCCCCATAAATGTTTAACTTATTAAGAAGGCGCTTCCGGTTGATCTTCGGAAGAGAGACTAGGGCTTTGTTTGGATTGTTTTATTTTTTTTGCCCCAAAAGCGCTTCCAGAGTAAGTTAAGCGCTTCTGGGACAAAATATTATATTTGGATGAGTTTTTACATAATTTATAGTTTTTTGAAAGAAAAAAAAACTAATAAAAAAAATATATTTTTTTAAAAAATCAATCCAAACATGTCCCAAGAGAAGAAGATTTTTTTTTTTTTTTTTGACAAGAAGAGCATAAAGCTAATAATAAACTAAAAACAGAAACCTAACACAAAGCAAATTAGCTATTCAAAAATGCAGTCCAGCTGCTGCTAAGGCAGTTTCCAGCCATCTTGGTCTCTCCCTTCCACTGTGAAACAGGGAGAGACGGGGGTTCCTCCTTCCCTGACTTGCAAGAAGATCAGCAACTCCATTCAAATTCTGGGGCAATAATTTGATTCAATTCCCCGTATCCGCCTCCATGAGTAAATTCAAGCAGATTGTTGAATCGATAAATCTCCGCTTCGATGTGTACATTCCTTGTGGTCAAGATCTCTAGGGCTTGTAAGCAATCAAGAATAGGTCAGTTGGGCTTTAAATCTCTTTGCATACAATGCTCCAGGGCTATTTGTATTGCCATAAGTTCAGCATCCAGGCTAGTTGCAGCAACACATGGAGCCAGCCAAAACCACTTGTTCCCTGCCTTTGATCACCATGTATCCTATACCACAAGAATAGTCATCAGGATTGAAAGAAGCATCACTCCATAGAGATATAGTATCATTATGTACTGAGTTGTATAGAAACTCCCTGATTTTTCCATTCAATCTGCACAGATGGTCATAGGTGATGTTCAAAGCCTGCTGAAAGATTTGAGCTGATTGAAGTCTCTTTCCCTTGAAGATTAGTTCACATCTGGCTTTCCATAAAACCCAAGAACAGGTAGCAATTAAAGGTTTAGCAATATATCCTCCATTTTCAAAGAGATGTCCCCGTGATATTAGTTATCCATTCCCTATCCAAGATGTTCTCTAGATCTTCACTACTTCCTCCAATATGATCAAAGAATCACCGCCAACATTGTCTTGCTATACTGGCTACCATACATGAGATGTTGCATGGTTTCTCTATCCAGTCCACAGGATGGACAATTACTTTGAGGCCCAATGTTTAATGCATACAAGTATTCCAATGTAGGAAGTTTACAATGCAGCATTCTCCAAAGGAATGTTTTGATCCTTGGAGCAATGGGTAACTTCCACAATTTGTGCCACCCTACCCAAGGTTCAGAAAGATGATTCTGTCCTTGAGCAACATGATCATATACAGTTCTAGTAATCCTAATATAAGGTGTTTTAGTGAACCAAGCCCAAGAATTTGAGGGATGATCATGAAATGAAATTTCCTTCAAATGTTCCAGGTCCAGACCATTACCAAAGCAATTCAGGAGAGTCTCCTGATTCAAGGCTCCCTCAGTTAATAAATCAGTAATGTGCATAGCCTCAATTGGAAATTCCATATTAATATAAGTAGGTTTCCAAGCCAAAGGGATATTCATCATCCAAGGATCAGTCAAGAAGTTGGTCTTAGTGGGATTACAAGATTTAATACACAAGTTGGCCCTGATAAGGGTGGCATTCTTAACTAAGCCCTTATAGAAATAAGACATAGATTGCATCTCACATGGCTGCCATATATCAAGTTGACCATATTTAGCTTGGCAAATGCTAACCCATAATTTATTTTCATTGTTCAACATAGCAAGAATGTTTTTTGTCATCAAAGCTATCTTAGCAGTTCTTAAATTTCGAATGCCCAATCCTCCCTCAGTTTTACAAAGTGTAGTAAGGTTCCAATTTATGGCATGCATTCTGGCACCACCCCAGAGGAATTTCCTAGCAAGCTTGGAGATTAGATCCAGGATAGAGTCAGGTACATGGCAACATGTTAATGCATAAACAGGTATAGACATGAGTGAACTGTTAACCAAGATGGCCCTGCCATCCAGTGAAATTGAGGTCTGGTTCCAAGAATTAAGTTGGAGACCAGTTCTTTCCACCAGAGGCTGCCATTTGTTAACAAGTAGTCTCTTGGGGGAGATTAAGATGCCTAAGTATTTGAATGGGAATCCCCCATTTTTAATGTTAAGAATAGCCTCAATTGCCCTTCTAATTTTCCTATTTATCCAACTGGGGAAATGCACAGTAGATTTGTTCAGATTAATAGATTGCCTAGTCAGGTCCTTGTATATGTTCAGGCACAGTTGACAGGATCTGGCAGCAGATCTAGAAGCTCTAGTAACAATAATAACATCATCAGCATACAACAAATGATTGAAGTTGTTATTCAATCTACAGTCAAAACCAGGAAGCATATTGAGTTGCATTGCATGATTTAATATGGCTGATAAATTTTGTGCCACAAGTATGAAAAGAAAGGGAGATAGGGGATCCCCCTGTCTGATGCCTCTATGACTAGTTATCCATTGTGTTGGTTGTCCATTGATCAAGAAGGCAAATGTGGGTGATGTAATACATGCTCTTATCCAATCTATCCAAGCATCAGGAAAACTCATAACTTTAAGCGTGGCAAAAATGGCATTCCATTCTAAGGAGAGTCATATGCCTTTTTCCACATCCAATTTGAGTAACATCCTTGGGAGGATTTGGGACTCATGTTCTAGAGAGTGGGCTATTTCTTGAACTGCTATAATGTTGTCACAAGTTGATCTACCCAAGCAAGGAAACCGCTTTGTTCAGGACCAATAAGCTTATGCATTACATTTTTTAGTCTATTAGTCAATAGTTTAGAAATAATCTTATAACATACATTGCAGAGAGAGATTGGTCTATAGTCTTGAACTTTAGAGGGTGTATCTTTCTTAGGAATCAAAACAATATAAGTCCTTCCCTAAGCAGTTGGCAATGAAATGCAGCTTTTGGAAAAAAATAATTAATAGATGAGATAAGAGACTCCTTCACTACATCCCAATAAAAGAGATAAAATTCCACGCTAAGCCCATCAGGGCCAGAGCTTTTGCCTCTGGGCATTGATTTCAAGGTATTGGAAATCTCATCACAGTTGACAGGCCTGGACATGTATTCTCTGTCAAAATCATTCAGTACAGGTAGGTCATTTGGAAGTCTAGCTGCTAATGATTAACCAACCTTTTCCTTATAAAAAACCAGAATAATTTCCATTATTTTCAACTCATAGAAAAATGTGCTAATTTTCTAAATTTCAATTTAAATAAAATAATAATAATATTTCAGGTCTTCTAGATTTCAGTGGCTGGGTTACTGGGTATTAAAAGGTCATGTTTTCTCCTTCAATTTTCTCTTGGCCTTCCCAAAAGCTACTCATGGCTTCTCTTCTGCAACCTTCATCTCTACTACTCTCCAAGCCTTCCCCTTTCTCTTCTTCCCCTAGCTATCGTGGCTTCTTCTCCCCCGTTACCAGAGAAATCCATCTCAAGCGCCTCAATCCGAAGCACAAGCACGGAAAGCTCTGGGTTTGTGGAGCAACGCTCGACGAATCACCAGTCCTCGAGTCCCCGCCTCCACCCGAACTTGTCGCTTCTTTGAAGCTAAACTTGCTGGTTAGTCTCCTTCCATCGTTAATTAATCGTTGTTTCTTTTCGCCTTCTTTTGTTTGATGGGGAATTCATATGCGAGATCTGACTTGGAGTTCAACTTGCCGACCTTATCTTTTTTTTTTAGCCATTTTTTCTTAATTTTGAGAGAAGGGATTGTGTTTGATTGTGTTGAATATTGCTATGACTGTGAAACTAATTTTGATTTGCCTCGTTGCTGAAATCAGGTTTTTTATTATGGAAATTATCTTCTTTTCATGTTTTTTTTTCCTTATTTAGGATCAGATATTGTTTTTTATTACCTTGAGCCTTGCAATGGTGTCAAACTAATTTGATGAACTGATGATTTGCCTCAGCATCCTTGTTTAATTCCTCTAGATTTAACTCTGTTCAAAGTTCAAACTGAAATTATGCTTCAATTGCCCTTGCAGTCGTAGAAAAGAATTTCTTTTTATCATGGGAGCCTTCTCTAATAGTTTTGGACCTTTGGTTCATGGATAATCATCCTCCTTGTAGTTCATCACTGTGACAAGCATAAAGAAAAAGGTGAGCTTTTAGTATTGAAATAAAGAACATTTGGTCCTCATATAGTTGACTTGAGTTTGACATTGCTAGAGTTTGTTGGTTTATATTATATAGGTCTGTAGGAATAGGACTAACCATTGTATCAATGAAATCCATGATCTTTGTTCTCATTTCTTGTATTTTATTATCCATCTATCTAATAGGTTCCCCACTCCGTCCTCTTCTTCAACTTTATCGCATCTTCTCCTTCTCTATTCCTTCTACTTCTACAGCAAACGTTATGTAGCACTCATTAATTTGACTTGTGAAAGATTGGGAGTCATGTTATGAGTCCATGCATTTAGCTGTAAAGCTCCCCAAGAGTTGGATGCGATTGTAATAGATGACCTATATGAATGTCATGATCTATTTGATCTAAGGGCCAGTTTGGATTGGTTTATGGAAAAAATGGCTTTTTTTTTCCCAGTTTGATAGAACTTTTTTATAATCTTTTCAGAATAAGTTAAGGGCTTCTAATTATTTTTGTGTTTAGATATATTAATTCATAAGTGTTTTTATAGTTAGGAAGTTTTTCGGATGTTTATTCCCAAGAAAGTTTTTCAGTGATAAATTATTAAAATAGACATTCGATGAACAATAATAATAACAACAAGAAGAACTGAAGAAGAACAATCACATTTAACATCAATAATAACTACATTTGTAAGGGTATTTTCATAATTGACAACAACTATATTTAATATCAACAATAACACTATCTTCGAAGCCTCACATGATGTTAGGTTAGATTTCTGAAGCCATTTTTTAATTTGCATAAGGGTATTTTCATAATTGAAAAAACCCCAAAGCGTTTTTTTCTAAAGCTTCAATCACATGAAAAAGTCATTTTCTTTCTTTTTCTAACAACTTCTTCAAAAAGCACATCCAAACACATATAAAACCCACGTAAGCCCTTAACTTATAAAATAAATTTAAAAATATTTTTGGCTTCCGAGAAGCCAATCCAAGCGGGCCCTAATACTTGGGATATTGATATACTCTTGGGACAAGTGTTACTGAATCAGGGTCCTAAAAGAGCAAATTAAGGAAGAGCCATGGAGGAATTTGCTCAATAACCATCATAAAGTATAAAACAATGAGAATGTTTCTGTCGCTGGATACTTATAGTGGGGAGCCCATGTTATCATTAATATTTCAGTCATGTTAACTTATTGGTCTTCATATTTAACAAACTGGACAGCAAACACATCCTCAAATGAAATGCAAACCTGATTTGCAATGGCATGAGTGGAGTTTACCCTGAATAGAAATATGTTATCCACATATAGCACATGCTTTTAAGGCCATTTTGCACAAAATTTTGGAAGGACAACCAAAAGCTTACCACCAAATAAAAGGTATCAATAGATTTTACTAGATCTAAATAGCCACTACAATTGCTTCTGACTGTATTTGTTGTATGCTTTTATCTATTATAGTAACATTTCTTCTTATTCAACAAGTGTTAAAGGTTATGGTATGCAGAGTGTTGTTTCGGGGCTCAATAGAGGTCTTGCAGCCAGTGAAGAAGATCTAAAACAGGCCGAATCTGCAGCCAAGGAGCTCGAGGGTGTTGGAGGTCCTGTAGATCTTTCCAACGATCTGGATAAGCTCCAAGGACGATGGAAGCTTATCTATAGCAGCGCTTTCTCCTCTCGCACTCTTTGGTGGGAGCCTGGGCCTCCCACTGGAAGGCTGCTGCCTATAACTCTTGGACAGGTGAGTATAAGACATACTTCGATTCTGATTCCTTCTTTTGTTAAAAAATTGTCTTTAACCCACTGGCAGTTTAGCTGTGTTGTTTACATACAACAGAGTTAAGTAAATGAATTAGGATCATCAATAGTAGTCTGTATTTTTGTTTTATGACTACAGGTTTTCCAACGAATTGATATCCTTAGTAAAGATTTCGACAATATCGCAGAGCTCCAGTTGGGTGCTCCATGGCCACTCCCACCACTTGAATTAACCGCTACTCTATCCCATAAATTTGAACTGACAGGTCTTTTTCTCTTGCTTACCTTCTTTTTATATGCATGATGAAATTGCACTAGGCCCATTGTATGTATATGTTGTATAAACAATACCTCTAATCCGAAGTTACTAACATCTACAGGGACTGCAAGCATCAAGATTATATTTGAGAAAACTACCGTCAAAACCTCTGGAAATCTCTCACAGCTTCCGCCATTTGAGATTCCACGGATTCCCGATGCCTTGAGACCTCCATCTAATACAGGGACTGGAGACTTCGAGGTAACGTACCTCGACTCAGATACCCGGATTACTCGAGGCGATAGGGGAGAGCTTAGGGTGTTTGTGATCTCATAACACCAAGAAATTCCTATTTACATGATTTTAACTTTTGTGTATCTCCAGTAATTATCAAGGAATTCCTCATAAACATTACCATGTAAACTTACCTTATTGTAAATGTGAATCATTTATTGAATATGTACTTCAAATCTGCATCATTTATTGTTTATCTGAGAGAAGTCTGGTATTAGTTTTCTGCAGTTTTCTTGCTAATTTTGGGGAGTGGAATTTACTTATTGAACTACTTTTAATGAACCTACTTGTTATTATCCTATTACTAAATTCACATGTGAATCCTATTTTGTCTTTTTTTTTTTTTTTTTGTACTCACTCTCTATGATTAATTTCTACATGCAAAATGACACAAATAACCCTATGGATAGGGCTGGAATATATTCCAAACTGTTTCAAGGGGTAATTTGTAAAAAAGGAATTGCAAGAAGTTCCTTTGCAATATGTTTTGCAGGGGATCGGTTCGGGATCAGCTTGTGGAAATTAGCCGTTATAACACCAACGGCTACTTTTTATTCGAATTTCTAAAAACCCATTCGTTTACTTCGTTCTTTCAAGAACAAAGAAAGAAACCCCAAACCCCACGCCATCCCAAGCCCTTCTGAAACTCTTCTCAAAATCTCAAATTTCTCTCTTTGATCTCATCAATGGCGCCTACGCCATCGCCAAGACTCCTCCAAGGCTTCCATACCCCATCGAAGACCCCTCAGTCCAAGCATCGTCTCCAGTTCTCCACCAAGACCAACAGTGTTCACCCTTCTCCCAATCCTTTGTCAACTGCCAAAGAACCCGCCGTTCCGACGGAGCATCCCGTGGAAGTCATCGGCCGGATCCGTGACTACCCTGATCGGAAAGACAAACCCTTGTCGGCCCTCGAAATCACGCAGGACGGTAGGTCAGTGAGGCTTCGGACAGACATTGGCTACCGAGATTTCAGTCTTGATGGTGTCTCTGTCTCTGAAGATGAAGATCTTGAAGGGTTTTACAAGAAGTTTGTGGAATCGAGGATTGCTGGAGTGCGGCTTGGGGCGAAATGCACTATTATGATGTATGGCCCAACGGGCGCGGGAAAGAGCCATACAATGTTCGGGTGCTCGAAGGAGCCAGGGGATTGTTTATAGAGCTCTTAGGGACATTCTGGGGGCTGAGGGATGGGGAGAATGGGGTTGATGATGGTGGTTTTAGAGTTGGGTTATTTGTGCAGGTTGCTGTCTTGGAGATTTATAATGAGGAGATTTATGACCTGCTTTCTGGAAGCTCAAATGGAGGTGGAACTAGCTCTGGGTTTCCTAAGGGCAACACTCCCAAGGTGCGCTTGTTTTTGGATTTTTATTGGTTTTTTCTTGGTTTGTTTTGAAAGTATTTGAATATTTTCTTTACCTCTGGAAATTTGGAACTTTTTTATTACATTTTCTTGTGTTTCGTTTAGCTTTGGCTTTCAGTGATTATGTTTATTTAACGTGTTTATCATTTAATGTTAGAATTTTACTAGTTCTGAGATATTTTTGAGGCATCTCACAGACTAATGGCCATCAAGCTGACTTCGCGGTTGTTGTAATGACCCTTACTGTGTTTGTTTGCAAGTGTTAATAATAAAGTAGGTTGAAGTGTTGTCAAAGTTTCATCTTTATAGGGATAAGACATCAAAATCATTGCTGTGTCTTGGTTTAGCAAGAATTTCAGAGATGCATTAGCTACTGGATGGTTTTCTAATGTTACATTGTTTTGAAAAGCATGTCCTTAACCTAAGCTGTATCTGTTTTTCTATCTATATCTTGCATTGTGTTTATGTTCTGTTTTCTGCACATGCAGGTGAGGCTTGAAGTAATGGGCAAGAAGGCAAAGAATGCAAGTTATATATCTGGTAATGAAGCTGGAAAGATATCAAAAGAAGTTGCCAAAGTAGAGAAGAGGCGAATTGTTAAGAGCACTCTCTGTAATGAGAGAAGCTCACGAAGTCACTGTCTGGTTGGTTATTGCTTCCTGTTTGTTGATTTGTTATACCTTTTGATTCTGTTATTTCTTGTGAGTTTGAGTGTTTGATTATCGAGTATGCAGATAATCTTGGATGTCCCGTCAGTGGGTGGGAGGCTAATGCTTGTTGATATGGCAGGCTCTGAAAATATAGAACAAGCTGGCCAGCTTGGATTTGAGGCCAAAATGCAGGTTCAAATACCTTGTGGAGTCACCCTAATTTCTGTGTGTTATTATGAATCAGAACAAACTTTTTTTTTTTTTGTCATTCCCTTTAGCATTCAGTGATAGTTGTAAGTGGCTGCATTACTGAATGTGCAATTATGGATTTGGTTTTAATAGAAGTGTGCTGATTAATTTTAGTTATAAACTGGAGTTAAGGGATTTTTCTTCATGGACTGATCTCAGACTTGTTTTCTTTTTTCACAGACAGCTAAGATTAATCAAGGAAATATAGCCTTAAAAAGAGTAGTTGAGTCCATTGCAAATGGGGATTCTCATGTTCCATTTAGAGACAGCAAGCTCACGATGCTTTTACAGGTATCTTACAATTTTCTTTTGATTGATGCCTATCAAGACTGAGTACTTCTGCTGATTATGGGCAATTTTCACATTGATTTTATTGTTGTCTTCAGGACTCATTTGAGGATGATAAGTCCAAAATCTTGATGATTTTGTGTGCAAGCCCTGATCCAAAAGAGTTGCACAAGACCATCTCCACCTTGGAGTATGGGGCAAAAAGCAAAGTGCATAGTCCGTGTAGCTCATATGCCAACACCAAAGGAGAAAATGAACTCTGAAGAGTCATCTGTGCATCTAAGATCCAGAATAGTTGCAATGAACCAGTTCATTTTACAAGCTGCAATTGGAAAAACAAGCTCAAAGAGAAAGAGCGTGATGAAGCTAACAAGGAGCTACTGAGGAAAGAAGAAGAAATATCAGAGCTCGCACTAGGCTGAAACTGATTGAAGGAAGAGGGATCGGCAGCAAAGGAAGACGCAGATCAAGTCAAAGGTTGATGAGAGAACACAAATTTTGAAAGTTGAGTTGATGAAGATGGAAGAGAGGATGATAAAACAACAAGAGGAACTCCATATGCTGAGGCAGAGATTGGAAGAAATGGAATCTGAAAGGAGTAAAGCTGTTGATGATGCATTACACAACATAGATGGGGGAAGCAGATTTATGAAACGGCTGTCAGAAATCTATGCAGAAGGTGATCAAGGAATGGAGAAATCAATGGAGTTGGATATGGGAGAGCCACAAATAATCTATGATGTAAAAGAAATAAAGGAGGGCCTTCACCAGACTGGAAATTATTCAAGCTGCTCTTCAGCTAGTACAGTTCTTGCAAACATTGAAGTTACCGGTGATGCTACAATTCCAAGATCACCAAGTAGAGTGTTCTTGAGCACTGTTTATGAAGGTGAAGAAGAAGAAGTGGATAGCTCAGAAGGTGATGAGATTGAAAAGGAGGTCGTTGAAGAAACAGCTGAACATGGTCGACAAATGATTGATGAATTTGGTTGCTCTGCAATTTCTGATTGTCATTTACAAGAGCAAAATTATTATTTTGGAGATTATACTGATTTGGACGGGGATTTAATGGAGAGGCATCATCTATTAGGAACAGAAGTTGTTTGTGGTAAAAATCCTAGAGATGTGGACTCTACCAGGAAAACAAGAATTCAGAATATTTTCAGGCTTTGTGGCAACTACAGAGAGCTAGCTCAGCAAGTCAAAACTCCATTGTCATCCAAAAAGCAAACACTCAATCATCTCCCTCAGCACTTGGTAAGGACTTGAGCGCCAAAGGCTCACCAGCAGACTTTTGCTCAACAACCAAATAATTATCTTCCGGATATTGTAGTTACTGAAAGCCCGATATCTAATTCCGTTATGCCATTTGCAACCCTCCACCTCGAAGATGAGTTTGAAAACACATCACAAGAGTTGAAGGAGAATCCTAGACCAGTGGTACCAGAGGAGGCAGATGGCTTGATTGATGTCTTTGTCAAATGGGAAGCTTCGAAAGAATCCTCAGGGAATATCATTGCAAAATTGAAGGTGTTGAAGGGCTCCACACTTTCAGATTTGCGGAAACTCATCGAAGTCCACTTAGAGGAAGACAAGAACAAACAGGGATTCACTTTTCTTCTTCTTGGGGTATGTCAATATCTTAATTTGACTCTAGTTATAGTAAAAGGTTTATACTGTTGTTAACGACTCCTGCTTGTATTTCTACCAGGATCCTTCAGGAGTTCCAGTCTCAAGAGAGAAAGAAACAACAGTCCAAGCAACCAAACTCCCCATCTGCAACAACCAGCCAAATGTTCGTCTTGCTTGCTTGCGTCCAATCAACAAGCCAGTGCAGAGGCCTAACCACGTCCCATTTAGCTCATTGGAGAACACACTCCCTTTTTCTTCAAATTCTCCATCAACAAAGTCACAGTTTGTCAAGTATTCTCACCGAATCCGGTTATCAGAACACAAACTATCTAGCAGGATTGAGAGCTTAGGTGATTCAAAGTTTACCTTTTGCTAATGCTATATATATTTTTGCACAACAGCTTGCATGTATTTGTATTTCATTTTCCTCCGTAACCAAATGTGTTCGTTTGTGCACGTCGAGCATCATCCACTGCTTGGGGATGGCTTTTTTTGTACAATGTATAGTAGTTATGAATTCCTATTGGTACTAGTTGTGTGGTGTTTGCATGTGCGTAGTCAATTGCATGTGCGTATGCATTTCATTGTTCGTGCCAAGCAGCAGTACTGATAAACAATGGTATGTTTTTTAGGTGAACTGGCACCTCTCCATAACATTCTTTCTGATAAACTAAATAGATCATAAAGTTTATGCCGTGAAAAGTAAGAATTATAAACAATTGGACATGAGTTGAATCTAGGGTTGTTAAATGATCAAGCTGTTCGTGAACAGCTCGAGATCGACTTGGTAAACGCTCGAGCTAGGTTTGGAATTTTGAGCTGAGCTGAGCTTCAATTTCAAGCTTAAAATTAACTTCGAGCCGAGCTCAAGCTGAGTTGAGCACGATAACTCAAAATTTAATATTAATATATTAATATATAATATAAAATATTAATATATAAAAAAAGTTTTTAATTTCGAGCTAAATCGAGCCAAGCTCGAATTTTCAAAATTATAATAGAGTTCTTAATTTCGAGCTAAATGAAGCCGAAGTTCGAAGCTTCAAAATTAAAATCGGTTTTAACTCAAACTTTCAAAATTATAATCGAGCTCAAACGTAAGTTGAAGTTTGAAATTTTCAAAAATTAAAATCTAGCCGAAATTGAAATGGCCAGTTCTCAATCAACTCCTGACCGCTTAAAGCCCAAGTTGCACCTGATAAAAAATGTTAATGTCTGATGTGTCCATATTTTCCTTTTTAAAATAAAAAATAAAAACACCAGCAAAAACTATAATTTGAAGTTTTTATAAGAACACTTTATTTTTAATTATGATGTATCATTTATTTATTTTTATTAAATAAAATATAAGGTTTAACAACCGTGCCCCTCATAAAGAATTGTGAGAAATGTGAAGCTATCGCTGCGAGTACGTGGAACTTCTCGGTTCCTCAAAGAAGCATTCTATTGTTCTATTTCAACCAACCTCGCTGCTCGGCAGATCGGGGAGATCAGAGCGCGAGAGCAAGAGAGAGATGGAGACGGAATCAGCGGCCGGGGGATCGAGGTGACGGGCATGAACTTCGCCTACGATGCCCAGCCTCCTCTTTCTCCCGCTTCACCCTCAACATCGCCCCAGGATCCCGTTGCCTCCCTCATCGGCGCCAATGGATCTGGTAACCCTAATTCCGAATCCTCGCGGAGATTGAATGAGCTCTGTTTTTTTCGTTAGGTTTTGGGCTTGAATTGTTTGCAGGAAAGACGACATTGCTGGAAGATCATGGCCGGGAAGCACATGGTAGGTGGGAGGGATGTGGTGAGGGTGCTGGATCGCTCTGCTTTTCATGATACTCAGCTGGTCTGTGACGGTGAGCTTGCCTACTTGGGTGGTTCCTGGAACAAGACCATCGGCTCTGCTGTGAGTTTTCCTAAGCTTCTGCATGTTTCATCGATTTCAATTAGTGATCCGAATACATAGAGTGAATGAAACTACTAATATTCTCAGTGGAGCGATTAATAGGACTTCATGAAATGTGCTAATGTTTTCAAAATTTATTTGAATAATTTGGAAATGGATCTTCATATGTGAATTCTATGAGAGTTCCAGCTTAATTATTGGTACTCTGATTATTTCAGGGGATGTGCTGCTCCAAGGAGATTTCTCCGCTGAACACACATGATTTTCGGAGGTATGTTTGCTACTGGGGTATACAGTATATGATTGTTTCTAGGCATGGTGCACTTTATTATCAATTTTTGTTTAATTCTTATGTTTTTTGGGTTATTCTGCTACTTTACTACTGTTAATGGTTCCATATATGAAGTACCATAGACAAAAGTAGCAGAGTTTCATGCATTTAGTCTGTGTGGTAATGTGTTCTTGTTTGGAAGCCTGAATGTGTGTGTGCATGAAGGCAAATGTTTTTGTTATGTTGTCAAAGTGAACCACCAGTTCTTGGGCTTCTTGTCAATTGTTATTTCAGGGTTTTTGTCTATTTTAATCTCCATATTTGCATCTCTTATTATTGTTACTGAAAGAGTTATGTGGTTGAATGTGAAATTTAGAATTTTCTACCTTCTTTTTTGTTCTTTTCAATGCTTCACAGTTGAAGGGGTTGATCCTCTTAGGAGAGAGATGCTGATTGACCTGCTTGATATCGATCTGCAGTGGAGGATGCATAAAGTTTCTGATGGGCAGCGCCGTCGTACAAATTTGCATGGGACTTTTGCAACCATACAAGGTAATGATTGTTCACTCATGCTTGCCCATCATCTTCAGTGATGTTCTTCAAATGCTGTATTGTGCTTCCATTTCTATTCTTTAGTATGCTACATTTTTTATTATTTATTTGTATTTGTATTTTTATGTTCTCTTACAGCTGGTTGAGAAAAATGTGGTGTTATGCTCTTTTAACTTTGAATGTATATTGAAAATTTCAATTTCAAGCCATCTATGCTTAATGGCAACTAAAACACAGGTACTATTGCTTGATGAGGTCACTGTCGACCTGGATGTTGTCACAAGAATGGATTTACTCGACTTTTTCAAGGATGAATGCAACCAGGTACGAATCATATCCATTTATCCATCATTGTTTAAATCATTGCCCCCTAGAATTAAATTAATCATGTTTTGTTACAGAGAGGAGCCACCATAGTTTATGCAACTCATATATTTGATGGTCTCGAGACATGGGCAACACATGTGGCCTATATCCAAGATGGTGAATTAAGGAGATGTGAAAGCCTTGGTAATATTCATGAGCTGAAAAGTGCCAACAACTTACTTTCAGTTGTTGAATCTTGGCTCCGTTCTGAGACTAAGTGTTCAAAGAAAGAGCCTGTCAATTCTCTTGTACACTCCAGCAAAACCTCGCCTTTGATTCATCTCCTTTCAGATCATCCAGGCACATGGCCTACTATCGATGATAAGTCTTTACTAGCGCCAAAGTATCAGCTGTTCAACTTTGATATAAGGACCACACTCAATAGTCGAGATTTAAATATTTCTTTTTATTTTATCTTTTACAAATACAAAGAATCTTTTATGATAATATTATATGATCTTCTGTTTATGGTATTTTGTTTAGTTCATGCCATGTCTCTCAGACAAAGTGACTTCCATCTGATTGATTCAAATAAAATTTATATGTCCTTCAATTGTGTCCCTATTTAGCTTCTTGTGTTCATTCACGTTGTTGCTGCTTCAAGCAGTTATAACCACAGCAATCAGTCTGAAGACCTTGATGTGCTGCCAGATTGATTTGAATTGAACTTTATAACTATTTGTGTTGTTGGAGTAAACTTCCAAAGATGGTGCATTGTAAATTTTTGAAGATGGTGCATATGGTAGCATGCCTAAAAGTCATGGTGATCTGTTTTGTTAATCAACTTTATGAAAGATGTTGCCATGAATAAAGGATATTGATTAATTGTGTTGTATACAAACCTTTAACAGTATTGATGTTAACAGAAGTCTCCGTACTCTCTGCTTTAGTCCCATAAGGATCTATGGCCATATAACCTCTATTTCAAGAGTTAAACAACTCCTTAGGTTGTGCCTTTGACAATAATGGTGTCCTCATTTATTGAATGTTTATCAATTATTGTGGTATTTCCCTGTCTGCAGTGGTTTATTCCTGGATTGATAGATATTCTTCGAGAAGCACTTGAATGACTTGATGGCTACTTGTGCGATGTCCATGGACTCTGTGTCTAAAACTCATATTATCTCGTCTTGAATTCTTGATGCTGACTTTTAAAGCAGAGAAATATCCCTACCTAGTATACCATCTCAATGACCTCCTCATCTGAAATGTTTGAGAATCTTCAGTTGCAGAGGTTCAATCAAATCAAAATGAATTTCATCATATTCAGCTTGAAATTTTGATGGGACTAGGAAATCATTGATTTCCACAGTAGGTAGGTAGCATTCAAACTTGAATACCATCTTCTATGTTGTGTAAATCTTAATTGCATTTTCAGGAACTCTAGCTCCATAACTTGGAATGAGATTATCCAAGAAACAGGGAATCAGGGAAAAGGATATGAGATTGCTATCAGTATGTTTGTGTGAAATTCAGTTTTTGAAAGTTCATGTTTTTATGAAAGTAAATATTTTTTTTTCGTACACACTGCTATCAGTTTACTCTTGTTTTGCATGATTACCAGTTTGCAGATAAGCTTCTCACCATCCTGTTGGCTAGCAATACTTCCCATCTGCCTGGCCTTGAAGAGTATAAACATCATGGTGGAGTAAATTTCTATCATGCTGGTGACACTGTTAGATTAAATTGTGCTAAGGAAGTATATTCTCATTAAAAAAAAGTAGTGATGAGTGATGGATAGGCTTTGAGAGACATTTGATGAATGGGGACCTTAATTTTCTTGGAACTCTAGTGATTGTTTAGCTTCTTGTTATTATTTAAGTGATATAAGAAACAAAATAGAAAGAATTGAATATTTGCAAGATTGCAGGTCCCCTGTTCAGCCAATGAAGTCTTCTTTCCTAGAAGGTTATGCTCAGGTATGTCCATTTAATACTGAATATAATAAGAATCCTTTCCCACAACTTGTTCATTGGGAAATCATTTTAATGTTATCTGCATTATATATTGCAGCTGGACCTGCAGTCGCTTCATCTATTTCTTGTCACCAAAAGATAATGTTTCTTCCCACTCGAGCTCATACATTAACTTTGTGATAATTACTTTCCCGTTGTAAAAGTCTGCAGCTTTGAAATGCTTTGCCTTTTTCCTCCCATCTATATAATAATTTAGACTGAAAGGAGGTACATAGTGCATGTGAAATTTTAATTTATTATCTCAAATTCTACAAGGAGAATAAGAAAGCATGATCAACCTTGGGAATTATCAATTGGCTGATTATTGTCTACAAGCTATGTAACCTCTGGATGGGCCAAAGAATTAGCCCTTGGTGGGCCCTGCAAGGATCCATCCCTCTCAATGACAGACTCAGGGTTGGGTCCCGTGGGAGGCCCCAAGTGCCATGGTCCCACCCTTGCTAATATCTTTGTTGTGGCAATTACTGATTGGGAATATTAGCACTAAAATTTGCAATTTTGTCTTTATTTGATGTGTATGTCTTAGTTGTTATATTGTTGTAATTGCTTGTCAGGGAATCGAAGAAGCCAATACTTCTTTTTTAGGTTATTAATACGCTACATTAGGACAAAGCTACTGAGTTAAAACAGAATTGTTCTTTCATTGTGGACATGCAGCCCCTGGTTTCTCAGAGCATTAACTCTTAATTTCAGATTAGCTTTTGTGCTGTCAACCATGCACAACTTCAGAAGAATCAATTTTCAGTCTTTCTTATTTAGTGTCTCTTAGTGAAAACGAGTTGTTATGCATTAATAAGAAGATTTATGTTTGTTTCAGTATATATCTTTATTATTTTCTGTGAAAATTGTTGACTAGTCATCTTTTTTTTTGTGTTTATTTGTTAAATGAACTTCTTTGGTTTGTAAAAGGATACAAGAAGGTGGAATTCAAAACATGGTATCTTATTCAGTGCTTTTAGGAAGTGCGGTTATTATCATTAGACTTTTTTGGGTAAATTCGTTCTTTCCGTTCACCTGTCATTGAAAGCATGAAATTGCACGTATACAATTATGATTATTACAGTGACACATCCACTTGTTACATTTTACATAAAAAAACCCTTGGTTGATGGGCTTTCTAGTTGATAGTTAAGTATTGAAACTATAAAAATTGTGAATTAATTGATTCAGATATGTGTATACCCCTGAATGTTATCTGTAGTAAGATTATTTTGAATAAAAAGGTTGTGAAAGATTTTCCTTTGGAAGAAGCTCTGGAACTTGATGCTACTTTTGCCGTTGTAAACCTGTTTTCCGGTGATTCAACTGTTGAGACCTCCAAGTGTGTGTACCATTTAAGTATCATATCATTACAGCAAGCAATATGGAATAGTTTTGTTTTTCCCCATATATTATTATTGATTTTAGTACCTCCAATCTTATTCTCTGTCAAATTTATCTAGGATGCTGAAGGCTATTTTATCATTATGAACCATTCACAAGAGGCAGGACTAATCTGACAGTAGAAATGCCATATGAATCCAAGCAGTTAATTTCATGGAGACAATAATATAATAATATGGGGATTTGAGTGAGTTCCCTTGAAATCCTTATCACTTGTCCCTGGCAGGTTAATTTTCACCGCGAGTAAGACAATTACCAATCCTTTGGATTTGTGGAGGGTATGCATCCAATTTTTTTAATTATTATTTTTGTTATTTTTATTTTTATTTTATTTTGTTTTATTTGTGAGTTCTTTGGTCATTATTCATCTTATTCATCTTTCAAAAGCACAGGACCATGGAAAAGGGAATTGAAGAGCAAGCGCCCAGGTAAGCTTCCTAAGATCATTCTCGAGGCTGTCTATGAAACCAACCTTTTTAAATTAATTTCAATGTCTGTTGTTTTAATTATTTGCAAGAAAGTCCCAATCTGAGATTGAAAATGATTTTTGATGTTGAAATATTTGCATATCAAGAATAAGGGAGCAAGCACTCATCTTCTTGAAGTAATCTTTATCAAGCCCCTAAATCAAAACCTACTACCTTCTTAACTACCTTGGGTATGGAAGTCGTAATAATATAACACAAGTTGCTGGTAGTGTTTTGTGGTCAAGGACAAGAAGTTCAATCACTTAAGTTGAATAAAGAGATAATATACATAGGAAGTAGATGACTAAAGCCATTTGTCGGTCTAAGATTAGGCTGTTATGGTCTGAACTCCTGAGTTTGTCCCCCAAAATGGAGGTCTAGCGTCACATCAATGTCTACTTAAGCTTATGATGGCATACTAATCAAGAGGAGCATTTATTTGTGAGATTTCCACGTGTTGTATATGGCATGTGTGTGGCATCAAAAGAGTACAAATAGATGAGCAGTTAGTAGGTGATTCCCAAGAGTTGTGTTACCTTTTGTTAACTCTGGAATTAGTCTTGCCAGAGCCTTGCTTAGTTATTACTTACCTGCCATAGCAGGAGTGTGTGCTTTGTGCTACAAATTTAAAATGCTGAGGGTCCTCATATAAGGACAATCTTGAAATTATTGATTTAGGTCATTGTCTGATTATTAAGAAATTAATTTATTAATCTGAACAATCTTCATGGTTTCCATCATATTATTTGTGCATGTATCATGATGTGGCCTTGCATCGAAATTCTATTATAGTCAAGCAATTTGCTCTAATGCTATAATATCTTATATGTCACCATGCTTACACTCATGTTATCCTATTCTTTTCATTGATTGTGAAATATATCAAACATAATACCAATTTGAAAGAGAGATCAAATAATTTCATCCTCATTTATGAAAACTAAACACTATGATTTTTAGGTGATTGAATGAAAGTGTTATTTGATATAGAAAGCTTCCCAAGAATTTGTATAGCTTCAATGCTGAACATTATCTTAGTTTCCACACCAATGAAATCTTTTCTTGTATTCTTTAATATCAGAAGTCCTATTAAAAAGTGTACATCCATGCATAATGATCAAGCTTACAATTGAAAGAGCTTGTTCTTGAAAATTCCTTGTAGCATTGGACATTCCCAGCAAAGATCCCTCATCTACCAAAACACCTAATCTAATAAACCTTAAATAATTTTTATAAACCAACATTGAGTTGTTTTTAACCATTTATACATTTGGATGGTAGTTGTTCTTTGCATGTCCCTCCAATTTTAGTGACATCTTCTTTGCTTGCTAACATTACTTTTCCTTGTCACCAAACTTACACACCAATTAGTCAGCATCCACTCTCTACTTGGTTATGATTCAATTAACATCAGCCAACTTTCCTTATTCAAAATTAAATTTCCATATGAAGAACAAGAAAAGCCTGTATTTTATTGATAAAGCATGCCAATAGCAGCATGACATGTTCATTGATTGTGGCAGGGTTTTATTTTGACAATAGGAATGCCTTTGATTACCTTTTAAATTATTGCAGTAAAATGTTTCTATCTGTCTTGCTCTATTTGAAGTTTAATTAAAAGACCCTCAAAATGCTTAATAATTCATTACAGATCCTAGGAGATTAAATAGAGTAACTTGATTGACCAACCATGGTAGGTTAGGAGATCTGATTTCTGGATGATATTTCTTTTCCTGTTGTTTCTTCTTCATTTGCTATATCTTGACATTAGCATTCTGTCCTGGAAAACAAAGTACAAACTGTTTTTATTGTTGTTGCGTAGATGCCTTTTTTAGCTTGTATACTTTTTCATTTTAGCTTGGGTGTATTTAGTAGTGTATGTGGACCTATCTTATGTGTGATTGAAGTAATTACTTTGCTTTATTTTTTCATAAGATCCATATGTGTTATAATTGTCAAATATTGTGTGAACGGGTCAATTACTTTGGCCTTTGAGTTTTGTATATTATATATAGACATTGGCAAGGATGTAAGTGTGTTTTTTACATGGAGAGAGCTGATAAGTATATGGAAAGCAAATAAGTTCCCAAGTGATTCTAGTCCCATACATAAAACTATAATCACATCCAAATAAGGTATGCTAACTATAGAGAATAATAAATGAAGAAATAAGAGGAATCGATCTTGTGGCTAAATAAAGGAAAGTTAAGTGTGGAAGGTAAAATTGTTCTTACTTCGACAATCCTCTCAAATTGGATGCAGTGCTTGATCAACAAGCATCAATTTGCTACTAAGAAAACAATGTCAAGGGATGAGTTGGCCGAGCCGAAAGTCCGAGGGGCCAAGAGCTAGCCGAGCCGAAGCCATAACCGAGGTAATGAGACGAGGTGCCGAGCTTGGCCGAGCCGAAGCTATACCGAGGTGCCAACACGAAAGCTAGTCCTTGTTTCTAACTATACCATAACGGGTGTGTGACGCAGATAGCCGAAGCCGAGCCGCTGAGGAGCCGGTGCAGTAGTCCCGGATGGAAAGACTACTATGTTGAAACATGCCAAGCGCATGTGATAGCCGAAAGTGACGCAACATCATGATCCTAATGATAAAACCGCTTTGCAAGAAAAAAGCCTATATGGAGTGAGCTTGCATGATGGACCACAAGTTGGTGACAATACATGGAGCTCCACTGGAACCAAGAAGTTTCCAAGACATGATGCTGGGCATCAAGCACAACCTATGGAGGAGAAGAAAAATCCCTAGATCGTTGAACCTGTAGGCTCAATATACCACTGTCAAATATTGTTTGAATGGCCTAATTACCTTGGCCTTTGAGTTTGTATATTATATATAGACATTACGTAGGATGCTTTACATGGAAAACAAATAAGTTCATGCCGCATGATTCTAGCCCTATCTTCATGGAAATTATAATCACAAATAAAGTATGCTAACCGTAGAGAATAATAAATGAAGAAATAAGAGGAAATAATCATGTGGTTAAATAAAAAAAAGTGTGGAAGGCAAAGCTGTCCATACTGACAATAATAGTATTAACTTGAAAGGCAAATTAAATACCAGAAATATGGTAGAGACACAAAATTATCCTTGATGACACTGATTCAAGCATTTTTGTATGAACAGGTCCCACTCTCCCTATAAAACAAAGATCCAGTTTATCTTTTTCATTTTAATATAATTATAGACATTTCATTTTTTTAGTTAAGATTGACAAGTTAAGGTCAGTATTTCATTTATCCTGCAGATGATATGTTTTATACTTAGTTTTAAAATAGATTAATATTGATCTTGTTTAATTTTCATTCAAATTATTTTAGTTTATAGTTTATAGTTTATCGCCATTTGCCTGTCTCCCTCTGCCGGCCAATTTCATCAAGTCATTAAGAGAATGGGATGACATTTTCCAGAGACATCCTTAACCTGCCAATTGGCCTGGCAGACTGGGAAAAATAAGAAAGATTGTAAGTTGTAACTCAGTCTAACTTAGAATACACTTGAACCAAAACAGAATACATATTTATATATATAAGATCAAAAATAAACATAATGATGTATTCTTTTAAATAAATACACTTACCCTTCTCTAAAACATGTCTCCCCTGCTCTTTGACAGGCATTCCTTCCATGCAAAACCTTGGTAGACAGCAACCATGATGAAAAAGCAACTTAGAGGTGCATGGTGAACTTGACTTGATCCAGCCCAATGAGCCATGGGACTGCAAACCTCATGGGAGGCTATCTTCAAGCTTCCCACCATTACCACACCGGTGGAGACCTCTCTGAGTTCATGGATCATGTAGTGAAACAACTCTCTGAGACCTCTCCGGCCGCCGACAACCTTGATAGTTTCTCTGTCAAGCCGCTGTCCCCGCATGTCGACCACCGTCCCCGGAAAATCCCCCGGAGAGACGAAAGAGATGTCACCACCAAAACACCAGACCAGACCATTGGAGACCAAGGGTTGAGGATGATCACTCTGCTCCTAGAGTGTGCGGTAGCTATATCAGTGGAAAACCTGAGCGAGGCCAACAGAATGCTACTGGAGCTGACCCAAATGGCATCCCCATACTCATCATCCTGTGCTGAGAGGGTAGTGGCTTACTTCACTAAAGCCATGGCTTCCAGAGTGATGAACTCATGGCTAAGGACCTGCTCTCCAATAGTCCCCTACAAGAGCATCCTCTCTCATCATTCCAGGCCTTCAACACCATCTCCCCTACATCAAGCTTCGCACACTTCACAGCTAACCAGACCATCCTTGAAGCTTTCCACCAAAAGGACGTGGTCCCACATCATAGACCTGGACATCATGCATGGCCTCCAATGGCCGGCTCTCTTCCACATCCTGCAACAAGGCCTGAAGGCCCCCACTCATTAGACTAACTGGCTTCTGGTTCATCAATGGATGCTCTAGAGGAGACTGGCAGGCAGCTCTCCAGCTTTGCCAAGAGGCTGGGCATGTCCTTTGAGTTCCACCCGGTCGCGAAGCGCTCCGGTGACATCGATCCATGGATGGTGCAATCCCGGCACGGTGAGACCGTTGCCGTGCACTGGCTCCAGCACTCACTCTACGACGCCACAGGCCCAGACCTGCAGACCATGAGGTTACTTGAGCTCCTATCCCCTCGGGTCATCACCTTAGTAGAACAAGAGATGATCAGCTGCGGCTCATTCTTGGACCGGTTTGTTGGCTCACTGCACTACTACTCAACGTTGTTCGACTCCTTAGGAGCATCACTGGCGTGTGATGACCCTGGTAGGCAAAGGGTGGAACATGGTTTGCTAGGGAGGGAGATCACAATGTATTGGCCATTGGTGGCCCAGCAAGGAGCGGGGAGGAGAAGTTTGTGAGCTGGAGAATGGAGCTCGCACAGCGGGGATTCGTGCAGGTGCCGATGAGCGGCAATGCCATGGCGCAGGCGCAGCTGATACTTAACATGTTTCCGGCTTCACTCGGGTATGGAATACTTCAAGGAGATGGCACGCTGAGGTTGGGCTGGAAGGAGACCGGACTCTACACGGCTTCAGCTTGACAGCACCTCAGCTTCTTCACTAAAAAATGTTTAGCGTTAGCTTCTTTAGTTTGTTGTTCATCTTCTTTATGGAAATGAGTTTTGGATCAAGACCTGTGTTTCTCTTCTTGTAGTTATGGGTGGGTAGTTTTGATTGATTATTGAGGCTGCATGATGGAAGTCATCGTTATTCAAGGTTTCTAACACTTGGATTGTTAGCATTCGATATTTGATTAGATGTTAATGGGTGATTATATATGTGGGAGATACTGCTTGTCTGAACCTTCTTATGGAATCCCAGATAAATAAGATAGTCACTTATATCAGTGATGGAAAATCATGGGTTTTGGTTTAAATTCACTAATTCAGTATGTTTAGATGTGTTGTTTTGTTATATTCAAACACTTGGTTAAAATGTGATATATGAAGACTTGAATGGATTTTGTGATTAGTTGAAAATTTTATGGTAGCTAAAAAATAATTTAAATTGAATGGAATAATATATATTTATATATGTGAAGTGTTTACAAGTCATGAGAACTTGAAAAATGGAGAGGAGTTCACAAGAAGATGGAGGAAGACTTGGGATCAGAAAACTCTTGTTATTGGCACATTCAAGCTTTTGGATCAAGTTGATGAGCAATGATATACATCACGATAAAACTTCACGAATAAGTTTCTCAAAACAACACTATCCCCGGTATTTATTACATGGATGGGTAAGATGATTTCTAAGATATTTATCATTACTCTAAGTTGATTTTAGTACGCAAGTCCTCCTTTTTCATTTGCATGTCATCTACAGACATGCAGAGAGACGTAGTATGTATAGCCTTTCCTCGAAAAGCCAACAAAAAAAAGGAAAAAATCACACAAAGGCTTCAACATTCCAGTTTCTTAAATGTATTATCTTAACAACCAAATTAGCAAAACATTCAAAATGTGAAACATAAGAGTTAAAAATATATATATATGGTACCCTTTGACAACCTAAATTAGCCAAACAGAACTCTAGCTTGATGATCCTCAGCCGTTCATTCGAACACTAATAATTGTCGGGGCTTTCTTTAAACTTGAAATAATAGAGCAGTTATAGTGGACCGTCGCGGTCCACTGATCCCCTATCATCTCGTATTTCCAACCGCTCGATAGCAACGCATCCCCTGCGTTGGACGGTGATGATTGGTTACCATTTAAGCGGAACAGTGAAGTACAACACGTCGCGCGAGGCCCCAGAACACAAGGGAACCAAAATTCCGTCTGGTTGTAACCTTGTCGGCCGGTAGCTTGCCGCCGAAGCGAGCGCGCTTCACCCTTCTGTTTTTTTAAATAATTATTTAATTTTTTATTAAATCATTTAATCATCCTGAGGTTGATATTTACACTCCTTATTGCAACAATCTACTCTTTTTAGGCTGAATATTAAAATTGGTTCTTCCGTGTGACCGGGGTGATGGATTGAAAACAAGGGTAGGGAATATCAATGCCTTTTGATTTTTAATATATGAAATTAAGGGAAAAAAGAAGAGAAAAAATCTCTCACCCGCTTTTGGCATGATTTGCTCTCACGGTCTCTCACCTGTCTCTCTCTTCTGATTCTGGTGAAGTTCGATGTGAATTTGGTGGAGTTTTTCGCTCTTAATCTGCAAATTTTGCAGCATTTGATCGAAGAATTCAATCCCAGAACCTAATTCTCCTGGCTATTTGTTATTATTATTTTTTTATAAAAAAAAATAACCGATGGCTCGGGTTATTGGTTATTGGCATTGGCTGTTGGATTTTTATTGTGGAATTGGAAGCTTGTGAATGGGAATCTTTGTGTGTTTGATGATCGGATGGAAGAGAGGGTTTGGTGAATGTAGACATTTGCGGAGGAATATTCGATTGTAGATTTTTGGTTTTTTAATCCAAGGTTCCAATTTGGAGATGGATTAAAGTTGAAGAGAAAAGGGTGGATTTCAGGCCTAATCGAATCGAAGAACCGCGTCAGTAGTTGGAGAAAGTGGGAAAATTTTCTTTTTTTTTAGTTGAATTTGCAGTCAGGAGTTGCATTGAGGGGAATCAGAGAGCGCTGATACCAATTAGGTGGTTTTCGATTTGAAGTTCATTTTTTTCATTCATTTTTGGATCATGGAGCATGTCGTTGGAGGAAAATTTAAGCTTGGCAGGAAGATTGGAAGTGGGTCCTTTGGCGAGTTGTATCTAGGTTTGCCATTTGTGGGACTTTTATTTGTTTTTGTTTGTGATTCGTTATTTTCTTTAGGTATTTGTGATTTGGATTAGATCATTTGATGCAGGTGTTAATATACAAACTGGAGAAGAAGTGGGCATCAAGCTGGTATGTTGCTAGACCACTCTTCTCTTTGGCATTGAGATTGTTAAAGCTGTATGCTTTTGATTGCTCCTGTGTTGAATTTTTTATGGTTATTCTAAAACTATCTTGGTTTTAGCTGGAATTTGAGTTTTATCTAAATCTAAGTTGAGATCATTGTTGAACTTGGGAATATGTTTTATATGACTTTTTTTGTTGGTTTTATGATGATCCAACAATCTCTTCAAAATGGGAGTTTCCTTTTATTTTTTTCTTTTTAGATATGTATATCAGACCTTTGTTATAAACCTACTCTGCATAATTTGCAGGAACCAGTGAAAACAAAGCACCCTCAGCTTTCACTATGAATCAAAATTGTATATGCTTCTTCAAGGAGGAAGTAGGCTATCGATCTCAAATGTTACTTATTTGTTCAGCATGTCAATGTTGATGATTTTTTTTCTTTGATTTTGAAATAAAGCTGGGATTCCCATTTAAAAGTGGTTTGGTGTGGAGGGAGAGTATAATGCCATGGTTATTGATCTCCTTGGGCCAAGCCTGGAGGACTTGTTCAACTACTGCAATCGGAAGTTGTCATTGAAAAGTGTGTTAATGCTTGCTGATCAGTTAGTAAGTATAATATTCTTCTGATGTTTCCTGTTTTTGTTATAAAATAGGAGGGATCTTATTTTTTCAAGTTTGGAAGAGAATTGCTATAGGATGTCCTTGCTTACTAAGAAATGAATTCCACTCTAAGTTCTTATCCGGTGTTCCTGCATTATTGAAGAATGCATCTGAGTTTCTTTTCTGTTGACGGTCTACTTTTTTTGAGTTTAATTTTAATGGCAGTCTTCTTTCTTTATTCTTTCTAGATAAATCGTGGTTGAGTATATGCACCTCACAAGGCTTTCTTCATCGCGGATATTAAGCCAGACAACTCTCCTTATGGGTCTAGGACGGAGAGCAAATCAGGTACCTACAGGTCTTAAAATAAGTTAAATGGCAGGGCAAACTTCCTAAATTGTTTATTAAATGTAAACAATTTTTACATGTTATAAATATGTTCCTCCAGTACATCTTTTTCATCTATTCCTTTTGCATGGAAAGAACCATTTTCAATTTAATGGTAGCCAAATGCCCATGTATTTCCCTTTTATTAGACTTCTTCATTCATCATTAAGTGAATTTAGTCCATTCTCCCATAGCCCCACTTGCTACTTCTCTTTTTTATCTGACATACCTAGAGAAGCTAGGCCATGTCTTGAGTTCCTAACTAGTTTGTTTTGATGCATGAGAATTATTTAGTTTTTCTTGTGCAATGGGGAATTCAGATCTTAGAATCTTCTATTTGAATCTGGAACATGAAGTTTCTGCACCCTATCTTTTGATATTTTATTCTTTGCTCCAGGTTTACATCATTGATTATGGCCTGGCAAAGAAGTATAGAGACCTTCAAACACATAAACACATACCTTACAGGTGAATCATGAAAATGCTTTTTTTGATGACTAGTACAAGAGTATTCTCATCTGCAGTACATTCACTGACAATATGTTTAAGCACTTTCTGCAGAGAGAACAAAAATCTCACTGGAACAGCACGCTATGCAAGTGTCAATACACATCTTGGGGTTGGTGAGTTCCAACGTTCACCAGAATCTAATTATTTTCTAACAAGATGCTTCCTCATGTAAGCCTTTTATTTCTCATTGGATTTGCCTCTTGCTTGTAGAACAAAGCAGGAGAGATGATTTGGAATCTCTTGGTTATGTTCTCATGTATTTTTTGAGAGGAAGGTAAGATCTGATATAGTATTCTTGTTAATCTTTTGATTCACATGTACTATTTTGGAGAATATATTGCTGAAGCTTACTGTATGGTCCTAATTAAATTTGTATTGTTACTGTCGCTCAGCCTTCCCTGGCAGGGTTTGAAAGCTGGCACCTAAAAAGCAGAAGTATGATAAGATAAGTGAAAAGAAAATGCTTACCCAGTAGAGGTAATGTTAGTTAGTTACATCCTGGGCTTTTGTCACCATATGAAATTACATCTGCTAATCCATTATATTGCCAATATTGAGGGGGCGGATGAGAATTATAATTAAGAATTTGAATATCGAAATCAGGTGCTGTGCAAATCATATCCTTCAGAGTTTATATCGCACTTCCATTATTGTCGCATCCTTGAGATTTGAGGACAAAACCAGATTATTCTTACTTGAAGAGGCTTTTCCGTGACCTTTCATTCGAGAAGGTATGCCTATCCTTTTCCAGTTGGCTGACCTGTAAAATTTTAGTCTAATAGTTAAGTTAGATATGACTCAGTTTATTTCATCTCTTATTTTATTGGCCCATTTGAGATCTCTTCCCATCCATGATGGAGGGTGAGCATGGAAAGTCAAAATTTAATGTGATGGAGTGAAAAATAGTTACGTAACATCAGGAACTTGTTTCTCTCTATCTCATCGCTGAATAGACTCTGCATCCCACCATCCAACTTTCCATCCAATATATTGGTGGGTTGGATGCTCTTTTGTGAATAGGAACAAAATCCTACTCTAGAACTTCTTCAACAACCTGTCTCTTAAGTTTGCTGTTTTTCAGGCTATCAGTTTGATTATGTATTTGACTGGACAGTTTTGAAGTACCCCCAAATTGGTTCTAATGTAAGGCCACGGGTATGTGTTATTAAGTATAATTCTACGTTCCTTATTTGCACTGTCCTGTATGATTGTATCCAATTATTTGTTTTATTCTGGCAGCTCGGTGGAAGAACAAGCGGTGCAGTAGGGCCATCAGTGGGAAGGGATGAAGAAACTTCAGGTTTGTTGTCATCTCTGGAGAAGTTAATATATGTGCAATAACCGATCTAGTATGTATTTACTTATAATGCTTGAAATTTTTGTGGCAGTTGGAGAAGAGATCCGTGATAGGTTCTCAGGTGCAGTTGAAGTATTTGCTAGAAGGAACAGTTCAGGTTCTGGTCACCATGGGGATAATTCAAAGCATAGAATTCATGAAGATGCACCCTCAACATCATCCACAAAAGACGTAAAAGTTTTGGAAGTTCGTCTAAGTAATGCTAAAACTACTATTCATACCTTCCCCAAGTGCAATACTTTTCTATTGGATGCGCTGAATATGTTTTGCACTGGCATTCTTTATGAATAAAAGTATTGACCTGTGCCTTCCTACAAAATTCTTTCCAAAATTGTTTCTAAAATGTATCTACATTTCTTGGCGTTTGTTTTCCCTCCTGTGCGGGCTTTCAGGATTCCCTGCGGAATGGAAGTGCTTGCCTCAAGAAGGCCATCATTCTCAAAGCAAGTCAGCTACTGAGTTCTGGGTGGTGAGCTTAGTAGTGAAACAACAGCTTCTTAGCTCGTGACAAGCCGGGCTGGTTTCAAGTAGCACCGCTGTCGGCAGCCATCAAAATGTCCAAAGTGGATTCATCACTCTGCTGGGCTTGAATCTGGGTCTTCTATCTCTCCCCGCAATACAGCTTCCCCGAGCCCCATCGCGGATGGTCACCCTCACCTCCAGAGAGCCTTTCTAGAGCTCCCTCTCCATTTGGCACAGTACAAAAAAGAAAAGTGAAAGAGAAAGAAGTACAAAACTACGCTGAGAAGAACTTATCGGGTTAAGCAAATAAATGAAATTGTCTGGTAAGAAACAACCTGCAATCTACTAAAAAGACTTGATATTATAATTTCTTGTCTCCTTCAATTTTTTTTTTTTAATGACTATTTCATTTCTTGGTGTTGAGTCTCTGTCCATGCTTTGTTTTATCTGCCTAATGGTGATGGAGGTGATATAAGCCATCAATAAACTGAATACCATCCTGTACCACCATTTGTATTTGTGTATATAAGATCCATCAGTCCATGACAAGGAGCAAGATGAACACCAATTGTGGGCCACAATGTAACAAATCCACTAGGGTTCTAATGAACTTGTAAATCTCTTATAGAAAGGGACAAAAAATTCCTCTCCTGCATATTGTTCATATATATTTAGGATTCTGCATTCATATTCTAATAAAAAAAAAAAGAGCAGTTCTGGATATTATTCACCCCTTTCCTTTGTTTTTCAAAGAGGAGGTTGATCAAATAAAGTGGGAATTGGGCCATATTCTTCTACACAGGTGAAATAGGCAATAGAACTTTTTGCAGGATTATGTCTGTATTTTTATTTTTTATTTTTTATTTTCTTGGAAAGTTCAGAGTGAATGCTCGATATTGGGGACAAAAAAACAGCAAGCGTGCCGTGGATGATTTCCTACTAATCTATGTATTTGTGTGTTTGGCTATTGGTGCTGGAAAAAAGCTTGAGGAATTTGGTTTTAACATTTTGAACTTGTTTTTGGGAACAAAGTTACCAATTCTGATTTTAATTAACATGAGTGTTTGGTCGAAAGAGTTGGAAATTAAATTAAGTTAAATTCATAGTGTGTCTCCTCTTCCTGCCGGAATACCTCCTCAAATGAGTTTTTCATCTTGGTTTTATTTTTCAAACAATATGGATATAAAAGTGCCTTAGCTAATATAATTTACTTCGCACTTCAGCCTCAGAAGGTATGAACTGAAATAAGCCTGTATGTTGATTGATCATGTGGTATCATTACTTCAGCTTTGTTTAAATTGAATTTATCCAAGACTCCATAAAATACAAAGCTTCATTTTATTATTGTCCATGCCAATACCTAATTAATCTAATAAACCCGACAACCTAAAAGAGACTCAGTATACTTATAGGTTTTCGCCTTAGGAAATATATAATGTTAAAAGGGTACATAATTTATTTTTGAGTTTACATCTAACAATTTCAAGATGATGCAAAAAGAAGTTAATGTGCTAGCAGCTTTTTATACAGATGGATTTCCTCTCTAAAATGGTTGATATGATTCCATAGTAGTTATTAATTTTTCTCTTTTATCATCAATTCCGCCCTCCTTACATAAATCTGTTAATTTTATTTATCAATTATTCATTCTATTACATTGAGGATTTTCCATAAAAGGAGAACCCAATATTTTGATAGATGTGATCATATATAGAACAAATACATGCATTTCATCCCCTAAATAATACATGGCAGAATTCCCAGGGTTGAACCATTCTTCTGGTGTTCCTCATCTCCTGGCCTAAAAATAAGGTGTAGATTCACTCCACTGAAATAACAGTTTTCCCATTTCCTTATTTTTAATCAGTCTCCTGCAAAACCTTCCATTTTCAGATTCCTTTTTATCTCCATTGTTCTTGTGACTTTTTTTTTCTGCACTTCTTCTCATTGTAGCCTTTTTGATTTACCTGATAATTCTTTTTGATCTTCCTTTTTGCCTTGTTTCCAGCTTGGCTAAATTTGTCTTTCTCTGATAGAGAAGGCCACTGCTTTTACAGTCTTGGTTGATTGTTGTCTAGAAAGTAGATGGCCAAACCAAACTTTTCTTTAATGCTTAGTCCTTTTCTAATCATCCAATCTGGTCTGGCCCTGATGTAAACTTGATTTGGAAAGTTTCATTAACAATTCACAACTTGAAATACTTTCTTTGTTTTATCGTCATCTTGTCCCAATAAGATGCGCTTTGATATAAGCATAATAGGAAACAATATGTTTCTAAGTGAGATGAGGAAAACAAGCATCGCTTCTTTACCTTCAAGACAAGTACAAGACAGCCAAGAAGCTTGCACCTCTACTGATGTAACACCAAGCTGAATTATGTAAGTTCCCTTCTATCTTTCATTTTGCACATGTTAAAGATGACATTTATATATTTAATTAACTTGATTTAGAACTAAGTTAGAATCATTATCTCTAACAGGAAATCTCATTTGCATAGGTTGACTCAAGAAGCAACAAAACAATGAGCAAAAAACATGGGGTCCGGGCGCATAAGACAATGACTAAGACTCTTTGAGGCTGCATTTGATAGCAAGAGGATTACTGGAGAATTGCCTCGATGTTTTGCAATTCGCAAGGTAGAGAGTTGTACTTCTATACATATTTTAAAAAATAATAATTATATAAAATAAATGAGAGGAAAGGAGCCTCGTGATAAGTAAAAGCAAAGTATGATCCGCCGAAGATTCGTGTGCCTAGCTTCCGAATCATAAACGTACCTCTCTTTACTGCAAAAACCCTTGAGTTAAAACCCATTTCAGCCCTGATAGACCCTGCGGCAAGTGGTTGCCAGATTTTTTCCAGTCTTCAAAGCCCTTGAATGTGATAGCTTTGTAGTGGAAAGTCACCAAAGAATTTGTTCATCGCCGGTGATAATAAGCGCCAAGATTTTGGGGAGTATAAGGTCCAATATACAAAAATAAAAGTTCAAAGCGCTTAAATGTTAAACTTAAACTAAACTTATATTAGGGGCTTTAAATGATACACAAATATATCCTCGCGAGTTAGATATTCCAGTTATAAATCCTTTTGATGCAGGTGTAAGAACCTTGAATCAAGGAGGAGAGTGGAGGCAGATCATACAAAGCTCTGGTTTTGCTGGAGTTCTTGATCACTCTCTATGGACCTAGAAGAAACTCTGTGATGAATTCCATTAGAAATATCAATGCGCAAGATTCAAGTTAGAGATTGGATACACATGAATCACACTGATGAAAAAAGTGTGTGTAGTAGTAAATACACGTCACTTATATTGGGTTTTGCGGTTAATCAAAGAAAAGTAGTATTAGTATTTTACTCTCCTTTGATTTAAAGTTATTGTGTTTGATTTGCATGTAATATTTTAGTGAATGTTTACAGCTTCAATTGGGGAGCATGCATGAAGAGTAAGTCGTACGATAATACTTGAGCTTCTTCCTTTCTAAAGTTAATCTCTCAGAAGCTCGGGATAAAGCTTTAATGATCTCAAAGGAGATAAGAGGGCTCAGTAACCTGATCAGTATCTCCATCTTCCTCTTCAAAAAGCTCCAGTGGGACTTCATCTAAGCTGGCCTCCCCGTTCTTCGGGAAGTCCTAAGTTCAATTTATGGAGCCTGACGTACCCAATTCCACTCATGACAAAATGCTCAAGAAACTCTCAAGAAGAGATCTACACTTTAAGTTTTGATAAAGCGTTGCAAGCGTAGATTTGCATTCCTATGGGAACAAATATCCTCTTAGTGGTGCTACTCTCTGCCTGAATCCACCAAAGAAGATGTAGATGACGAATGGATGACAGCCATTGTGGATTTCACCTAAGACTAGTGAGATACAGGAGTATTTCAAATCTCTAGGGAGGGGACAAAGAAGAAGGTTGTAAGCACAAACACCCTTTTAGGTGTATAATTCATTAAAGTGGACACCGTATATGAGATCTTAAAATACTTTGAAGTGAGTTCTTTGGTTTGTAAATCTGTACCTTGCAAATGGAAATAAAATCTCGTGAGAGAAAATATGCTGTTCCATTTCAAGTGGAATGTAAATTTGAGAAAGTTCATGCGGCCCCATTGGTAAGCCATTAGCTCTCTGTGTGACTTCTCTCCTGTTCTTGCTCTCTTCCAACCAACCTTTT